>JAGPOW010000261.1:161197661-161208999 GCA_030014935.1 Caiman crocodilus | reverse complement strand
CACCCCCTCGTCCAAGTCAGCGACGAAGATATTGAACAGCGCGGGCCCAAGGACCGAGGCCTGGGGGACCCCGCTGCTCACATCTCTCCAGGTCGAGTACGACCCATCCACCACCACTGTCTGGGAGCGCCCCGCCAGCCAATTCCTGACCCACTCAACTGTGTAGGGGTCAATGCCACAGCTCCCCATCCTTTTGACAAGGATGGGGTGAGAACTGGTGAAACATAGGTTTTGTTTTCCTGATGGGCTGATAAGCTTTGTGTTCTGATAAGCCTGGCTGCTGGCAGTGTTCAATAGGGATTAGAGAGGTGTGAGAAATGATCTGGTTTGCAGTGAATGCAGTGTCTGTCAGTTTGCTGCTGACAGTATAAAGAAACAGGGAGAGGGAGATTGAAAAACTCAGTAACATCAACAGATGCATGCAATCCACACAAGCAGCCCTCCCTCCCCTTCTACCGTCTTTTGTCTCAGAGTGCTAGCTGCAGGCTGGAGGCTGGCAACACCCCCTGTCCCTTGAGAAGTGAGTGAGGGGTGCGGGGGAGGGGAGGAAGCCCAGCGAGGCCTGCTTCCTCCTCTCCCTCCAGGCACATCCCAGCTGGGGACTGTGCAGCTGGGGACAGTGCAGACCCCGACTGCGGCCTGCACAGTCTGGGTTTAAACCCCTCCCTAATCATAGTGTCCTGCCAGGGCCTAGCCATACCCCCCCCTCAGCTCAACACTGTGGAATGGGAGGGAGGGCTGCTCTAGTGACCCTTGGCTTCTAGCCCAAGCCACTGCAGGCATGTGCCTGCATTTCCTGAATCAAAAGTAAATGTCTATCCATTTGCATATCAGTTCAATCTGTGCAGGTCAGACTAACCTGCACAGATTGAATCAATTCAGGCTCTGGCTTTTTGAATGTTTATTCCTAGCCATGGCTAAAGGACACATTGAAGGCATACATCAAGAAAATGGATGCCAACATCAAGAACTGGGAAGAGCTGGCTGCTAACTGATTCCAGTGGTGCCACAATGTCAACCAAGTGGGAGCCCACTTTGAGATAAAACATCTTGACCTCAAAGCAGAGGAAAGAGAGAGGAGGAAGGAAAAGGAAAGAAATCCTGACTTTTGGCTTGTCCCCTGTGAAAAGAACTACAAATTCTGTGGATAGATATGTAGCTCAAGGATTGTAGCTACATATTTATGTATGTCTTAAGTCACTTCAAGACACATCAATGAGCTGTGGTAGAGACATCCACAAATCAAGCGATTGTCAGGGACCATAGGCAGACTTACAGGCAGTCCTGTGGACTTGCATCATTTGAGATTTGGCTGGGTCAAAGGAAGGGACATCTACCAGAACCTTTCATTATATCATTATTCAACACATCTAACTGATACTAGCACTGACACTGGAGTAAAGCAGGAGCAGGAATAGCTACTATCTTTCTTTCCAATAGTTTAGTGGAGAAAAGGACATTTTCTTTGATCAAAGGTCAGCTCAAACAGAGGGATTGTGAATTTGCAGATGCCTCTTCTAGGAGAGTGAACTAATCACTCAATAGGGCTAAGAGATCCTGCTGAAAGAAGCTTGCCTACCGGATGGTAAGAAATGTAAGACACATGAGGCAAGAAGGAGAAAATATACAGCAACTGGAGCCTGATTCTATTGCCCAGACAGGAGGGTACTTTTCTTGGTTATACTTCCATTATACTAATGGTAAACCTAGGAAAGTGCATCTTGGAGAAGGAAGAACCATGCTATCTTCAGTTCCAAATAGGAAAGGGGCAGTTACAATAGACTGCCTCCAGGTTTTGGAAAAAAATAAGGATTTAAGGATGAAGAAGCAGTTGAGGGACTTCTTGGGAATAGCTACCTACTACAGCTGAGTTGTGCTGAGTCATTGAGATTAGCGGACCTGACAAAGCTACATTCCAAGTGCCCACCCATAGGTAGGACCCTCATCAGGGCCCTTCATCATGTTTAAGGTCTTCCAGCATACTCATGGATCCTGAGCCAGCAAAACTTGTAAGCACATGCTTAATTTTAAGCATTAGAAGCCTATTGACTTCAATTGGACTATTCATATACTGTTGTTTCAGCAGATGTTTGCTTTACTGGACTGCAGCCATAGTAGTAAATGCATTTTTCCCGCCATCAAACAACTAGGATATGTCTCCATGAGGGTGCACATGAACTGTATGGCACCACAAATCTGTTTACAGTGCTGCAAACCACACGCACTGCATGTGCATGCATTCACTGCACTGCTAATTTGCAGCATGACAGGGGTTTTTTGATACTGAGAGGTCCTGATGTAAAAAAAACCCACTGCAGCAGCAAAAGGTGGGGTGCTACATGTGGCTGCAGTGTGCTCCACCCAAAACTGGAGCCTGGCCAGCCAGAGGGATGCTCCAGCTGCCGGCCAGGCTCTGTGCACCTGGATCACTGCCATTGAAGCCCCAGAAGGCCTCCCAAAACCCCAGGTAGAGCTGCTGGGGCCAGCCCAGGTGCTGGCCCCAACCTCCCCTCTTCTACCTGAGGCAATCTGCCATGCACCAGATTGTGCATGCAGGGGCATTTCCAAGGAGAAGTAGCAGCAGCACAAAAATGTGCCAGTGCTACTTAAACCCAGGGAAATGCATGTTCCCACACAGGGGGATGTGCCCTTAAGTGTAAACTTCATGGTGTGAAAATTTTCATAAGATACTGTAATAGGGGTGGAGAGCAAATAATAACAAGATAACAGGGCAGTAGGGAAATAGTGGGGGAATATGACAAGATGTCAAGAAGATTTAGGTATTTTGGAGTGGCCAGAAGTATATTCAATGAAGAATAATGCAAAGTGACAAGAGAAGCTCATTACACTAGTTTCTGTGGTTTGCATTATAACTATTTATAATTTTAGCCTCAGCACTTTTTGCCCTCAGACAATAAATACTTTTCCCAGAATTAAAGATTTATCACAGAAGTATATTTGCTGACACAAAAGGTGGTGCAGTAGTGCCGGGAAGTAACAATACCTTAAGTTTCAACACCTAGTTATAGACAAAAACAGAGAAAGAATGTTTTTTAGGCTACAAAGTCAAGCGCTTGAGAGCTGGAAAATGTCAAGTTTATGGCAACTGTCACAACCTTAATTCTTCCACTTTCTTCCTCCTGAATGAAACTGCATCATAAAAAGTCTTTTAACAAGATGTTCCTTCTTGCCTGCACCCCCCCATTTTATGCATTTCTTTTTCTAAGTATTGGCAGAGTGCTAGCATACTCATTGCATGTGTGTGGCAAGGCTCAGAGCAGGCCAGAAAACGGAAGTGGTTTTCTGTAGGAGAAACCTATGAACTGCATCTACACATCAATTGAGCTAACTGTCACTAAAGAAAACAAAAGAACTAAAATATGCACTTCAAAGACTATAAATATATTCTGGTGCTAACCTAACTCACTTACTATCCCTAGTAGCCTTTAAACCTCACTACCTCACCTTGCATTTTTATATATTTCTCACAGTGCATTCTTATATTTCATCTGTCTCATCTTTACCATGGCATTTTGAATGTTATATTTTATACTTTTAAACCCTTAAGGAATGTACTCCCTGTAGAATGAAGTTACATCCTGGACCATTGTTAAAAACCTCATTGAAATTGTAATTGTAAAGTGATAAAGTCTGCTATATTGGACTGGTCCCTTGAGTGAATGCAACTATGTATGAGTCAGCAGGACAAGGCAAGAGCCTCTGGCTATTCAGTGACAATAGTCTAGCCAGAGAAACATACAACTGCGCAACTCTATTCTACACGTCATTTTAAGCTAATCAAGCCAAAGAACTGATTCCTGGAACCTGCAAGACACAGCCATTGGGTCAATCAAGTCAAGGGTGGACTCCTGAAACTGCACCATGGGGTGAAACCCGAAGTGACTGTGACTGACAGCTGTCAGGCAGTACTCAAGACCCATGTGGGACAGCAACCTCTGGATTGGGCAGCCAAGATGATGCTGGGGGATCATACAAGTCTGCCAAAAAGGGATAAAAGGCAGTGAAGCATGACCCTCCGTGGTGCTCTCTCATCTAGCACCCCACCTACTGAGACAGAAGGACAAGCAGGCAACTCTCTTTTGAGGAAGACACCACCCTGGAGGAAGCTGACCGTCAACAGCAGATCTGCATGGCTTCAGAGAGGTAAATATACTAACACCAGCGCTCCCACAATCACTACAGCAGCTACTATACACTATACCACATGAGTTTGAATGACATGGGTTTGAATGTGCATGTGTGTGTAATGCGACCAGTACCCCTCATAACTCAAAGTTTGCATTCATGATTTTATTGGTAACATCACATCCTGTACAATAAATTAGAATTTATTATGATCCTGTGAACTGGTCTTTTGTAACCAACAGCCTGAACTGTAGTTGTGTAGACAAATGTTAATTTGACATTTCCTAGCTTCTGAACACTTGGTATTTGTAAAGGTAATGATAAATTTTGACGATAAAGGTAAAAATAAATTCTCTTACACTTAAAAATAAGTTATCTTACATATTAAGAGAACTTAGGTGGTATGCAGGCAGTTGAGTAACATGAAAGGGGAATGTGAGTTAGATGTCATTTTGAGTCTCCACACTAAAGTGAAGAGTTCTTTCTTCGGTTGCCTTAACTTACACCATAAACCTTCAATATGGGCCTCGTTCTCTCCAGTTCCCTCGTGCTCTTCGGGACGCTCCTCTGTTCCCAGGGCTTCACCCCTGCACCCCACCCCACTTACTTGTGGCTGCTCATGCTGTCTGTCATGAATGGCATGTGCCCCTGGTGCCTGGGGAGGCATGGCTGCACCGATGGTGGCAAGAGCATGGCCATGGCAGTGGAGCGCAGCAGCAGGGAGCAAGGAGCTCCCACAGACACCACCAGTGCTGTCAGCGGTGGGGCGGTGGGGTGGCAAGCACTGATCTCAAGTCAGCAACCAGCCGCAGGCACCGCCGACAGCGTCAGCGGTGGCCATGGGTGACCAGGAACCATCCAAAGATGCCACCAGCACTGACCATCTGCAGGTGCCATTGACACTATCAGCAGTGCCCTTTTGCAGGGGGTGCACTGCTAGTTGTAGGGGGTGCACATGCACCCATGTGCACTCCTTATGCATTGCCTCTGCTGTCTGTGCCAAGAGAGCAGGCAGGGGAGTGTTAACCCGCCTGCCAGGCCACCACGACTGCCACACTGGGCTGCTACTCTTCTCTGGGCTGACCCTACCCAGAGAGCAGCTGCAGAGGTGGCAGCTGGGCAGTAGGTTAAAACCTTCTCTGCCTGTTTCCCTGGGACAGAGAATGGGTAGCCACAAGAAAGTGGGGGAGCCACGGAGGGGAGGGGGCAGGGGCAGTGAGAGGAGATCAGGGGTGCTGGAGAAGTGGGGAGGCAGTGGGCCTGATCCAGGACAGTGAAAGGGGAGTGGTTTACACTAAAGTGAAGCCTAGAGCGGTTACACCTTAGTGTAACATGAGCTGGGAAACATAGATCAGAGACAAATAATTTTGAGCTGCCTAATACCTTAAAACTAGTTTCAGGTATTAATGTGCAGACTATCTATGTGTTCAGAGCTTCAGAAGCCTAAAATTACTGTGTAACAAGACTCTAACAGTGAATCTGTTAGTCTATACAAGCTTTGAGCCTGAAAAACACTATTTTAACATATAGAATATTAAAAATATGAATGATGTGATGCACAGTTGTGTGCTTACTAAAAATTCTGTTTTGTTGCATTAGATGCTAGAAAACTTAAAACGCCTTGAATAAGCCAAACTTCTGAAAGCACTTGACTGCATGATGTTTGGTTCATACAGTTTGGTTTATGCAAGTTTCTGGCCATGTCATTTAGGAGAATAACTGTCAGATACCTTCCACAGACAGCTAAGAGTCAACCTCTCTCTCGAGTGATGTTTTCCTGCTAGGTTGACAGATGTATTGCCAATGATCAAGGCAGGGCATTCATAGATTTGAAAGCCAGATGCAGGGGTGGAGAAATAGCCAGTGTGACTAGCATGGCTGCACTGAAGACCATGGCCTAAAGGAGGCCCATCCTTCTTGATATCTTAAATATATTTAACTTTGCTCACATCCATTCACTGATGTCATTCATTCTGTTTTGGCTTTCGCTGTTCAGTGTAGTCAATCTCCTTTATGAGTAATTTTTAAGGACAGTTCTTTCATATCTACAGGTACAGAATATCTCATTCCATAATATTTAAATAATTTAGGAAAAACAGCCTACAATAAACATAAATAATAATTGTTATGAGTTGCAATATAATTGTTAACTCTGTCATGGTTTGTAACACACTAATTTAGAGACTTTTACATCTTTTTTTTTCAAAATTTTCTTTATCTAAGAGCAAACAGGTTAAAATATTAACATAATTAACATACGAGCAAATTTTATTCTTGAGTACAGGCAAGAATATCTATGAGAGAACTGAATGCATTATATATATACTGTACTGCCCAGATCTGAACCTTACACTTAATGATTGTTCAGGAAATATCTGAAATAAAATGTTTTTATCAGGTAATTGAAGGAGTCCATACTTTCTTTGGACATGGCGTACAGCAATGACCATATTATTTGAATTAGCTTCTATCTCAGAGCTTGTCAGTAACATTACTTTGAAGAGAGTATGTCCAGAGCATTGGTCATCATGAAACAAATCACTCATTGCTTTGATGTTTTGCTACATTGATATAATGAATGTGCTTTCCAAAATAATTCTCCTGAGATAAAAGGTTGATGAATGCAACAAAGCTGCAAATTAAAAAAAAAATCTTAGGAACTTTTGATTTTTTATTTCTTCCAATTTATTGTGTTCCAAAAAATGTTAAACTGTAAATTCTAAGTGCCTACAATATAAAGATATATGTTTTAGACAAATTAACAATATTAATTTGAATGTAACAGAATTGCTCATATTTCAAAATCATTTTGAAGAAGTCAAACAAAGTGCCATCAAAATGTTGGAAAAGTGGGGTGTGGAGGTTAAATTTAATTTGAAATGTGGAAAGAAAGTGAAAAAATACTTTGATTAATGAGGTGAGGATGAAAGATTGAAAGATGCCAAGAGATATTTCAAAGTTAATGTGTTCCATGGCTGTTTGGATATAATTTTAGCTCAGCTGTCAAATCATTTTCATAGCTGGGATGTAATTGTTACAAAGTTTAATGTAATTCTATTGAAGACACCTGTGTCAGCATTTGGTGAAAAGCTGTATGAAGATGCTGAAAAACTAGTGAAACAATACAACAGGGAGTTTTCTGTTGCCTTGCCTTGACAGTTACTTGCATTTACAGCATGATTAAAATTAGAAATGTCCAAGTTACTTACAGTGGAGAATTTGGCTAAATTATTGATTATTGATAACAGTGATTTGTCAAAAAGTCTGAAGTAAGTATGATGATACTGATGTTTTTAACTGTCCCCATGTCAATATAAAGTGCTGAATGCTCTTTCATGAAACTCAAAATAATTAAAAATTATCTGTATACCACAATGGGACAAGAAAGGCTTCATGGATTAGCAATACTGTCTATCGAAAACGAGGTTAGGAAGCTTAATTAGACCAGATTACTGATGAATCTGTGGCGAGGAAGGTGCAAAAGATGAAATTCCAATATAAGTAATGAGTGGAAAAGAAATAAATCATTATTTGAGCATGCATTAATGCATGTATTTATGCATTTTTGTTATTTTATAGGGGCCTAAAAATTATGCTTGCAACGGGGCCCACTATTCCCTAGTTCCTCTACTGGTCAGAAGGTCTTTATCTAGTACTGACCTACTGGCTAACTCAGACCATAGATTTTGCCCAGAAAATTCTGCACTGAAGTGAACTATTTCTTTCTTACCATGTAGTTGAATAAGATTAAGACCAGTGCATTTCAGGCAAACTTTAGTACATTTCGGAATAAGACATCCCATCTCAAGTAATGACTCTGAAGGATGACTGAGTCTTGTTAGGATGCAACAATGGTTCATTACTGTCACGACTAAAACATCTCATTTTGTTTCTAACATGAGCCCTTCTAATTCCAGCTTTCAATCATGAAACCATGTTCTGCCAGATGGAAGGGTTCCTTGTACAGTTACCTCTAGATGCTGATCAATTTGACTCTTACCCTTCAGCTAGCCTTGATAGCAGACTTAAAATACACATAAGGTCAGATCTACAAAACTCATGTATACATACCAATTTATAGGATCTGGAATAGGAATGATTTGGACATTTGAGAGTTATTCCTGATATATTTGCTACAAGGCACGTGACAGTTTAGGGGATTATATACTGTGCTGTAGTCTAAGAATTTTTGTGCTCTGGTTCTAGCTCTTCCATTTCTTACAATGAACATTTCTGTGTACAACACTTATTAAATAAAGCTTCTCTGTGCTAACCATTAAGAAGTGTCTACTGTGCACTGTTTAAAAAAAAGTAGCAATGTGGTTATACAAGGATATTTTAGGCAGAATAGAGTGTAGAGCTCGGGCTCTAAAAGCTGCAATCAGCCATCCAGAACAGGTACCTTAAAATTATACATTTGTCTATATTATCTTCCATTAGCTAGTCTTCCCAGAAGCAAGAACAAAACTTATAACTCCTCATACTTAGCATTCAACTGCTGTCTCATAAACAGCAATGTCTCCCACAAGGAGTTTGCATTTGTTACTAGTTCCTCCTAGGATTCAAAAGGAAGATGTCTGGTCTGAAGGTCACTCTTACAATTCAAAGGGGTCCGTCTGTTTGGGTCCACCTAAACCTCCATTCATTAAAAAAGCATACCAAGTGCATGTAGAAGGAGCTGCTGAGCTTGCCTCCTGTATGCTTCCAGTCTAAATGCAGAGGAGCTCTGGGGTGGCTACGAGATGCTCCCATTGAATAAATAATTGAAGATGAGTATGTTGGGTGCTGTATCAGCTCCCTTGTTCATCACTTCTTGCTTTACATTAATTTTTAGTCATCAGAGAGCCAAAAGCTTCATGGACCAAATGAACTTATCTACCTCTTCTAGTCCTGGTGGAAGTTACTACTTTATTAGAGTTGAGATGTGCTGGTAAGACAGTGTGTTTGAGAATATTTGCCCTGCTGCTAACCTATTGATATACAGCTTTATTCACTATGACTGGAAAGCCAATGCCTTTCATCAGCATTGATGACATTTAGTATTACTTGCAAATTATTTGTAAATAGGTAAAACAGTACATGAAGAAATTTGCATGAAACTATAGAGGTTTAAATAGCACCTTCCCATATTATTATTCTCCTGAGCACTGCCTGAGCAAAGGAAGAGTTGGCACCCAGTTTAGTTACGCAGAGGAAAAAGGGGACACCATTCTCCTCTCAGTGCCATAATTGACAAATGGGAAGATTCAGTCCTGTTTATTAAAAATTCTTCTCTCCTTCCCTAAGGCTCCTTCCTAATTCCCACTGACAGCTTGCTCAGTCACCAGGAGGATTAATGTACTTGTTCAGACTGCCTCAAAAACTGTCCAGAAGTAGAAATGGGAGATCTTGCATATGTTCATATAGAAATGCAAGAAAGGGCATGGATAGACATAAGGAAGTCAAAGTCCTTCATGTTTCAAGATCCATGTACAGTCCAGGCACAACTAAAGCTTCTGTTGTAAGGAGTAAAGGAGTACTTCTTTTCCATTCTCCCCATGTCTCCCAAAAGTGGGTAGAAAGAGGTGTGAGAAGGCTAGGCTATGAATTTGCTTTTATAGTTCATCAGCTCTCTTTGTTGATGGAAACTTTTAAGAACATTTTGCCATAATTCAATAAACAGTTTACACAAAGCTGCTTCTGGAGGATACTAAACTGTGCTTCCATCACACTCTGCTATCCTGGCAGTGCCTTCCCTGGCTTTTGGTAGAGTCATAGAAAAAAATGGTTGGAATACACCTGAGGAGGTCACCTAGGCCAACATCCATAGCAAGGCAGGATCATCCCCATCTAAACCACTGCAGCCAAATGTCTGTCTAACAGTCTACCTAATAACCTGCATGGAAACACTTACAGTGATATAGATTCCACAATCTCTCTAGGGAATCTGTTCCTATGCTTAACCACCCTGGAAGTTAGAAAGTTCTTCCCAAACATAGATATTCCTAATCATCCAGCTCAAATCTCCTCTGTTGCATTATATCTTGTTCTGTCTCCTAAAGAAACAGAGGACAATGAATTACTGTCCTCATTATAGAACTTTTATGTATTTGCAGATTGTTATCAAATCCCTTATAAGCCTTCACTTTTCTCAAATCAGGCTAGATAATCTTTCAAAATATCCTTGTAAGACATGTTTTCAATATCTCTAATAATTTCTGTTACTGTTTTCTGGTGTCTTTTTGATTTGTCCACATTTCTTCCTGTGATTTTGCATGCAAGACTCCTGTCAACAAATCTCAACATGCTATTAGCCTTTTCTGCAACAGTATTACACAGTTGACTCATCTTTAGCTTTATGTCTACTGTACTGCATCTTAGCAGGTCATTCTCCATTTTGTAACGTGCATCTGATTGTTCCTTCCTCCCTGGCACATTGTTTTTGGTGCAATTAAGGTGTTAATTATGCCAGAAATAGCAACTGGCCACACATTCATAGGATTTATAGCACCATAAAATCATAAACCAGCCATAAAGATATTACTCAGAAAATATCTAATGTCTGTGGATGATTTGTATGGCACCATAATTTGAACGTGTGGCATGCAATGCACGGACTTCTCCAGGGCTCCAGTTGCAGAGTGGTCCCAATCGGATGTTCGTCAGTTGGCAGGGACAGCCCTAGGGTGGTCCTTGCTGGCTGACAACAGATTGGGGTGGCTTCAGTGCTCAAACCCCAGGAAGGTCCAGATTAGCTGGTCATTGGCTGGTAGGGACTGTCCTCAGGCTTGAACCCTGGGACAGTTCCTGACAGCCAACAGTAGACTGGTCTAGCCCAAGACTCAAGACCCAGGACAGTCCCAGTCTGCCAACAATCAGCTGATTGTCAGCCAGCTACCGGGACCGTCACCTGTACGTCCCTGAAGCCAGCTTATGATCAGCTGATTGTCAGGCACTCATCTTACCTGGATTTATGATTCTAGGCTCCCTCTGCACCAGCAATATGGGATGATTGGGATGAAATTCCTAATCTCACAATTGTACCCCCTCCCATGTATATGTGATATTGCAGGAGGTGCAATTGTTGGAATTGCAGATCAGATCCCATTGGCTAGGGACAGACATTACATATAAGCCAGTTTAAATGATCAGAAACTGGTTTAAACCTGTAATAGAACAGATGTTCAGTGCACATAAACCAGTTTGAAAATGG
>JAGPOW010000261.1:161175781-161191464 GCA_030014935.1 Caiman crocodilus | reverse complement strand
GGCTGAGATCCCTGCTCTAAGGGATTCACCAGCAGCCTCTCAGGCTGGCACAGGGAGAGGTTTCTGGAGAGGGGCACCCAGTGTGGCATTTCTGCCACAGGCAGCAGCAAGTGAGAGGCTTTACCAGCCTGCTGCAGCTACTGGTGTGCTGGGAGGAAGGAACCAGGCAAATGCCTCTGCCCTGCAATGGAAAGGTGGGGGAGGGGGGCAGGTCTTTCTAGTACTTCTGGGCTGGGATCCTGACCATGCTGCAGGGGGAAGGGTCCCAGTCCCAATCCCCTCATAAGAAAAAGAAACCACAGCAAATTTTTTACATAACTTTTTGTTTACATAAAATACTCATCATTAAAACATTTTTCCTTCCAAAGGTGCAAAAAGCCCAGTTAAAACTTGAAGAACGATGCACTGTAACAAGGGTTTTATGTAAATAAAAAGTTGAAAATGTTTTGCTGTCCAAAATTTTTTTAAAAAATCCTATTTGGGAAAAAAAAATCACACAAGGTTCTGTTAAGTTTAAACAAGCAGCAACAACACAAACAAAGAGCAGCACCACAAATTTATTGATGATTTTTACTGGGAGAAATTAACATCTTGATATGCTCTGGTGTCAGTCTTGAGCGTAACTGATTTATAGTAAGCCCAGCAGTAGAAAACACTCATTCTGCTGGCACAGAGGATACTCAAATGCACAGGTAGGTAACTCTTAGCCAATTTTGCAAGCCTTGGACAGCACTGCGAATTGACTTTCCACCTCTGCAATGGATTCCACTCTAATGAAGGGAAAGGTTCCATGAAGAAATTCTCCAATTCATTCTCTACTGCATTCTCTTCAGTTTTTTTAGTGTAATCTTCACCTAAAAGCATTGCAATAGCACTCTTTTTTTCAGTTTACCACATTTTTCCTCTGTTGGGTCAGTCAGTTCAGCTGGCTCAGCAACAGAGAAGATGCCTCACTTTCCAAGGATGTAAGTTGTATAATCTTTGATTTAGCTGCTATCTGGATAGCAGGCAAAAGAAACTGCAGGTGCTTATGGTGTGGATCCAACATGGATCCAACATTTTAGGTCTGTTTATTATTGGGTTTCATGTGATGCTCCAGAGAATGGCGAACAGCAGATTTGAAATCAGCTATCTTTTCACTTTTGCCAGCTGTTTCACTTTCTAAGAAAGTGTTTAGAAGACTATTGCAAATTGGATGAAGATTTGACATGGATGCTGGATGTTCAGCAGACATAACTGTTGTTGCATATTTTGAAGTAGAAAGGACAGGTAAAATATCCTTTATTAATTGCCACTGTTTATCCTGCAGCTCAGATGTTTGAGCATCAAATGTTTTCATAACTAAGTGATCTGATAGCACCATTGTTATAGATCAATTTTTGCTCACTGAGTCTCTCCAGCATTTCACGTGCTGAATTCCAGCGAGTTTTACACAACTCAATCAAATGGTGATGCTTAGCCTGAAGTTGCATTTGTTTCCTTTCAGCTAGGAACAGCAGTTATACATAAACTGGTTTAAATGATCAGAAACTGGTTTAAGCCTGTAACAGAACCTAAGTTTTCTGCACATAAACCAGTTGCAAAATGGCTGAAACTGGTTTAAAATAAACCTGGTTGAATGTAGTATCAGACATAACTGGTCTGGGTCAAACCCATTTAAGCATCTTCTGTCCCAGACCCCTTCCTGGTTTCAGTTAAATCAGAGTTCCCCAGCATCCCAGATGCTTTGCAACCCTGGGCTAGGCTGGGCTGTCTGCTCCAGAGATCAGGGCTGGCCTTGCCCCTCTGCTCCCTAGATGGAAGGAGTTGGAAGACTGTGGGCACAGCAGCGTCTGCCTGGCTTCCCCCTGTCCACACCCTTCCCCAGATGCTCACTGCTCAAGTTGGAAACTCCTGTTCCTCCTTCCCCTCTCCCATAGCACAGACGCCAGCCCCATGGACCCTAGGTATGTGGTGGGCTAGAGGTGTCTGTGTGCGTGTGTTTCCAATTTCACGGGGACAGAACAAAGGCAGACAGGACTGTGTCTGCTTAGGGCTTTTTGGAGCTAATCAACAGCTAGCTGGTAGTGTCCCTCTATTCCTTCCTTGGAAAAAGCTGTTTAAGAAGAGCTTGAACTAATGAGCAAGGCTTTTGCTTTCTTGATGGGATGATAAACATTGTGTTATCAGCTCTATGCTGTAGGGCTGTGTGAAGCTGATTTGATTTGGAAGAGATGTGGTCTGATTCGGTTGTTTAAAAAAAAAAAAAGAAACCCTGCACTCCTCAGATGCTGCAGTGGCTGTCAGGGCTTCTGGGGCCTCATGGCAGAGCCTCCCCCACACAGCATGGGGCAGTGGGTGGCAGCGGGGATCATCCCCATGCCTGGCAGGAACTCGTGAGTGTGGGCTTTTTTTTTTTAAAGAACTGGGAGTTAGGGCAGGGTAGGGCAGCCATAAGGGGGCTGGGAGAGTGGGCAGAGGATGGTGGCTTACAGCAGAGCCCCCCATGCAGTGTGGAGCAGCAGCCAGTGAGTGCAGGCTTTTTTTTTGTTTCCAAATGAGCCAAGATGCCTGGGTTGGATGGGGCAGCCATTGACAAGGCTGGAAGAGTGGGCTGTGGATGGGGCTCATTTGATTCAGAGATTCAACCAATTCAGTGATGGCCAAATCTCTGAATCAGATTCAGCCAAACGAATTTGCTCTTGAATTGGCCAAATACAAATCCGAAGTAAATACTATCCGCTTCGCACGCGTCTACTATGGTTTGCAGACAGTATGAAGAAGCAGGGAGAGGGAGATTGAAAAGCTCAGTATCATTAACAGATGCATGCAGTCCACACCCCCGCTTTGCCTCAGAGTACTAGCTAGGGGTTAGCAACACCACCATCCCTTTAGCAGCAAACTGAGAAAAGTCTGGGACTTGCAAGCAGCATGGGGGTTTACAATCCTCCCAAATCAGAGAGTCCTGCCCAGGTATAGCCATCCCTCCCACCCCAGCTCAGCATTGTAGAAGGGTAGGGAAAGCTGCTCTAGTGCCCCCTCTCTTCTAGCCTGAACCACTGTAGGCATGTGACTGCATTTCTTGATTTAAAAGTGAATGTTTATCCACCTCCAAATTGGTTCAAGCTCTGCAGTTTAGACTAACCTGCAAAGACTGAATCAATTCAGGATTAGACTTTTTGAATGTCTTTTGCTAGGTTTCAAGTGCTTTAGCAGCAACAGTACTGTGGTGGATGCGTGCAACTAGTCTCCTGGCAGCCGCAGTGTGTGGGCAAAACAGTTTACAGATTCCCACGCAATGTACCTTGGCATGTTGGTGAGAATTATATTGCTCACATTATCTTGCACACATGCTTAGACATGGCCTTCCAGACCTCATCTTTCTATTGCAGTGTTTAACTTCCCAGCAATGTTTCCTTCTGTAACTTGTTCTGGCATACTTTCCATCTGTCAAACAACTGATCGAAGCTCCCAATTTTCAGTGTAATGACAGGCAACTGTCATGTAACTTTCTGTATTTAATGCTGTCCAACAGTCAGTAGTAAAAGCCACTTCATTTGCTTTTCCCAATTTTTCCTGGAGAGAGTTCACACAGTTTTCATACCACCTTTCTAGTTGTAAGGTTACAGTTTATCTCCCAGGCACACAGCATTCAGGTTCCATAAAACTCATTAATGCATGAAAACCTGCACCCCCAATGACACTTACAGGCAACATTTCTTTAGTTATCATAGCACGTAATTTGGTCAGTTTTTCAGCACATTGTGTATCCCATTTCCTCTAGCTGCCAGATATAAATACTGACATTGTTGTTTGTTTTTGATCTTGTCTTTTGCTTGAAACAGAGGGAACAGAATTTAAGATGATTCAGCATTGCTCCAGTGTTGTTTAGGTACCTAAGTTCTGTATTGTACATCTTACACTTAATGGCATCTTCTTTTTTTTGTGTGAAATGATTCTACATGTGGCTTTGTTTTGATTGATTCATCTTTGCCTTATTTATAATTCCACATGGCCCCTGCTTCCAGACTACATGGCAGTTCCTTCCAGTCCAGCTGGAATACTCCCCCCGCATGCCCCCCTTCCCACCCCTCTTATTTTTAAGCATCTTTTTCAATTTTTATTTTCAGGAGCTGGCCTCTTGCAGCCCATGGCAGGCAGCAAGAAGCCTCTGGCTTCCATGCTCTCCAGAGGGGAAGCTGAGTTTCCTTCTGTGTGGACAGAAGAGTAGGGGAGAGGGGGAGAGGGAATTGTACCTAACAGTTAGGCTCTGGAGATCGCAGTGCAGCCACCTGCAGCCTCCTTGCTGCAAGCAGCCCTGGCTCCATGGCTGGTGGCAAGGGCCTGCCTGAAGCCTGGGATGCTTGTGGCAGGTGGTGGGAAGGCTGCAAGCAACTGCAGAGGCTAGCTGTAGGTGTTAGTCCCCCTGCTCCCCTCCTCCTCTCCTTCCCTCTTGCCTGCCCTACCACTTTCTGCTTCCTGCTGTGGCACTGTGTGGCTTCCCTCTCCCCTCTTCCCTGCTGGACTGTGCCCTGCCCTATGCTAAATGATAACTGGCAAGCTGTAACCAGTTATCAGTGGGCTTATTAGTTAAACCAATGTTTCTCAACCCATGGGCCACAACCCCAAAGTGGAATGCAAGAATATATGAAAGGTCCGCAAACAAATTTTAAAAATGGATTCTCCTTTAAAGAAAAACATGGGAAACTGTGGCTCTTCCCTTGCAGGCTAACAGAGCTCCAGCCTGCAAGGGACTGCCTCCCCCACCTGCCCCACATGCTGGGGGGCTACGGCCTGGGGGTGAGGGGCAGCAGGTTGCAAATGAAGGGCACTGGGTCGGGACTGGCCATTGATGTTTACAAATGGGTCCTGGTACAAAAAAGATTGAGAACTACTGAGTTAAATGATGGTTTAACCAGATGGTAGCACTCTAAGGAGTTTCTCAGCACTGAAATGAACACCAGGAGGAAGCTGCTCAATCTGTCTAGACTGCTAGAGGGGTCTAGGGTCAGCCAACAAGCCACTCAGGAATCCCTGCATACCTGTGATTGTCCATTGGTGGCACATTTAGAGATCCTTTACTGTAAGAACCATTTCATTGCCTATGCAACCACTGCAAACTTAAACCCTGAGAATACTGTGGATTTGTGTGAATTATTAGACAAGTGTGTAAAATCATTGAAATGCTGTAGTAAAAAAAATTCTTTAAGTTTTAATTAATATTTTATTATTTACAGGGACAATTTCTGGAATATATTCAGGCAGTGGTTTTTACTAGTAAGGAAACGATTATAATGGATAAACTGTTAATGAATGTGCCAAGGATGCTTTCTGGCTCATCCCTCAGTGACTCTGAAAAGGTGGGAAACATACACCAATTTTTGTGAAGTGCTGCTAGGTATTATCTTTAATTAGGCTTTAACTGCCTACTTAATTATAAAGCCACACATTTTGTGTATACATGCACTGTTTTTTCCTTAAATTCTGAACACAGAGTTCTAATTTGCCTATTAGTGGTCATTACTGATGATGGACCAGATTCTATTCCACGTGTTAGGTTTGTAGGTAGACTTAGGGATCTAAGTGCAATTTTATTCCATCCTGCTTAAGATCCTGAAAAAACAGTTAATGCAATAGGTGAGTCTTCCTTTGTGTAGTTACATCCCAAAGGCTATTTACAGCTGCAGTATTTCTCAAAAACAAGAAAAGATGTGATCTACATAGAAGGAATTAGGGAGACAGCAAGCAAACCCAGCAGCATTTGTGTGAAGTGCCATATACAGCAGCACTTGTTTTTTGCTGCACTGCTGGGCCATTTTTCTCCTACCATTTGCAATCCAAATAAATGTTTTTTTATTGTCATGCATTGTTTCTCATAAAGACATCTTACCCTCAGTATATCAGAATCATGTGAACTTAGCCCTGTGTTCTTTTTAGAGTCCAATTATATCTGTTCCTGGCAAGAAAGCATCTATGTTTATTGACGCAGATAGCATCTTTCTTGTATAAATATTCAGTGATGGAATTAAATTCATATTCAGCAGCCCAACTCTATATATATTTATACTTTTTTAGAAATAAAAAGTGAAGCTAGGAATAGATTTTCAGCATTAAAACATTTGAAATCTTATTTTTAATTAAGATTCCATTACAATTTTCATCTATATAACCAACATCATGTTATAAATGAAATATATCAAAATATATTTCCAAGTGGGTGGATTTTTTTTATTTATTTATTTTTTTTACAAATAGTATCCGGTTTTGCGAACCACTGGCTATACTCCATTGTTTGTAATATTTTATGAGATGCTTAATGTATAATAATTAGAGTCCTTTGGATAACAAGACACAACATGACTCCGAAGGACACTTCAAACTGTAATGAGATTGATTGAATTTAATTTTGATGAAAAAGATTTAATGTTCAAATTACTTCATGTTTATGTTGTTTATATTAAAGCTGCCTATTTCATTTTTAGTAAAAGACATAATGGCCATTTTAGTTAGAATTACTATTTGCTGAATTCTGAAGAGAACAGCGTTTGTTAGCGCACATATATAATCTTCTTTATGGGATTTGTAGATCATAATTAGGAAAAAAAACAACCCTGTCCCTATAGGATAGTTTCTAGGTGTTTTGGTTAACCAGAACAATGGTTAAAATTGTTCTCCTTTCATCTATTTCTAAGTTATGTCAGAAAACATCCCAGGATCCTAAACATTCCTGGAATAAGTTATTGACTAGGCCCTTATATTCCTTTAATCCAAAATATTACTTCATTTTTAGTAGTGAAATATAGCTTAAAAGGTTCTGTGGCACATCTTGATTTTTCTAAATGTTGTATTGTTAATATGTCCGTAGCATTTTTGTCCTAGATTACTAATATAAAACTATTAATACCCTGGTTCAAAACCTAAAATATATGTTTTCAAAAAAGGCTCATATCCAATTCCATCTACTGGACATTTGAGTGCATTTGGATCTCCCTAAGTGAAATCCTATTCCACTCTACTCAAGTCCCTAAAAATCTATTATTACATCTACTTTTATAACACCCACCATTTGACCCATAATATTGCATCACAAAAAAGCAGCAAAGAGAAGCCACCCGCGTTTTTATTAATTGTTTTTAGGGGCACCAGCAGGGTCAAACAGAATTGCACTTAGGAGCCTAATGCCACTTATGCACCTAATAGATGGACTAGAATCTAGATCCAAGTGTATAAATGCATATGCAAAATGAGAAAATTGTTCACAATTTCAATATATGATAACAGAAAAAAGATCTACTATATAAGTAATTGAGAAGACAAAACTTAATGGTCAGTCTAAGGGACAAGACTGGGTATTAAAGTTCATAAATTAATTTCCACACTATTTAAAGATACAAAGCATACTGAAACAGTGTAAAGGAACTAGCATGAATTGAGGATAACAGGGCATGAAATCATATTAGAAATGTTCATTCAGATAAACTAGTTCATAGATTAAAAACCAACCAAAGGGCGACAAATAGATGGCAAAATAGTAACATGTAATATATCAAGCTAGGGAGAGGTGTCTAATAGGATGCAGGAAGGATCAGTGTTTTATTTAATAGGATTAAGGGTGCAATTCATCCATGTAGAGTGGGCTAGCACACACACATATACACATACATACATATACATACACACACACAAACACATATATGGTGAATTTTACTCTAGCTGAATAATAAGACTATCCATAGGTTGGGATTTTCAAAGAAAATAAGAGAAGTAGGCATCCAACTGCCACTGAATTTCAATAGGATCTCCATTCCCTCAGGCCCTATTTCAGCCTTCTAGCAAAGAGGGGGTATATTCTAGGCCATGACTGAAGCCACAGTTGCTGCATCTTCAGAAGAAACCTCTCCTAGGAGACTTCTGGGAAAGTTATTTTATATCCAGAGGGATTTTATACTTTTCTCTGAGGCATCTGATATTTTCTGAGTAGTAGCGTAATTAGGATGGGGAGAGTAGGGCACCAGCCCCAGGTGTGGATTATGAGGAGGTGCCAAAATTAACCCCGCCAGAAGTTTTTATCACAACAAGGGCAGCACTGTGCTGTCCCTGCACGGCCACAGGAGCACAAGGGCAGTGCCACCCTAACATAGGCACTGACTCTGTGGGTGCTCTGGGGCTCAAACATGCACTGAAAAAGTTATCGTATACTCAGCACCCATGGCCGTTTTGGTCTGATAGATGCATGTTAGATCTCTGTTATGTTAAAAACTTTGCCCTGAAACCAAAGTTTTACAAGTTGGTACCAGTAGGTGGCAGAAGCACCTTGCGTGGCTGCACAGGAAGGTGGAATTAGATGAGCGCACTGAGATTCACGGTGAGGTAGTGGACCTGAACAGGGCCACAGGTAGGGCCAAACCCACTAGCAAAAACCATAATCAGTGTGTATGCACCCCAAGCAGTGTATCTGGGGGGCAGGGGGCAAATGGAGCAAGCAGAATGGTGCTCCACTCCATTCCACCCCACCATCACCCTTTCCCTGCTCCTCGGAAAGCCTTTGTCAAAGCAGGCACAGCCTTGTCTCAGTAGGTATACATTGTGGGAGTGAGGGGAGGGGGAGAGAATAGGAAACCTGGGACAGCTCTCAGGAAGGCCTGCTCCCATCAGAGTGGAACTGCTACTGCTACTGCAGTAAGCAGCATCCTAAGACTTCCCTTTCTCTAACCCACATCCCCCACACTCTCCCCCTCTCTACAGTGGTTGACATACGCCCAGATGCTCAACAAGCTTGCTCACACCTGTTCCTGAAACCGGAAACTGGAATTGATGAATTATCCCTATGCTCCTAATATCCTTATTAACAATATGGGAAAAGAACTGAAATGCACATTAGATCTGCAGATTTAATCTGCAGTAAAGTATGAAGAGCTACTAACCCCAGAGGAGACAGAAAAATAACTTGCAGAGGAGAGACATATAGGCATGAAATAAGGTGAAATTACATTAGGGAAAATGTAAGCAAACATCAGGATCTCTCTAATATAGATACCAAGAGGAAGGAGATTAATATGAAATTCATAAGGCTGAGAGAGCCTGTGGAGGGAGTGAACAAACTGCCTAAGAGTTGTCAATGAAATGATATGATCTCAACCTGCTGCTTTTTTTGAGGCTGCTTATTCAGATGCACCGCTTCACAGAACAGAGATAATAGAGCCTCTCAGCCAAGCTCAGATAGTATCACACCTAGAACTTAATTCTCTCACCTTGGAACTGCAACAAAGCTGATGAATTGGAAGAAGATATACAACAATAAAAAAAAGTGATCAATGATTTGAAGTGCCTTAAAGTTTTCAAAATATAATTAAATATGATGATCATCATTAGATGATGAGTAATTGTAGCTGGCTTACCAACCTACAAATATTCAAAAGAGGTAAACTACTACAGTGCATGCCCAGTTTGCATGATTATGTAGTTGCATGTAGTTGTTAAAGCATGCAGGGCTACACACCCAAGAGTACAATGTTGACTTGTGCATAAGTGACATTTTGGGCACTTAGATAACAAAAATGCCACATACCAGGCTACAGAGCGGGATGCTTAGATAGGCAGGAAGAGAGAAGACTGTCAGTCCATGGGACCAGATTCTTAGTCCACCTTTTGGGTGCCTAAATGAGGTCACTTAAGTACAAGACTATTCCACCCAGCTTGAGCTGTGAGAATCAATTAGTGCCCCCACTTTTGTAACACACCATCATCTGACCCTTAAGAGACATGAAAAAAGAGTGAGGGAGAGGAGACATTCACTTTTTGTATTAACGGTTTGTCAGGAACTTGAGAAGGGCAGAATAGAACTACACTCAAGCAGCTAAGCCTACTTATGAACTTAAGGGCTGCATCTACACGAGACATTGACTGCAGTCATTACTGTACAGTCATTTAATACCTGCATAAACAAGTACTAAATGACTGTGCAGTAACCTGAGTTAATGAGCAGTCACACCAATGAGTGGCTTTTTCATGATGCTGACTGTGCAGTAGCCTGAAACCACTGCACAGTAGCATTGCATCATGGTTGCTTAGATTACTGCACAGTTAGTGTCTTGTGTACACACGGCCAGTAAGTGGAATAGAATCTGAGTGAAATAGGATTTAGCCCCATAACATTTTTTTCTTAAGGAGAGTTTTCTTTTCTCTTCTAACAGGCTAGTAGTTAGAGTTCTTTTCCAGGACATGGAAAACCTCACTCAGAGATACTACTCAGACCCAGGGGTCTTGAACCCACACTTAGTACAATCTGTCATAGTGCCTCAACTCCCTAGGTATCCAGCAGACATGGCTGTGAACACCTTCCATCCCTCTCCTGTTTAGCTGGCACAATGGACAGCTAAGAGAGAGTCCTGGGGCCAGAAAAAGACCAAGCAAGTAGGAGCTTAATGCTGTGCCTCAGGAATGGGTCAGCGTCTTTGGAAAAAAGAGAGCCCTGGGTTCTGGTGCCTACTCCTGAGCCTTTTTTTGGATTTTACCAAATTGACTTTTTAATACCAAATTCATGATGGACCCAAACATGTACCTGGAATCAAGCTATTCCAAGTGATGGTACTATTCTGGACTGTGTTTTAGTAACAGAAGGCAATGGAGCCCAATGGAGCTGCAGCCATGTGAGTAGGAGAGGACTGTATCTTGCAGTGCACAGTGAAATCTGAAAACAAATGTATTACCAGCCCTTAGTGTGTCCATTCTTCCTTCCTGTGAGCACATCTACATGAGACACTACTGTGCAATAACTTGTTGGTACTCTGCATAGTAGGGTCTGAAAAAAAACATGTTGCAATGATACTGCACAGTAACAACCTCAGTAGACAAGGCCTGTGTCACCTAGGGCCTCGCTGCACATGCAGGTAAAAAGAGGTGATAGGATCTAATACAGGATCCACACAACTGTGGTTTGTACCACATGTGCATGGCAGGAGATGCGACTGTAGGATTGTGCATTAGATCCCATGGTATTTTGTTGCCAGTGCAGGAGAAGCCTGATCCTGGGCTACTTTTGCACCAGCAAGAAGCAAGCTTCCATGGATGGGAGCCCGCTCAACTGAGGAGCCCCCAGCTATGCGAATGCCCCACACATTCCCACAGCTGGGAGATGCAGTTGCTGTGATCTCCCAGCCATAGAGCTCCCACAGCTGGAAAATCGCAACAAGTGCAGTTTCTGAGCCCTGAGGGTGTGTGGTGTACCCGCATGGCTGGGAGATTTCAGCAGCTACACCAAACACCCTGCTTCTCAGAGACTGCAGCTGCTGCAATTTCCTAGCCATGGGGGCACACCATGCAATCTCAGGGCTGGGAGACTGAAGCTGTGCCCCATGGCTGCTGGGACCATGAGTCCCACAGCTGCAGAGGCAGGGTCCCAGTAGCACCCTGTGGCTGCTGGAACTTGGAGTTTTGCAGCTGGGGATTCTGGGTCCCAGCACCACAGGGCGCTGCCTGGATTGAGCATCCAAAGCTGCGGGCATTGCTGAGGCTGACAGTCCTTTCAGCTTTGGGACTCCCAGCCCTGGCTGGGCATCCTGTACCCCTGCAGCTGGGAGCCTGGTCAGCTGACGGAGTTCACAGCTGCAGGGAGGACCCTGCTATATATGTAATTAAAGCTCAATAGCAACCAGCTATAAAGTTAGTTCACATTTTCAAGGTCTAACTTTATACCTGGTCAGACCTTTTTAGGGCATGATAAGTACTTTGAACATGTAGCTGGTTTCTGTTATGGGTATCAGAACTAGCTTTTCTCACTAGCTCTATTTTTCAGTATGGAAGGGGCTCTGCAAAACCAATTTAAAAAACATCATTTTCTCTATTTTATATCTCTTTTAAAAGTGGATTGCAGCTTTGCAACATAGTGCAGACCATGCTAGGGAGAAGAAAAACACTTCACATAAATTGTGGTTCTGTCAGGGATGACGGCACACAGAGGCATGGGAAACACCCACAGGCCATGGAAGAGAGCTGAGCAAAGGGAGGAAAGTGTGTGTCACAAACTATCAGACCTGAAATATGCCATTAATTCAGAACTGGGAATAATCCCACCATGTGTGGGAAAATCCAGGGTTTAATTGGCAGCCATTCCATATTTGAGGGAAAGAAAAAATAATTTTGTAGCTATTTTTTAAAAATGTCATCATTTAAAGCTGCTCAGGGCTTTGGGCTGTTAGAATAAATATGGAGAGAATAGATTAATGGGCAAAGTACAGGTAAAAGTGTCAAAGGTGGATGGTTCTGCCGTTTATCACATGAAAACCACCTCCAGGAATGTGGTGTAATGCAGAGTGGTGGAGTATAAGCCAGTCTTATTTTTGCTGCTGAGGCTCTCATGAGAAGTAGTCTCAAGTGAATTATGATGTCCTCCTGCTCAGTAGTGAGGATGAAATTGATACTTCATTTCTCAACATTTATAATAATCTTTATACACAGCAATTTTGAAAAAAAATGACAAGAATATTTGTGGGGGAAAAAAAATCTGATTTTTAGCACATTGGGAGTAGGTTTGCCTGCAGCAGCCATCTGTCTGCACACTTCACAGCTCTGTTTTCCAGAGGAGACAGGCTGCCGTGTGAGGGGTTTCTTTCTCCTGTTCTGAAAGGAATGAAGCAGCCTGTGTACTTTTTCAAAACAAGAAGCCATTCTTGAATGCTAAAGAGCAAATCAAAGATGAAGAAAAGGGATTAATTTTGTGTAAAAGCATAAAAGTAGGTGCAGGCTGGTTTTGGTGATAATCCATGGTATTAACGGTCTTCAGGAAGAGGGGTGGGCCAAATCTGGTCCACAGATTGACCAGCCTGTGGTGGGACCCTTGGTCCTGCCTGGCCCAGGTGCCATCTGGTTCATGGTGCTACCCTCAGGCGTGCAGTGGGGCTGGAGTGGCTCTGCCACTGGGCTCCTTTCTAGGCAGCCCAGGCAGTGGTAGCTCCTTTTGGCTGCTACCACTGTTCTGGCCCCAGCCCTTGTCCCCTGGAGACTGGTGGGGACCCATGTACACAACCCCACTCTCAGCCTGCCCCTCACCCACTTTAGACCCACCCCAGCTAGAGTCCGCCAGTTCTGGACCAGCCAGGACCCACACACACAGCCCTGGCCCCAGGCCATCCTGTGTCTGTTTTGGACCCACCCAACCACAATGAGAGTAAGTGGCAACAGCCGGGCAGAAGCTGCTCTGGGCACGAGGGAAAAGCACCCACATCTCCCTCAGTGGTGCTAGGCTCTTCTAACTAACATTGTCTTCAATGTAAAGTAATCCATTTCCTCCATAAATAGCTTGCGTGGTTAGGGCATTTACCCAAGATGGGGGAGACATGGGTTTTACATCCATTCCAATCTCAAGAGTTTGACCTCCCGGCAGACAGCCCTATCCAGGGACTCAAACGCATCATGAACACTGATGGACACCTAGAGTCAGTGATGGCACTATTTTAGACTGCATTTTAATAAAATGAGGCAGGGTCTGCCCGAGTGGCACTGCAGCAATGCAAGTGGGACTGGATTTCGGCCTGAAATGCACAGGAGGATCTGAAAAATCCAGTTTTTAGTGTACTCACTCCAACCTCTCTGCATAAGCAGGATGGGTGAAGTATCAGAGGAAAAGTTTGATTTCAGGAGAGATTTGACAATGGCAGGCTGGGATAGTGACCGAGGGCTAGAGAAGGCTAAGCATTGTATGTATGTAGGCTTTCTTATTTAATTTGCTCCAATCAACCTACCCAGCTTTCTTTTTCTTCCTCTGAACGCAGGCACATTTTCCTTCAAGGGCTCTGGTCATATTTTCCAATAGACCTTTCCTTCATGAAGAAGTACTGTAATGAGGACTGTCACTCAGAGACATTCTAAATAGCATGCTCTGGCATCTCTTCCAGTCCTAGAAAAAGGGGCCTTCAAACAGGTTCAGAATCATATGAGGATGCCTGCTTTCTGTCCCCACTGCTGATTTTTCCCAGTCCTCTTGGGGAAGGTAGGCCTGGAACTAGAGTTTCCCAAATATGGGAAAAGTGTCTTAATTGGGCAAAACTGAATGACATCTAGTGACCTGAATATCTAGAAGTCTTAGTGGTGAAAATGGATTTGGCCCAAAGTGTATTAGCAGATGCCAACTCTGACATGCACGTTTGAAAAACAAACAAACAAACCCCAACAATTAGTTCATGTATTTGAATGAATAGATGTATTCAATAAAAGAAAATATGCTGTGTGCTATACTATCAGTGTGATTATCTGACCTCTGTCCATTGCTCTTTTTTGCATATATATCAGCAGCATACTCTTTAGAATCCCATTCATAAAGGCATGTTTATTAAACCTGTGAGTCTCTATGCATGTATGTATACAGTGGAATCTTACCACGAATTCATATAATCCACTATATTCAGATGGGGTGGATTAAAGATACAGTGGGGGGGAAGAAAAATCAAGCAAACGAGGTGAATCTACTGGGGATCCATGGAGAGATACAAATCACATCTGTAGAGGTTTGTTGGTTTGGGTTTTTGGGGGGGGGGAACAGGGGGACGGGACTTTTCATTTGACTCTGAAGCTGTCTTGTACCTTCCACAAATTGCAGCAGTAAATGACCAGTACTATTCTGACTGCTGCCAACAATGATCCAGATATTGTTATGCAGAGGACAGTGACGTGTTCACATCACTGCTGCAGATTCAGCAGGACGCATGTTCTTCCTAAAGGTAGATGCTTCTTTCCCTAACACCTCTCTCAGTAGGACCAGAAAGGGCAGGATGGCAAAGGCACAGGCATAGTTTCCACTTCTGGAGGCCCCCACCTTGCTGGGCTATCACTCATCACTTTCTAGGAGTAACAAAGACAGACATTACTCCCAGCTGAAGGAGAAAATAGAAGTGACAGATTCTTCTTTGTTGACATAAGGCATGAAAAAGGTTGGGTGTGAATGGGAAAGAAAGGAGCAAGAGAGCAGAAAGGATGAAGGTCAACATTCTGGGAAAGAGAGGCTAAAAAATAAAAAAGGAAAGAGGCAACAGACACCAAGGGAAGGTGAAGGAAAACTAGGAAGAATATAGTGACTGTCAGACAAAATAGGAAAGAAAAAAAAATATAGCGAAAGAGGAGATCGGAAGAACAGGCTATAGATAGATTTTCCTGTAAGGGTGGTGTCAGCTGCAGAGTTTTGACAAAAGAAAGAAAGAAGATCAGAGCAAATTCTGGATAGAAAAAAAACAGAAACAAAAAACCAGTAACAAGGGATGCAGAAAGCAACAGTTTAAGAGACAGATAATTAGAAAAAGTGATTGGAAGACAAAAGAATGCCTTCAGGAGATTAAGAACTTGATTTGAGAAAAAAAATATCAAGAAAGGTACAAAGTATATAGAAAAGTAGGATATCCAAGAGATAAAAAAGAAAGGGGAAAAGAATAAATTAAATGGAGATATGGCATAGATCTGAATCCCAATAAAGTTTTTGGGAATCTCTTGAATAACAGTTGCCTCAGGCCCAGGGTGAATGGACTTATTTTTGTATCAGAATACAACAGAGGATGTACCTGTATGCAAGAGAAACTGAAGCTGCAGGAATTTGTTGCTGGGAAATATATGGGAACAATGACCATGGGAAAAGAGTAACCCACCCAAATAAAGCTGGTTTGCATGCATATACAACGTTGAAACTGGATTTCTAGCTGATTGTGTGTGTGTGTGTGTGT
>JAGPOW010000261.1:161162945-161175681 GCA_030014935.1 Caiman crocodilus | reverse complement strand
TGTGTGTGTGTGTGTGTGTAAGTAGCCTGTAATTTTGATCAATCTGGGCCTTTCCTGTAGAATGGTTGTGATGGGTTCTAAGAAAGAATCTGCTTAAAAAAAAGGTCAGGTACTGGCAGTATGAGCTGACAATATTCAGTGGTGAACAAAATTTTGGTGGATCTGGACTACATATTACAGCAATCCATTCTTTCCATAAAATCTCTCGGAAATGTGCAAAACCTGAAAGTATAGGTATAGGTCCAAATCTTCATAGAGTGTGTAATTTGGATTGGGCTTGTGGAGGAATTTCCCTTGATTAGGTTATTTGTTGTTTTCTCTGTCTCATTAGAACACAAAGAATTTTCCTATAACTGGCCTTCCAGGAGCTCCTCATTCACATCCAGTGTTGTGGCCTCTCGGTTTCAGTGAGAGTTTGGCCTGGGAAATTTCAAACAGGCCTGGGGAAACCACCCACCAAGTGCTTCCTTCCCACCTCCTGGGAAAGAGCAGAGCTGCTGCAGGCAGAGCTTTCCCCTACTTCACTTCTGCCCTCCCCACAGTAACTGAGAAAAGTGCTTCAATAAACGATGGATCACAGGGAGCAGCTGACACCACCCTTACAGAAAAAAAGGAGGAAAGGGGCTGAAGAGAGCAGAGAGAACGCAGCAGCTCGGGGAGACTTCTCCAGTTCTTCCTGTGAAATGTGGATTAGCTCCTCCTTATCTTTCTTCTCCCCTGCTCTTTTTCTACAGGAGCTTGGAAAAATGGAGTGTAAAACACATGCATCAGCCCTCAAGGGCAGATGGAAGGGCTTGAGGGCTAAGTTTAATGTGAGGGTGCATAATTAATTGTTGGGGTAAGAGATCAGTAGATCCATGGCTAGGAGACATGATTAATTCATATTTGGCCTATCGGGAAGAAGCTGGAGGTGGTGTACTAGCAGGCAGCCAGAGGGAGTTCCTGAAGCACCTTGTTCCACAAATCAAAGTGAAGCTGGCACACTGTAACAGTTAGATACCTGCATGCATACACATACATGCATATAGGCATGATAAGCTGGGTGGGAAGAGGTTCAAAAATAAAAAAGCAGGTAAGATCCATGTGATGTTGTTTAAAAAAAAAACAACCCGTAACATTTTCTGTGTCAGAGTAAAATTACCGTTCTCCATCACCAGAGTCAATGAAAAGGGGGACAAACAGCAAGATTTTCATGGTAGAAGATGGATTAAGTAAAATGCAACCTGAGCCCATAAATATCCTCTTTTTTCATCCATCCATCTGGGCTGGTGGGAGACCACTTGTTGGGACCCAGAATGAAAGATGGTAAATGACTGCTCAGAAGCCATATGATGTCCTCTTGTCTTTTCCAATGCACAACAGAAAGGTAACAGTACAGTGACAGTGATACTGTTTATGCTCTTTCAGCTGAAGAGACTATCTCACATTAGATAGGCCTTCTGTCCCTCAGGAGAGATCTTCTATTTAAAAAATTGGAAAACAAGACTAACTAAACCAAAAGGGAAACAAAGGAAATCTCCCCAGAATAAGTCTAAAAAGGTAATTTGGATTTAGCTATTAGTACCAAATCACAGATCCAAAAAATAGTAAATTATTAGAGTTTACCCTACTGGCCCATGCAATGTCTACATTTACCTGCCGTGTTAAGCATGGCTGTGAGCTCTTCCGCAAGGGTCTTCACTGTGGGCACATGCATATGCAGGCAAAACTGCATCATTAGAATTTAAGAAAATAAAGGTTTGTACAAATCCTAACAATAAATGCTTTCTATGGGTAATAACCTTATTCCAACTTCAAGGTCGGAAAGTACAACCTTGAAACCTCACTGCCATCATACTTTCTGGCCATTTAAGGACAATTCTCAACAGCTGTTATCTCTAGTCAGAAAAATGCTGAAGTTGGGGACTTCTTCTCAATATTGTAGTTTTCATTCAACTAAGCAGTCCTCACAATTGCTATAGTGATTACCTCCAAATTAAACTAAAGAAATATTCCACCTGTGGTCAAATATCAAAGTCCTTTATTGAGGAGCACTTCCAGTCTCATGGCAGAGAAGTTGCATGTTGTATATAATGATTTGCTAGATCACATGGTCCACAATACATGAATTAATCAAAACCTGGCATGCTGGTCTTTAGCCAATATAATTTTTGGCAGGAGTCTATGGCTTAATGCCAAGGGAAAGATGAAAGATATTTGAAATATTTCATTGCAGTGTTCAAATTTAAAGGATGATCCCGATTCTTCTGTGGAGGCACGCTATTAAAATCCAACTTTAACAAATTTTTGGACCTTGCCATGATGAAAAGTGGGAACATTTCTCTATGCTTATCAAATTATTTACTTTCTTAATAGAATAGAGTCCATAGATCTTCCTAGAAATGGAAATTGACATAAGAAGAATTATATGTTTCTTTCAAGAGAATTTCCTGTCAATATTTGACAATATTTTGTTATTTTTCATGAAAGCACATTTTAATACAATGCAACTAAGAAAAAATAAGACTGAATTATCCTGATTAGGAAAGCTGCCTCAATTGGAGGGAACATTGACATTCTGCTGCTGCTGGAAGATATGTCTTCCTGGACATGCAAGAATGCTGGTTCACATGTTTCAATGGATAGTTGATTTACTGGTAGGAAGAAAGGAAATTTTGAAGTAAGCCCATGTATATTTTCCTTTTCCTTTAAGTAGTAGCCAGCACCGCAAACTTAGGCACCTAATTCTATTTTAGATGCCTAACTGGTGGACTAGAAGGCGACTCCGAGGGCATGTCTACACATGCATTAATGCGCTGCAATTGGTGTCACCGCGCAGTAGCACTGGCACACATCTTTTATGATGCTCGTGTACAGTAGACTAATTCTACTGCACATTAACACAGCTTAGAATTAGTCTACCATGCTTTTTGCATCTCATGTAGACATGCCAGAGGCACCCAAGTGCGATTGTACACTATCTGTTCAAGTACTGAAAATTCATTAATGCATCTATTTTTGTAACATGCCATCATTTTACCCTTAAAATTGAGTCACAGAAAAAGAGGAGGAGGATATGTACCTACCCATCTTTTGCATTAGGTGTTTTTCAAGGACTCAGGCAGAATGGAATGGAATTGCACTTACATGCCTAAGTCTACTTGCATGCCTAATAGGTAGAGTACAATCTGGTCCTTTAAGTGTACTTTGAGGTCTTGTCATCACTAAGCCTCCTCCCTACTCCCTTCCTTCCTTTACAAGAAACAAGACAAGTGATGAATTCAACAAACACTCACATGGTCTGGTCCTTCTAAAAAAAATTAATGCTTTTTTAACTGTGCTTCTTTGTTGTTTTCAGTAAGAATGCATGAAAAAAATGGGATAATTTGTTTAAAAAAATTACATATATACATACACACATAAAAATTGAGAGTAAATTCACCTGTGTGCAGAGGGTCAGCACAATGCTACAAGTGCCACATAAGCTCACAGAATAGGACTTAAGTGGAAAATAGGCGTTATAATGGTCCCATTTACAGGGGTGAATTTCACCCTGAAAGCATTATGTTATGATATTATGAAAACTTATTACAAAGATGCTGCAAATATCAAATCCAATGCAATGGAATATCAACCAAGCTTACGTTCTCTTTTTTCTCCAGTATGTTCCATGCATTTACCACTCTTGTTAGTCTCTCAGTGAAGTCACTAGAAATCCACGTTTGATTTATTTAATATCAAACATTATTCACTTCCTCACTCACTTGAGAAACTACTTGTAAGCTTCATTACTTGACTTTTTTCTGGTACTTGGCCTATTGTACCATAGCAACCAAAGTAAAATTAGCAACAGAGAAAATTCTGAGTACAGAGTTAAAATCTTGGGAAACTCACCATTTCATTTACAGGAGATGTTAAAACCAAAATGTGTGACTTGATGAGATAACCACTTATGCATTATAATTTATTATCTGGAATAAAACTTGCTGAAATCCTGGTAAGTAGGAGCCCAACCATTCTATAGCTAAAGTGTTTGGGTAGCAACCAAAGCTCAGAGACCATCAGAAGCAGTTTCATGCTAGTAATTGTTGAAAGCACTTGGATATAATCAGATACCCTCTTACTTTAGAAAAATAATTTAAATTATTTACAAAAAACCTGGATAAGCAATTAGTAGAACAATCCAGATATAGAACAGACCATTGTGCTAAAAGGCTAATTTTATGATTGAAAAAAAGCTCTGGTGAAAAATATATATCTTAACTGGATAGATCATCAGGCATATCATAGCAAGAACAATTTGAAGAGGGAGAGAAGTTTAAGAAAGAGGTAAAAGAGGGGGGAAAAGAGAATGCTACCCCCACTTCACATTATAGACCAACCAGCTATGACAAAGGTTATTTCTAATTTTAAACTACTAGTTTTTAAATTCAGCAGTATGGCACAGCCAGGATTTCTTCCACTTAAGGCATTCAATACATTATTTCAGTTGGTTATTTGTTATTTTTACATATTTCCTATTTACTACCATGGCAAATAAAACTTAGTCACACTTAGTCCTTCTGGCCCCACACAGTTTCTCCTCCTACTGGGAAGTCCTGAACACTCTTTTTTCTGGATCTGTCACTACATTGCTCCTCCCATATACTCCGATCCCAAAAAGCAGGTCAGTCTCAATCACAAACTGCTGTATAGTTTGGAGGAACTTGCTTCTCTCTTGTACTCTCTTGATAACATCCCAATAAAACAGCATATAGGTTGGAGGAACTTGCTTTAGCTTCTCTCTTGTACTTCTCTGGATAAAATGAAAGCCCTCAGACACATCCAAGATGTAACACTCCTGGCTGCCTGCTTAAAGAAGATGGTGGAGAGGGCTTGGCATAATGCCTATTGCCTAAGTCATTGCTTGGTGATTAGAATACTTCTCTGGGAAGCGAGAGATGCAGGTTCAATATAATCACTATGTGAGGACTGCCTAGAACCCAAGTCACCTGTGTGCTGAGCAAGTGCTTTAAAGTGAGGGAGAGTTGTCCTCCTCTTCCTGTTTTACTTCCAGCATGTAAGAATGTACCTGGGACATTGTCCTATCACAGGGGGAAAAATAAGCCAAATCAGGCATAAGTAAAAATCTGCAGTTACATGGCTGCTGAGCAATTATAAAATATGATTTAGCCTTCAGTTTTTAATTTTGCCTAACAAGTCAACAAATGCAAGTAGACCATACTTTTTAACACGCATTACATTACACTTACAAATCAAGTGTTATGTCCAATTTGACATTACTGGAGGTAATAGCACAAGTACAGTTACTCACTGCTCTTATAAGCAGCACAATCTACAGAATGCTTCCAGGTAATCCACCCTCACCAAATTCTGCACTGGTGGTGCATATGACCCATATCACAACATTTGCCTTGAGACATGACACGCCTTATCCAAATACCACGTGTATTTCGGTCCCTTTTAGGCAAAATTTCCACATAAAACAATAACATTGTCTTGGAGCTACTGGAATAGGTTAGAGTGGGGTATATTTCAGGAATGGAAAAATAAATTTAGCGCCGAAGGTTCAGACAAGACCTGGCACCATGGCTCCTGAATATCATGTCAAGATGTCCAGCTTGCCTTTCTTTGAGACTTTCCTACCATGTGGCACAGAGTCAAGTAAGATTAATATTTTTTTAATTATATAGAGTTGCAGAACAAATATTTCACACATTACTTCAACTAATTAGTTTATGGCCTGATGGAAGAAAATAAATAAATTTCCCCTTTGGCATCTTAATTCACAGTGGTCATGTATCTTATGGGGAGTTCTTAGTCATCCTAAACCATCTAGGATAACCACTGAGACAGGCAGTGTAGTTTGCTTTTCAGGATGCCCTCCAGTCAAATGGGTATAACACTACTTAGCATGTTGTGAAGTTTAATTAGCTGTTTGTAAAAAGAACTGAGATTTGCAGATGAAAGTTGCTTTAGAAGTGCAAATCATAAAGAATGTGTACTGAAAAACAGCTATAGGAAAAGACAACTAGTTTCTCCAAATTATATACATGTAAAGAGTCTGGAAGGAGCAGAGCTGGCCTGGAGGAAAGCAATGCCCTGGGTGAACCTGTATTCTGGTACCCACCCTGATGCTCCCTCTGGTGCCCCCCACCCTGGTCAGTGGCATTGCTGCAGGCAGAGGCAGGCAGGCAGGGATATGGGGCACAGTCTGGTGGGGAAGCGGAGTAGTATGGTGCACCAGGCAAGCAGGTGAGCAGGCAGCACTGCTGTTACCCAGGAGTGCCCAGCCCAGCTCCTCCTAAGCAGCAGCTGGAGGTGAAGGTGGGCTGAGCTAGGCACCACTTCTCTTGCCTGTGGAGGGGATTGGCTAGAACAGGACAGGGCAGGGTCAGGGGAGAGTGCTGCTGTGAGCACAGGCTGCTCACATGTGTGTTTGTGCATGCGTAGTTTGTGTGGTACTCCCTTGACCAGGGTGCCCTGGGCGGTCTTACACATTGCCCTCACCTAAAGCCATCTCTGAGGGAGAAGGCTAAAGAGAAATAAAGAAAATCTTTTGTTTTTTGACAAAGTAGTCAAAAAACACCATTGCTGCAGGTATTAGTAGATAATTCAGGAGAGTAAAAAGAAGCAGAGGCTAGGTAATCTGTGTAAAAGAAGGAAAATAACATGCCACCATTTAAAAATCCGTTATATTAGGTTAGCAAAAATGCTGTTCACCAATTGAAGAGAATTCCCCATATTTTTACACACGGATAAATACAGGATTCTTGAAAACCATGACCCAATTTCAAAGAGTGATTTTCCAAATGCTTTATTTATACTGTTATGTTCAAAGTTTTGGGCTGCAAGGGTTTGGAACAATCTAAATATTTAATGATCTAATCAAAAGGGATTTACATCAAAGAGAAAAGCTACACTTTCTGTTCATTGAAAGAGTTAGGCAAACAGGAAAAACATGATGGTAGTGACATAAACTACTGGTATGAAAAGAAGTAAACAACTACTCTTTTTTCTATATATAGATATAGATATTATGGACACCTGCTATCATAAATAATGCAATTGTCTTTTATTAATAACTCAGCTGAGAATGTGAAAGAATGAAAGGCCAGTGGCAGGACCCTGCCTGCTCAGAGCTGGCACCTTGGACCCATCTGGTTGTGGCTGTCCTCCTGGCCAACTGGGGCCAGGAGGACATGCTCTAACAGTTCTTAGCAGGCCACCACACCCGGAACATCTTCTGGGCCATGGCTGTCCAGATGGCTGGGCAGGGGGCACAAATGGCAGTAGTGCCACACAAAGGCCATCCCTGCAACCACAGTCCACTGGCAGCTGGCCCAGAGTGGCAGATGCCTCTACTGGCTCTGCAGTCCCCATCTGAGTCTGGCAGGTGCACAGCAGGTCACAGCCAGGCAGCAGCCCCCACTGCCAGACTGTTGCAGTGGGTAGAGGGCGCAGGGAACTCTCAGAGATGCTTCAGCAGTCCAGCTGGCACAAGGGGTAGTGTCCACAGGTACTTATTGGCTGGGGCCCAGAAGCTCCCGAGAGCTAGTAGCCCTGAGCTACTTGCCAGGGTGGCTTTTTACACTGCTGGGGACAGCACAGATGCTGGCCCAGGCTCTAGCTCCCCCTGGCTGCAGATCCAGGATGAGCCAGGCAGGGTTATTTTGCCCTAAGTGGCACAATTTGCTCCATAACAAAGTGCATGTCTGAGCACGTGCACTAAGGCAAAAAGCCCCAGCTCAAATTTGCACTGCTTCTGTTTGAGCTGCTGCAAGTGCACTTGCCTGCATGTGTGGATGCGCCCTAAGAGTTTTTCATGTCATTTTCATATTTTTAGATTTAAGCTATGTATTTAATATTTGTGCATGATAAGTGCACTCTCCTACCATGTAAATTCAACAAATATTTATAAGTAATGATAATAGATCACAGACTTCCAGGATATACTAATGTAAAACAGACACTGTTTTCTTTCTATCATGTTAGAATCAGAAACAGCATTAGAAAAAAAAATATTACATCTTACAGCAAAGAAAATATTTTTCATTGCCTTTCCCTAAAAGCAGACCAACCAAATTTGAGTTAACACTTTAAGATTCTGATAACCTAGTCTATACTTTGCAAAACAAAGGACTAGTAACCTCTATCACCAGGGATGGACAATATTATAAATTTCCCCCAACCTATTTAAGTACTAGTTGCAATGGTTTTGTCCGCATAAGATGCTCTAATGTGCAGTGGACTGTTCTATTGCACATTCGCACATCATGGCAAAAACTGTGCTAATGCACTAATATTCACAATAGAATTAGTCTACTGTGCATTAAGCATCACAAAAAAATAAAATAAATGTTTATGCTTGCTACTGTGCATTAGCACAGCTACTGAGCCTTTATCTAGTACCTCATATTAGACGGTGCCTGTACACAAGCGCAGAGGCTGTTCCGACATGCTGCAATTACAGCACGTTGGAGCAGATTCAGTTAATTGAGTCTGCTGGAGCATGGCAATTACTGTGCTCCAGCAGCCTCTGGCTTCTCATGTATCAGAGTCCCACACTTAAAAATGGCAGCAGGGATTCTTGAACTAAAGCTTATCAAACAAGCCGATACACAAGATGTGGTGGTACTTTAATTAAACGGTTCTCAGAATCTCTGTAATTAAAGCACAGCTCCCCACCCCCTGGAGTCTAGTACAAGTGCCCAGAGGTACTAGACTTACTGTGTAGTAGCAAAGGTACATTAATGGATGTGTACATGTGCCCAGTGAGTAGCAAACACAAAAGAAGAACTATCTTGACAGATTGGGCACCTATACACATGCACTGAGATTGCTCTGATGCACTGTAATTACAGTGTGTTGAAGTAGACCCTATTAACTGATTCTACTGGAACGTGGTAATTACCACGCTTCAGCAGACTCCAGCATCATATGTATCAGCAGCCCCATGCTGAGAAGTGACAGCAGGGGCACTAAAGCCCGTTTGACAAGCTTTAGTTAAAGTACCCCCGCTGCCTTGTTTCAGCACAGGGACACTGATGCACATGATGTTCCAAGCCCTTTAATTAGAGTGGCTCTCAGAGCTGCTTTAATCAAGACACCATCCCTCCCTGCCTCCCTCCACCTCCCAGAGCATGTGTATAAATGCCCATCGTCTATAGCTATGTTTAGACTACATCATGGTCTGCTTTCATTGATGAATCATACTTAGACACCACTTAAACACGAAATAGGTGGAATAGAATAGAGTCTTCGCTTTCTAGAAAAATAAAATGATAATAAGTTCTGACCTCTGTGGAGTGTACACAGGCAGTGTGTTCCACTCTGTGGACCAAAAAAAGCAAAATCATCTATATATATCTATATGTCCAAAGTTACAGAAAAGTGTCTTGCCCTCTTGTTCTGTTAAGCAAAGTGCATTTACAAGAGATGTAACAACACAAATATTAAAACAACATTCATAGTCCCAGCTGGTACTGTAACTAGGGGTGGTAAGTGGGGTACCAGCTCCAACCCCTGTCTTAGGAGGGGTGCCGGAATAGCTCCTGCTATCTTTGCCATGGCAGACCTACTGGAGGAGGCAGGCTGGAGCAGATATGCACCCCCTGGTCAGAGGAGCCATGTGCTGGAGCAACCCTGCACCACCCAGCTAGAGGAATTACAAATTGGTTAGGTAACACGAGCCTCCTTTTCTGCACCCTCAGCATTCTCTTGCACTCAGCACAAAACTTTTTATTCACCCCTCCACTCTTACCTGTGTAACTACAATGTTAAAAGAAAGATGAAAATAGGGGTACTCCTACTGACAAATGTTACTTTCCATCATGCTTTCTGTAGGTTATCTGCTACAGGGAGCTATGAAACATGCTTGAGTGGTAGGTTATTCAGCTCTTTTAAAGATACTAGTTGGATGTTAGATATAGAGATCACTGTTTTCTGTTTCCAGCCCTAGGGGTACAGAGCTGTTGAGTATGGCAAATAGCATAGCTGGAATGACATCACCCCTGCTTGGATTGTGTTGTTGAGACAGAACTGACTCTTAAGTCTCTATGTGGTTTAGCTGTTATAGGAAGACAATGCCACAGTGCATTAGTACAAATCACTGAGGGAAACTGGATTTTCCCTTCCAAAGGGGATGAGAGTAGGGATCGTTATACAAGTTATCAGGGCTCTGGATCCAGCTTTGCCCAAAATGTTGCTTCTTAAACTCTCACTTATTAATATTTTATCTGACAAATGGGCAAATGGCAGGTATTTCCTCAAAGGCAGTGGCATGACAGCTTAGTTGATAAGAAGGGTTGGGAAAAGGAGCAAAATAAAAATAGTGGGAGATGCTTAGCACTTATGGTCTCCAAACTTGTAAGTCAATGCATTCTCTCTCTAAATTAGAAACTCTCTCTTCTTTTCTTACCTGCTCCAAATTATGTAAAGGTGGAAGTTAATAATATTTTAATAAGAACTACTTAAGTAGATAGAAAATTATGTTACTTGCAACAAAATTGAGGAGGAGGCAGTGCTGTTTATGAGAGCTTCCAGCAATTTTCTGTGATCAACTTGGATTTATAATCAAATATAATGTATTAGGTTGCCTCATACACAGAAGTATAGATAAAAAATTGGAATTTATTTCCTAGCTGCAGACACATGGACAAGGTCTAGGTGACAATATACTTACCAGGGATCAGTATGCACTAAGTCGAGCTATACTGAGGCAGAAGGATTTTGCAGAAGCATCACTTGTCATCAGCATCTAAAAACTTTTATGACAGCTAGAAAAGATTTAATACTGAATTTGGATTAACATGAATCTCTTTGATCCAAAAGTTTAGAAAAATCTCAGTGAAAATGTATTTTTGCAGGTCCTGACACAATACTTTGCTATTTGAAAACATGCAATTTTTATAATTCTGTAAACAAAGTGTTAAGCATATTATCAGTGTACAATCCTTTACAATATTCTTATTTTCTATAAGGAAATAGAAGTTAATTATTTTAACTAGACAAAAATGCAAGATACCCAATACCCATATGTAAATTGTTCTGTGCTGATATTTAGAAAACTGGCTGTGATCTAAATGAGATTTTACTTAACCATTCTTTTTTATTTCTCTGTATTTAATACAGCCATTGACTTTCATAGTGAGCAGCAAACCACCTGCTTTAACATTTCTTCAAAGTAGGTCAGCAGTCAGCTATCAGTCTTTCATCTTCATTACTGCTAAAACCTAAAGCCTGAGGCAAACAAACCTTAAAAAGATGCAGTGATACTTGTGGTAGTGTGTTCCTTCGGTTAGCCATTTGTGTCTGAAAAATTCTACAATTTAGACAAGGCTAGCCAGCCCTGGATTGGAAAATGACAGGGATCCCACCATTCTACATGGTCTAGTAGAAAGAACTTTGGTCCAGGCCACAAAGCACTATTTATTCAGAATTTATTAACAAAAGGCTGGGGTGAGGGTTCATCTTGTATTAAATAATAAATAAAAGTGCTGCCTCCGATCCAGAAAAGCCTTTTGCTCGTGCGTACCTGACCAGTTTCCTGTTAAACAAAACTCAGGTATGGGCAATACAATGGACACTGAATATTTTTCCTACTATACACTGAATTGTATCTGAAGATTTGATTCCGATTTGGAGAATCAGTGATTCAGCCACAGAGGCAGCTTTATATTTTTCTACATACCTTGAGGTGCCAGGCATGGCTTGTGAACACTGAGATTGTGTGGCAGACAGAGCATCCCACAGGGGCACCAGGGGGACCCCCCCACATGCTTGGCGGAAGTGCTTCTGGTCCATTTCTGGGTCCAGGCTTGTCCGCTGCTGAGCACTCTGGGGACCCCCTTGTGCTCCTGTTTCAGCATTCACAAGCTACCTGGTACCTTGAGGTATGTAGAAAAAATGTATAAAGCTGTGTCTATGTCCAAATTGTTGAGTTTCTCCAAATTGCATTGGAGGCTTCTGATTCTATTTGAAGAGATTAATGGGTCTCCTGATTTGATTTGAATTTGGAGATTTGGCTGCTGAATCAGGCCAAATCTCATAGTTGGCAGGGTCAGAAGGGATCTGAGCAGATCATCAAGTCCAACCCCGTGCCATGGCAGGAAAAAGTACTGGGGTCAAACGACCCCAGCAAGGTGTTCATCTAACCTCCTCTTAAAGACCCCCAGGGTAGGAGCCAGCACCACCTCGCTTGGAAGTTGGTTCCAGATCCTAGCCGCTCTGACTGTGAAGTAGTGCCTCCTGATGCCTAGTCTAAATCTACTCTCTGCTAGCTTGTGACTGTTATTCCTAGTCACCCCTGGTAGTGCTCGGGGGAACAGGAACTCCCCCCAATACCTGCTGGTCCCCTCTGACTAGTTTGTAACTGACCACTAGACCCCCACTCAGCCTTCTCTTGTGAAGGCTGAACAGGTTCAGGTCCCGTAGCCTCTCCTCGTAGGGCCTGCCCTGCTGCCCCCTGATCATGTGGGTGGCCCTCTTCTGGACCCTCTCCACGCTGTCCACATCCCTCCTGAAGTGCGGCGCCCAGAACTGGATGCAGTACTCCAACTGTGGCCTGACGAATGTTGCATAGAGGGGGAGGATCACCTCCTTGGACCTGATCGAGATGTATCTGTGGATGCATAACAAGGTGTGATTAGCTTCCTGACCGAATCCCCACACTGTCGGCCCATGTTCATTGTGGCATCAGTAATGACTCTGAGATCCTTTTCTGCCTCTGCACTGACAAGAAGGGGGTTCTCCAGCA
>JAGPOW010000261.1:161140196-161157582 GCA_030014935.1 Caiman crocodilus | reverse complement strand
ACCATCTATGACATGGCCTTAGTAAGGTCCATTATGAAACCTTTAGTTGGTGGCAGTCTGTAAATGAGTAGAAAATATATATTAGCTTTGACTCTGGTTTCAACTCTCAGCTGGTTAATAGGGGTGTATAAAATGGGGTCATGTTCGATTTGGATTCAGCCCAAATTGGGAACAGTGATCTGAATCAAAAAATTGAATCACTGTCCCCGATTCAGATTTATCTGAATTGAAGATTCAATGCTGATTTGGAGAATCAGCAATTCAGCCATAGACACAGCTTTAAGTGTTTGTTGTACATACCTCGAGGTACCAGATGCGGCTCGAGAACGCTGCAATGCTCCTGTGGGATGCTCCATCCACCCTAGCGTGGGGGGGGAGGGGCGGGGCGGGGAAGGAGGGCTGCGTGCTCAGCAGTGAACCTAGAAGCACTTCTGGTCCACCAGGGAGGGCTCCGGCCCCCACCCCCACTGCCCCTCAGCTAGGTAATCAGCCATGGGGCAGCACCCCCAGTGCCCCACCCAGACCCAGGAGGCACCAGTAGCTGAGCTGGGGATGGGCATGCCCCCCACCCGACTCCTTAACAGACCCAGAAGGGGACCAGAAGTGCTTCTGGTTCATTTCTGAGACTGCTGCCAAGTGCGCTGGAGAACCCGCTGCATTCCTGTGGGACAATCCATCGCCCCAGCATCTTAGCAGTCATGATCCACCTGCTGCCTTGAGATATGTAGAAAACAAACAAACCAACCAACCAAAACCAAAAAACAAACATTTAAAGCTGTGTCTATGTCCAAATTACCAAATCAATTCAGAGGGTTCTGATTCGATTCAGAGAGATTAAAGGGTCTCCCAATTCAATTCTAATTTTGAGATTTGGCCACCAAATCAGGCCACATGGGATCAGGGACCAAAGCTTCTCACAGCCCTACTGGTTAAATCCTAGAAACATACAAAGCTGGAACAGTGTTCCTGGAATAGTGGTGGTATACTGGAAGTATGATGGGTGTAGCTACAATGTAAGCAACAACCATAGGACTATAACAAGGCCAGTGGAAACGGAAGGTGTCAGTGGCATCAGGCACTCACTTACTTGAGGAAAGTGAAGCCGTGTCTTGTCCCCAATGTCCTTGTTGTTCCTAGCTACTTAGGAGCAAAAAAAAGGAGAGAGAAAGGGGGATTTGCCATGTAATAATGACTGAGCCACAGCTTTGAGTAGCTACTGAGAGAGCAGGCCAAAAGCCCTTTGTAAGGAATGTGGGGATTGGGAAAGGAGTCAGTGAGTGCTTCTACACATGCAGTTTGAGCTAGAGTTTATTTCTCTGGGGTGTAGCTTTTACACATGTGCTATCAGCCCGAGGTTGCTCCTCCGCCCAAACTCAATGTACTGCAGAGGGGCTCATAGGACACGGTCTTACAGTGTGGGGATAGTCAGCAGGCAGCCTTCATACTGTGGCACCTTCATGCCCCAGCCAGTCCCAGTCACTGTCTACACATGCATTTTGATGAACATAACTACTCTGCTGTAGAATGGTACTTGTTCTGTACAGTACTATCCTTCAGTGGAGTTAATTTCCTGCACCCTACTACAGGCATACATGTAGATTGTGATGCTTTACTGAGGAGCTAATCGGTCAGCTCCATAGTAAAATGTATGTGTAGATGCACCCAGCCTCATTTTAAATCTATGAAGATTTCTTTCATTTTCCTGTTTTTGTTTTCCTAACTGAATGCAAGGCAAGGCTGATGCACTGATACTAGTGGTATCTGGGGCTGGTTGGGGAGCTTGTCTTTGTTGGCAGGACACAGGAGCAGCATGTGGACTGACACATCCTATAGCTTCCCCAGTAATTGGTCAAATACTTAGAAACAGAATAATAAAACAACAGAAAGGGGATGAGAGGGCAGTATCTAACCAGAACAGTTTCCCACAAATGAAAATTACAGCTTCCTAACCCCTTAGGTTCCTTTAGATATTTCAGTAAAGTAGTAATAATAGAGAACCTGATGACACAATCTATTTTTATTTCCAAAAGTCTCTAACAAAGACACTCACAACAGGCCTCTAAAAAACTAAATAAAACTGGAGTGAGAAACAAAGAGTAAGAAATCAAGGAGTACGAATAAATGGCCAACCTTTATAATGGCAAAAAAGTTAAGAGAGTCTTTAAGATTGATTGGTATTATTTAGAGTAACCATCTGGAAGGAGTGTGGCCAGTGACATGGTCAAATTTGCAAATAGAACAAAAGATTTAGGTTAATCAAATTCAGACAGAACTAGAAGGGACTTTAAATCAAGCTAGGTGAATGGGCAATATTATGACATTAAATGTAAATCAACTCACTTTAAAAAGGGGTAAAAAGTGAAGCATTCATTCACTTTGTAATGTTCTTAATTACCAGTTTTAATGGAGGGAAAAGACCTAGAGATAACTGTAGACAGTTTCATAACCCCCCCCCAAAAACTATTGTTCAATGTAGAAATGTAGTAAAAAGAAAAAAAAGTGAAAAGAAAGTATTAGGATGTATGAAGAATGGCACAGACTATGTTGTAATGCCATTTTGTAGATCAAACGGTTGCTTTCCTCTAGAATACTGTACTCATTACTAGTCAATCTCCTTTTAAGGCTAGTTTATGCACAACAGAAGTTGTGCATAAACTCGTTTAAGAGCTCAGAAACTGGCTTAAACTTGTAACAGAACAGCTCAGTGCACATAAACCACTTTCAAAATGGCTAAAACTGGTTTAAGGTAAACCTAGACGGAAGTAGTGTCAGACTTAACTGATTTATGTCAAATTCATTTATGGACTAATTTATGTCAAACCAGTCTTAGACCCCCTCTCAATTTATGTCAACTCACAGTCCCCAAACGTCGCTCAGTTGCATGCCAGTGCCTTCCACTGTTGCTGGCAGGCTGGGAAGTGTGCTCGAGCCTTCCCAGCTATTGGTATGGGCCACTGCAGGGGTCTGGCTGCCTTTCCCATTTTAAAAGTGAACCTCAATACACATTATTATTAGTTCAATCTACACTGTTTAGAGAAACCTGCAAAGATTAAATTGGTTCAATCTGAGACTTTGACCATCTGTACTTTGTCCAAAAGAATAGTATGGAATTTGAGGATGCTCAGAGGAAGGCAACAAGAATAAGAAGCACGTTGCATCTGAGTATTGGGATTATTTACTTTAGAAAGGAGATGAAGGTAGTCCGGTATCATAAATCTATACCAAACAGTGAATGATATCAAGGAAGTAAGCTGCATGCTTCTGCTTTTGTCTTCTGCCACAAGAATATTCAATAACATTAAAATCAACTATTTCAGAATGGATACAAGAGAAGTATTGTGTTTAGTGCCTGTCACAGCTTGCCACTGAGGCCAAGAAGTCAGCAAGTTGCAGAGCAGGACTGGACTTTTAAATAAACAAACAAACAACAAAAATAGTCAGATTTACAGTTTTTAGTGTTTAAAAAATGTTGGAAGAGGTATTAAAACTTGACTATGAAGTTTTTTTTAACTGATCATTAATTATTACATGGTATGGTAAAAAGTTTCACAGGGGCAGATTGTCTCATAGCCAGACAGTTCACTGAAAGTTTTATATATCTAACTTTGAAAATATCTAGTGTAGGCTGCAGCTAGAGACAGGATACTGGACTGGAGGGATTACAGGCTTGAACTAGCATGGCACTTCCTACATTTCTCTGATTGGGAAATGTCATCAAGCAGCAGAAATGAACAATGAAGCCAGAACCAGAAAAAGGAAGCTCACCAAAGTCATAGTACTGGCACAACTTCAGTGCAATTGAGCAATTCAGGAAGCCACCGTTCTTTCTGCCATCTTGGAACTGACCCGGCCTTGCTTCTTTATTTCCCCCAATTTCCTATCTGTTTCCATGGGAACAAACAGAACTAGCCACCAGCTGAGTCAATTTCAGCTGCTGGCTTCCATTTCTCACATCTTGTTCTGTTTCCCTGGAAACTGATGTCAAATCAGTGAAGATAAGGTAAAGTGTTTGGGGTTTTTTTGTAAATATATTCTGTTACTATGGGTCCTAGTGGGAAGGCTTGAACCGACTTCACTGGGAGCAGAGTCAGGCCCTCTCTTGCTACCCTAGCTAGAATTTGTGGATCATGGGCAGGAGCAGCTGTGAACGAGAGCTCAGTCTCAGCTACTTGTGTCCAGCTGCCTGCTGAGGTCTACAATAGCTGGGTTTGAAAGCAAGCTACAGAATTCAAGCAACACTTGGCTCCTACGGTCTATAATATTTCAAACACGAAGGAAAGGAATTGAATTTATTTTAAAAATGGTAGGGGAAACAGATGGGTGTAATGTATTTAGAGAACAAATTGGCTAACAAGCTCTGACCTGTGCGAAGAAACTACTCCAGCCAATTACATGCTTCAGTTCATAATGTATATTTGACAAAGATCTCTCCAATCCAGCTGTTAGCAAACTGAATAGCCCAACTATCATAATTTAAATAACAAATATATATATATAAATATACATATGGAGGGAGAGTGAAAGAAGAATGTGATCTGATTGTCTGAAGAAGGTTCTGAAACCACATAATCATCCCCACCTGAATACACATATTGGATTTAAACAGCCTCTTAGCAATTACAATTCTGTATTACTCCTTTTTGTTTCTCTTTTGCACTCATTTGTGCCAGTTTACCTGCTAGTTTTTATGGTACTAAATGATGGTGATGGAAAGGCACAGATAGATAAAGGAAAGATTTTGAGGACCAGATCTAATAAAGTACTTAAGTAGCTTGGTCCATATCTGTGATCCCTAAAATTCCTGCTTAAGCGCTCTCTAAGAGCTACTCACAGAGAGACTCTCATGGATCCAGAAGAACACATTTCCATCTTCAGCTTCCTTTGTGCAAAAATGACTTTTATTTCCTACCTATGGAGACTCTTTACTGTCTTTAATTTTCCCTGAACCTGAAGAAAGGTGTGTGAACCTGAAAGCTTGTAGAAAAAGATGGGGTTTTTTTGGGTGTTTTCTTAGTTGGTCTAATAAAAGGTATCATCTCTGAACTAAAAGTTTTGCAGTTTTGCATTTCTCTAACCCCAGAGGCACCCAAACTTTGGAACTGCCTTGTCTTTCAACTTCAAAGTTCCCCAGGAAGCTAAAGAGCTACATCTCTTTTCATACCCAAGTGGCATCAGGCTTGACAGGGCTGAGCACCTTAGCGTCTGTGTCCTGTTTGAAGTGATGATGATGTATTTACAAAAGTAGTTGGATTTACAGGAACTCTAGCAGGGTGAAATGGAATCACAATTGTGTACTTAAGTCCACTAGATGCCCAACAGATGGAACAGAATCTTACTCTAGGAATTCTGCTGCTACCATCCCCCTGAGTGGTTTAATTCATATACCTCTTCTGAGAAAAGCCACACCAGAAAGTTTGGGCTCTTAACAAAACACAGTGGCACCTCTCCCTACTCTTTAAAACACAGAGGAGGGGGTGGTATCTCCCTTTTACATTATAATATGGTGAGAGCACTTGCCCAGGAATTTGAAAATGCAATTTGCATCTCCATTGGTGAGGATTTAAACTCCTAGCACTCAAGAGAGTATCATAACCACTGGACTACAGATTAGCTAGTGATCAGGAAAGGGAAAACCCTCTACTGTCCTCTAGAATCATAGAAAATTAGGTTTTAAGGGACCTCCGGAGGTCATCTAGTCCAACCCCCTGCTCAAAGCAGGACCATCCCCAACTAGATCATTCCAGTAAGGGATTTGTCTAGCCAGGCCTTAAAATCTTCCAAGGATAGAGATTTCATCACCTCTATATAACCCATTCCAGCACTTTATCAACCTCCAAGGAAGTTTTTCCTAATATCCAACCTAAACTTCCCTTGCTGCAACTTGAGACCATTGTTTCTTGTTCTGCTATCTGTCACCACTGAGAACAGTCTAGCTCTTATCTTCTTTGGAGCCACCCTTCAGGTACTTAAAGGCTGATACCAAATCCCCCCCTCAGTTGTCTCTTTTGCAGACTAAATAAACTCAGTTCTCTCAGCCTCGCCTCATAAGTCATGTGACCCAGTCCCCAAGCCATTTTTATTGCTCTCTGCTGGATTCTCTCCAACTTGTCCATACCCTTTCTGCTGGGGGGAGCAAAACTGGACACAGTGATCTAGATATGGCCTCACCAGTGCTGAAGAGAAGGGAATAATTATTTCCCTTGATCTACTGGCAAAGCTCCTACCAGTGCAGTCCAGTATGCTGTTAGCCTTCTTGGCAACGAGGACACACTGCTGGCACATATCCAGTTTATTGTCTACTGTAACCCCCAGGGCCTTTTCTGCAGAGCTGCTGCTTAGCCAGTCAGTCCCCAGCCTGTACTAGTGCATGGGATTCTTCTGTCCTAAATGAAGGATTTTGCACTTGTCCTTTTTGAACTACTTGAGATTTTTTTTGGCCCAATCATCCATTTTTCTAGGGCAGTCCAAATACTAGCCCTACCCTCCAGAGTATTTACTACTCCCCACAGCTTGGTATCACCCATGAACTTGCTGAGGATGCACTCCATCCCATCTTCCAGACCATTAATGAAGATATTGAACAAAACTGGCCCCAAGACTAACTCCTGGGGCACTCCACTTGATACTGGCTGCCAACGAGACATCTAGTCATTGATCACTACCCATTGAGTCTGACAGTCCAGCCTGTTTTCTATTTACCTTGCAGTCCATTTATTCAATCCATAATTTCTTAGCTTGCTTGCAGGAATGATGTGGGAGATTGTATCAAAAGCCTTGCTAAAGTCAAGGTATATCACGTCCACTGCTTTCCCTGCATCCAATGCATCAGTCATCTCATCATATAAAGGAATCGGTTGGTCAGGCATGACCTGCCCTTGGTGACTCCATGCTAATTGTTCTTGATCACTTTCTTCTTCTCCAAGTGGTTAGAAATAGATTCCTTGAGGACCTGCTCCATGATTTTTCTGGGAGTGAGGTGAAGCTGACTGGTCTGTAATTCCCTGGGTTCTCCTCCTTCCCTTTCTTAAAGATGGGCACTATATTTGCCCTTTCCCAGTCATCTGGGACCTCCTCCAATAGCCATGAGTTTTCTAAGGTAATGGCTATTGGCTCCACAGTCACATCAGCCAGCTTCATCAGTACCCTCAGATCCATTGCATCCAGCCCCACAGACTTGTACACATCTAGCTTTTCTAAATAGTTCCTAACCTGTTCCTTCATCGCTGAGGGCTTCTCACTTTTTTTGTGAAACTGTGCTGCAGTAGTCATAACAAGTTGTGCCCCTGTGCAGTAAAGAACACAAGTTGAGAGGGGAGAATGACTCTGTAGCCACTCCCCTGAATATGTGAAGTCTTGGGGTGCTTGTATGCACACAGGGATGCTGCTCCAAAGTGCTGTAATTTCAGCTCATTGGAACAGACTCTGCTGGAGCATGCTAATTAGTGCATTCTAGCAGCCTCTGCACCTCATATATTAAGTATCCCTGTGCTTCAATATGGCAATGAGGGTACTTTAACTAAAGCTCACCAAATGAGCTTTAGTTAAAGCACTCCCATTGCCATTTTGAAGCATGGGCTGCTAAATTCATAAGATGCTGCAGGTGCTTTAATTAGAGAGGATCTCAGATCCCCTCCAATTGAAGCGCCTCCTCCCACCCCCAGAACACATGTAACAATGCCCTTGGATTTCAGTTCCTGTTCTTAAGACTGTTTACGTGTTTACAATTGAGTTACAGGATAAAATACAAAAAAACTTTTGAGAGAAAGGACTGGAACCCAGGGCTCCATCTGCCAGGTAAGAATCCTAGTTGTCTAGCAACAGAGTTTGTCTTTCTATTGTGGCCTCCCATTCTCTCTGGCTGCACGAAACTTAGCTTCTTTTCAGGCCCTTCTTCACACAACAGCTGAGCAGGTAACCATGAACACATAAAATACTTATATGCTGGACTTTAGTGTCTCAAGGCACCCTGAAGTGCTTCAGCCTCCCTTTTAACTAAATACTGATTCCTAAGGTTCAGACATTTTCTGCACACCTATGAAGAGAGAGAATTTTCACTGTAAGGGAAAAGTGTTACACTGGGAACGAGCCTAGACTTTACTGCAGGCTACTTCTGGCATAGCTGTGTTAATAAAGAGACATCACACCCAAGTAGCACAGCTATGGTATTAGAAAGCCCCAAAGAAGACACAGTTAAAGCAACACAACAATGCTTTATTGGTGCAGCTTACTTTGTGTAGCAGATGATATGATTATTTTCTACAACTAGTGACTTTATAATCCTGGTGAAAAGAAAAACTTTATGGGTATATTGTGCCCATACTAGGAGCATGTTGCCCATACTGGAATTCCTATGCCAGCAAAACACTTGTAGTGTAAATACAGTTTAAGATTTTGTTGAAAATAAAAGGAGGAAAAAATCTCACCATCTCCATTTCTAGTCAGCTAATAGGACATTTTCTTTCTCATTGACCAATGACCCTAAATTAGTCCCCTGAGCTAATTCCAGAATTGCATTCTTAATCAAGTTTATCCACTGGGGAGAAGAAAGAGCTAAAAGGTCTCCCTCTAATATTCATTTCTTCAGCCACCACCTCAGGAACAGCCTTACATGGAGAGAGAGGCTCAGCTGTTTATAGACATTTTGTGTCTGGTTCACTGAGATAACCAGATTAATTTAAGCATATTCCTGTGGAAGCAGGCCACATTAACTCCTTCAGGCTTGGTGCCACTGAACCTGCTGAGAAGAAATACTCAGTTTGGCTACATATGCAACTTGGCTCAGGGTGTGATTTTAAACTGATGTAGTTTGGCAGATGCAAAACCTCTGACACTTGTATTTTGGTTTAAAGCATCCTTATTCTGGTATACCTAATTAAACTGCAGCTAGGCCAAACTGAGATCAGCCAGTCTACACATGTATGTTGGCATTGGTTAATTAAATCAATATAAAAGAACACCTTCTGTGCAACTGATGGGACTTTGCATAGAATCAAGACCTAAAAGATGCTGGAATTCTTTTTTTAGCTTGGGTGTAGACAAGAAGGGCATGTCTGCATGTGCTCCGAGAGCTGCTCTAATTGAAGTGCCCAGAGCATCTTGTGTATCAGCGTTCCCATGCTTCAAAATGGTGTGTGAGGGGGTCACTTAATCTAAAACTCACTATATTATACCTTAAAGTCAAAATATCTAAGATACAAGCTAAATTATACCTTTCTCAAAGACAAAGGATTATAAAAAGGTATCAACCTCAAAAATTCTTGCCCTTGCTTTTGTCCTGGACAATCACAGGTACAATAGCACTTCAACACTATTAACACTTATTTGAGATTTTCAAACCACACTGAAATTGTACTTTCTGGAAGTAAAACTGGGGAGGCAGGAACGGAACAGACCCTCACACTGACGACCTAAATAGTTGAAGGTCTAGGCTCTCTCATTCAGAGATGTCCTGGGCATATGCCCTTTGCTTCCTAACAAAGTGTTGTAGCCACCAGGCTACAGGCCAGGCTCTCTCCAGCCCTTCTCTTGAAGCTGGCCCACTGTACTCTGTATTTAACATTTATTGGAAAAAATACTAGCATCCAACTCATTCAGCTGTAAATCACCTAGTGTGTTTGCTTCCTCCTGGTCTGCAGTTACAGGGCTATGGACAAGCCTCTTAGACGCATGAAAGGTAAACAGGGTCTGGCTTATGCCATTTTCAAGAGTCAATCTACTAAGTGAAATTTTATGAGCTTCCTGCACATTTAGTATGTGGGATGTTTTCTTTTGGGTGTTAAGACTTTGAACCAAATGAAAACTATACCAACCCCCGGTGCTTCATGGGATGATGGTGGCTTTATAATCCTTTGTCTTTGAGAAAGGTATAATTAATCTTGTATCTTAGATATTTTGACTTTAAGGTATAATATAGTGAATTACATGTTCTTTGAGGTAAAATTCAGGGAATGAAGAGGGCTGTTTTCTATGGCTGTATCAAATTGCAGCAGAGGAAATTTATATTGGAGATTAGGAAGAACTTCCTAACTATGAGGGCGGCCAAGTATTAAAACAGGCTACCGAGAGAAATGGTGTAATCTCTGCTCCTGGATATTTTCAAGAACAGGACAGACACACATCTGGCTGGGACTGTTTAGTTAGGGATGATCCTTCCCTGAGCAAGGGGTTGCATGAGATCAGGAGTGAGCAATTATTTTGGGTGGAGGGCTACTTACTGAGTTTTGGCAAGCCATCGAGGGCTGCATGACAGGCAGCTAAGGGAAGATAAATATTAATTTTCTAAAATTCTTAGGGGCACCGCGGGCCAGATAGAATGGCCTGGTGGGCCGCATCTAGCCCATGGGCCACATTTTGCCCACCCCTGCACTAGGTGACTTTAGTAAGTTCCTTCTAGACTTACTTTCATATGATCCTCCCAGCCTGAATGGAAGAGAGTTTGTATCACTGTAGTCAGATCCCAAGATGGCATAGGTCTGACAACTGTTTGAGGTTGAAATGCTTCCCTTAATCCATCTACATGCCATTGAGTAATCCATTAGAAAGTTGAATAAGGCTTCATGCTATAGAATGCTACATGTTTTACAGGAAGATGTGAGACAGATGATGGGAAGACTGGTTTTAAATCTAGGCCTGCTTGTAAGAAATACAGAAGAGCTAGAATGTACGTGTACAGGCAACTGAGTCCTACGGCCTTCTGGCCAATATAATATATGGTTAGGAGAATGACCATGGTTTTTTTCTTTTTAATCTTCTGGATCACACTTTGTAATGGAGAGCAAAGACACATGGCATCCTTTTAGATAGCTTATCTTGGTTTGCAATAACCATTGGTCTCTCTTTGTTGAAGAGCTTTGTGCTTAGAGTGGAAACAAAGAGATTCACATAAGAGTCAATTATACTTCTGGCATCAAAACTTCTTGATGTCTTGGCAAGTCTGTTTTCTTCACTGTCCCTTGTATGTAAACTGCAGTGCTGAAGATGAGATGACCTTTCCCCAGGACCAGGTTATATCACTTTGGCATTTAGACTGGTCCCTTTGCCAATCTATGGTTGTCATCATCACTGTGATGTTTTATTGGATATTGGGTATCATGGCCCTTTTCAGGTGACCCTGGAAGTCTAGAAAAGCATACCTAAGCCTTCTTTCCATTAGAAGATGGATACTCAGGAGTCTCTCTCTGACCTTATATGTGACCTATAGGTGTTTTCTATATGAAAAGAATGTGGTCAACATTTTGAGGTGTAGCTCTCAAAAGGTTAGTCTCAGTATTGCACAGACTTATTTTTCTACCAGTAGAGGACTCAAGCAGTCTAGAAAACATCCTCTGAATCTCTCTCGGGATGGTCAGCTATTCTGTGCCTTTAGGAGGAAGCCCCAGAACACTCTTACATTCTTGTCTATGAGATCTCAAAGGACGAGCAGTCGTTTTTGTTTTAGTCCACCACCTCTGTTCTGTCACGAGCCCTACTTCTAGAAGGAATCTGCAAGCTTAATAGTCAGTACCATTGCTTACAGTCATGTAAACCTACCAGGGGTGTGTGCCTCAGCAAGGTGGCTGCTGGCCTGGAAAGAAGTGGGCCCTGGGTTTTAGCTAGAGTTCTTTGTCTCAGAGAGACATAAACTTGACCTTGAATTGTCCTCTATTAATTCCTTCCAGTGGCTATGTTAGTATCAACTTAAACAAGAACATTGGAGAAAGGGTTGCTTAGTGCATGGATTAGCATACTATGCTAGAATGTCAGAAAGACAAAGGATCAAATATACTTTGCATGAACAGTATCTAGAGTCTCTGGTCTCCTAGTTGAGAGCTACAGCAACTGCACTATTGGGGGGGAAAAATGATTTCTGTTTTTTATTTTATTACCATCCATATCCCTGCTTACACAGTCAATCATGAACACAAGTGAATGTGGCCAGAAACAGAATTCCAACCAGTAAGTATGTGGCATTTTTGCATTTAGATGACCAAAACCGGCATACAGACACACCTACTTAGAGAACCAGGAAAGAACAGAATATCACCCTTATTGCCCTTTCACTGAAAATACTGCACAGAACTGGCAACTGACACACTAAAACATATAATTTCTTTATGTCTCCATAAATATTTGGGTTTTTTACTTATTTTTTAATTAAACATTTAATTAAATACATCAGCATCTTCTAAAACCTAAAAATTAGAATGAGTAAATAACATGGAAGAAAACAACATTAGAGAGCAATAACAATGTACAACAACAATTCATCAGTTTTAGAATATTGTCTGTGTACGTGTAAGGTCAAATGTCATTTTTTTGCTTGTTTCAAAAAGCAAACCCCCACACATGCTTTGTGAAGGAGGAACAAATGAAGGAAACAAAGAATAAGTGATCAGTGAGAGTGATCCTGATCCACTGAAGATGGCCAAACTTGCATTTGCACTAGGAGTGCTTGTTTGACCCTACTTAATTATTGATAAAAGACTATGATTTACCTATAATTTAGTTTTTCTGAGTCACATTTCATTTTTGCACTGGCAATAAGGTATAGTATGATCTGATGCTCCATTCCACAATCACGCACATGTGATATGGTAGAAAGCATGAATGTGGGGATCATACAGCAGATCCTATTGCACCTTTATTGATGCACCTGCCAGGGGCCTAAGTCTTAGATGCTATTCTACCACTAAGACAACTAAGATGCACTTATGTGGCCTTTAACCATTAAAATCACTAAATTCACCCAGGCACATCAGACAAAAAAAACTGCTAAGAAACCTAGGTTTCTCACAGGCCTCCATTTTAGACCAGACTAGTCCTGGACTACTTTCCATGCTCAGAAGTAATGCAGAAAAGACACCTAAGCATCTATTACCACCTAGATCCAACCCATCAAGGAAGCACGTAACTCCAAGTAAGCTCCTGATTCTTTAGACTGAAAAAAACCATGCCAATTGGAAGTGGAAACGAGGACAGCCAGGTTATCTTTTGGTTAATGGCCTAGTCAGTGGGCAACTGACCTAAGGACTTGGAATCTACATCTCCCATTTGCAAAGAAAGGGCCTTACAAGGTGGTGTTTAACTAAGTAGCTCACTGAGGACAACCTTTTTCCTGGATGAGAGAGAGCCCTGGATCCTAGTCCCTACTCTCAGTGATGATTAAGCTTTTTGCACTGAACAGTCACTAAGGAAAATCCACAGAATGCATCGGGAACTAGAAGAGGGACCAGAATCCAGGGCTCCCTGCCTTCCACGAAAAGGTCATTTTCACTGAGCTACTGAATTATGCTCCACCTCACATGTTCTTCTTCTAATCCCAATGACTCTTGTCTGCTTTTGATCCAATGGTCAATAGGAAGGAGGGGTACATAAGGACACTTTTCTAAGATATTAGAATTGTGGATGGCTGGTTGCTGAAATTAAGCTGCCTGTTGAGAGAATGGGAGAATGATGTGTCTCTCCGGTTTGAATAGGAGCTCTTTCATGAGGTAAGATGTGTTATTTGTCCTAAGATGTGTCACTTGTACGTCTTAGGAGGAGGAATAGAATCTGGACTCAACCTTTTAAAAAGGAAAATTTAACCTCTTGTGAACAGTTGAGAGAACTGCTGGCAGCTCCAAAATACTCCAACAGGAAGAGCACATCTAATTTTAGGAGATGCTTCTCTAAAATATGTTAAAAAAATATCTACCTAAAAGAGAAACAAATCATGCCTCCTTCCAAAAAAAACCCCTAAAACCCTTTCACAAAAAAATGATGCAATATAGGAATAATGGAATAAGCTCTCAGACTTAGTCTTACAGATACTACTGGCACTGATGGTAATATAATTTCCTTTCTTCCAGAAAGGTAAATATTGACCATCATAAAAATCATGTCTGGATAAGTTATTACATCTCTATTTCCTAGCGATGTGCTAGGTGTAAGTTCAGGCACTTCCAAACATGCTGACTTTCATACAGAAAGTATATGTGCAACTTTTTTCTCTTTGCCACAGTGAGGACCCTATATTTTTTGAGACCATTCTCCTACTTTCAGAAGGGTCTATTATCTAGGAAAATACAATAGTTCTGGAAACGAGGCACAGGTGGTGTTATGCAATTAGTCTCCTGACAATTGATAACTCCAGTGTGACCTCTCTGGGAATGACAGTAAAATGGAAGCAATAAGGGTACATGTTAATGAGTGTGCATGTGGGTGTGTGTATTACTGTTGAGAGTAAATATAGATAAAGGTAATACAATTCCTGAACATCTGCAATAAGAATGCAGTCTAAGCAGTGACCTCTCCTGCACTTATCTTGCGTGAGTTCTTACTGAAATCTGCTAATGGGTTCTGATAATCTATTATTTATTGCAACAGCATCTCTTAAAGACTCTTAGCAGAGAAACCTCCTGTGTTTACAGCATTATTTCATTCAAAACCTCTTAAAGTGACAGATGCAGCACCTTATTTAGAATATAGATGGGATGTCTTTCTATCATTGGTAATTTCATTTTTGCTTTATTTTCCAAAAAACTCTCTGTGATGTTTTTAATATATTCTCATGAATCCTTAACTAGGTCAACCTGAAAGCTGCAGAAGCAGATATTAATACACTGGTAAGCATTACTTGGAGTGCATGACATACCTCCATGTTGTACTTTTCCACTGTCCTTCTTAAGGGGTCCACTACCTGCCAGCAAATCAAGATGCAAAGATCAATCAGCAGCATCCCTCCAACTATCACCAGCAACTTCTGGTCCTTAATGATCTGGAGTGACAAAAATAAAGCAAAAAAAGGGCATTCCCATGACTGAGATTCCTGTGGAGCCTCTCTCACATGTAGCAAAATAAATGTACTGTTGATAAATAGTCTTGTTAATAATGTATAGAGAAAGGTTTACCAGAAATATCAGAAGATGAAATCAGGAGGTCATTTTACATGATACAGTAGTTTCATCTCCTGTTTATGTGCAGTGTCTAAAGATCATATAGAAACACTTTAGAAGGACGTTGTGAGGACTCAATGCTTACTAATGCTCAGTTTCAGAATCCCAGAAACTGGAGACATTTCTACAGTAAATATCAACTGCTGTATGTTTGGGTGCACATACAGAAGGATATTCATTGCAGTTCTCCCTATAGCAAATCTATTGTTAAAGCAGCAATTCATCTTCCATTAAGAGATCCCATTTTCACTTGCTCATAATTTTCACAGTTGCAGATGAAACATTTGCTTGGCCTCAAGTGAAAGAGGATTTGGTTTTGGAAAGTTTTAAACGCTGAGCACTTTTTCAAGGAGGCTAAGGAGACAAATATACCTTTTGCACATGGAATGCAAAACAGTCAACTTCAACTTTCGTGTGAGTCTTGACTTCATTAGAAAATAGTACCTTTGCTAAATAAAAAACTAAAACTTGCAGATAGCTTTACTGAACTCTAATATAGTTTATACATATCTTCTGCTATTACACACACAAAACCATGCTAATGGTTTGTTAAAGTTGCAAAGTCAAGCCCCCCAAAAATAAGAAAACATCAAACCAAAGCTCTTGGCAACCATAATTCAATGTGTATGAATTGTGACTTTGATTTACAAATCATGATCATATTACCCTTTTTTCTAGAGGACCTTTTCTTATTCAGTGCTTAAAGCAAATATTGCTACAATATTTTAATACACGGAAAAGAGTATGTACCTTCTGTGGCCTTTTCCTTAGAAACAGCTGATTTATTTTGGCTGACATTGTACCAATAAAAAAGTACTCAAACAGACACCTGGTCTGGAAAATTTAAATCCATATGGTTAAAGTTTGGCAAGTTAAAATAGAGTCATGTATTAGGAACTGTGAATAACAGGCTGATCTCCTAGACCAGCCTATAATAAAATGTATTTTACAGTGAGTTTCTATCAAGCAGCAAGAAGAGGTATATATTCATTTTTTGCCATTTGGAAATAGAAACCTTTCATAAACTTATCCTTAAAGTTTACAGTTTATATTGTTACTCTTAATTCAAACTGTAAACTTTTCTGTTATTATACCTGTAACCCATTTCCATTGAAATATCAGGAATAAAACAGTCTCCAAAACAGTCACTGTTCTTTTAAAATAATGTTGCAAATATCTGTAACTAGAAATATACAGATGAGCAGAACTTCTGAAAGTTCCTATTTTTAATATTATTCAGAGAAACAAATTATCCACTATAGAGAAGCCTACCATACCACCTTCTGTTTCATATTAAGCTCCTGGATAAAGTATGGAAACCATTTGGAGAAGAATGCTAAGTCCATCAGCTAATGAAAATGTGCTATTGCCATTTTTTTCTTATTAAAATCTACATTTCTAATGCTTTTATAATAAATGGGCCAGAACATGATTTTTGCTTTTTACTCACTTGGAGAATATGGAAAAGTAAAAGAATATACATTTTTCATAGATGGAAGCACAGACCAAAACAAGTGGCAACCAGATGATACACTGTTTTATTCCACTTTTGTACAACTGGTCAAAAAATAGATTGCAATGAAGAGAAACTACACCAGTAAAACAGCTAATGATGTTCATTTCCCCCATCTGAACTAAAGGGGGAAGCAGAGACTGAAATGTGGCTCTCAAGCACATTTAGTTTCTTCTTCAATCTTTGTGTAGCATGACTATACCCTGCCCTGTAGGTAGGACCAATTGTAAGATGATTGTCTTGCCCTAAGTGATGTTAATGGAAAGATTAACTTTAGGCAGAAGAGCATTCCAAATCTCAGTTCTCCTTAAGGCCCATATAAGTCCTCCGAATAAGGCTAAGTGAAACATTGGTAACACATTGACAATGGACTGCCCCTCAGTACAGAGGTGCATCTCCTGTGGGGTTTGTGACGATAGGCACAGAAGGGCATATCTAAAAAGTACTAAGTGAGCATGTCTACATGAGACACTAAAAGTGCAGTAGACTAATTCTATTGTGCATTAGCATGTCACGGTGTAAGTTGTCCTAATGTGCTAATGCACAGTAGAATTAGTCTACTACACATTAGCATCACATAATATATGACATGTACTGGCATTATTGCACAGTAGTGCTGACTATGGTGCATTTAGTACCTGATATTATAGACACTATACTTAATGTGCTGTAATTAAGGCACATTAATGCACATGTGGATATGCTGGGTGGGACTTAAATGGACTATAGATGCCATAGTCCAAAACTGTAATCCTGACAACCCACACCCAGATGATGCCAAATCCTGGAGATGTAAATTCTCCACGTTTGAATTTAAGGCTAAGCACAGACAGTCAAAAAGCCAGAGGCTGCATTGATTTAGTCTTCATAGGTTGTCTAAGCTGTGTAGATTGAATCAATATGTAAGTGAACAGACTTTCACTTTTGAGTCTAGAAATGCAGCCACATGCCTGCAGTGGTC
>JAGPOW010000261.1:161097378-161138027 GCA_030014935.1 Caiman crocodilus | reverse complement strand
AAGACACTACCTGGAGCTGCCCACCACTGCCACCAGCCGGGACTGGGCAGAGCCGCTGCCCATGCCAGCTCCAGTCACATGGTAAGCTCTGCACTGGGGGAAGGGCCCTCCCCACCTCAGCCCCTGTCCCAGGTCCAGACCCTGCACCCATTCCCTACCTCTGCCCCCCTCCCCACCCAGCCCATTGGGTTTCCCTACCACAGCACGCAGGGAGGCAGGAGACAGTGCAAAACTTTACTAAGCCACCTGTGCTCCACAGTTAGGGATGATGACCACTAGGTGCTGGACACCATCCAGGCCCTGGCTGTTGCTTTGGTACTGCCCAGCCTCTGTTCCTAGTTCCACCTGCCCCCTGGCAGCCACTTGCTGCCCAGCAGCAGGGCTCCCCCCACAGGCCTGAGATGAAGTACAGCACCACCTCCACCAGCCAGAAGCTCCCGCTTCTGCCCCAGGTCCCCCACCATCCAGCCCCACCCCCATCTGGGCCCAGGCCCACTGCTCACCCCAGCTTCACATGCGCATGCAGCCAGAGTTTCCTGTAATGGGGCCCGGACTGCATGCCAGCCTTGCTGGCCTTGGACACCAGCTGCTGGATGGGGGAGCCAGCAATGCCGGGAGACCACTGGCTGCTGTCACCCCAGATAAGTCCTCTGCCTGCTGGACTTACCAAGGTGTGTGCACCCATGGAGGAACAACCAGAGGCAGTGTGTTACCTACCTGTATGTGGGATCTACCCCCTAGGGGCCCCCACCCCATGGCCCCCCACTCCACAACGGCACACAAACCACATTGTAAATAGTTTGCACAGGGAAGAGGGTGTTTTATTTTTGGTGGGATAGTGTGGGTGGTGGAGGGGCTCTTGTTGGGGAGAAGTGGAAGCTCTGTTTGTTGGGCGGGGAGTGGGGTGGGGGCTCTGTTTGTTGAAGAGGGAGGAGAGGTTTGTTTGATGTGAGGGAAATAAAAACTGTTGTTCTTCTGAGATGTGTCTGCAGTGAGCATTGTGCTGGGGGTAGGGGATCCATGGGCAGCTGTCCAAGCAGCTTACAGCAAGGAGTGCAGGAGGAGGTGGTTGGCCAGTGCTTCTCACATCTTTTTCCCTGGCACCTGGGGGTGGATATGCAGCTCACCTGGGTCCTCAGCGTGGGGTGGAGGTTTGCTGCTGGTGCTCCCACTGCTAGGCAGACTTCCTGCCATGCCTCCTCCACCCAGGCCTTGCTTCCCCCTAGGCCTCATGGATGTTATGCAGTGCACAGGCTGTGATGATGACCCAGGGGAGGTTGTCCTCAGCAACCTTGAAGCAGGTGGTGAGGGTGAGCAAGTGTCCCTTCAGGAGACTGAAGATGCACACCACCAGGTGTGGGTCCAGCCTAGGCACCAGTTGAAGTGGGCCTGGCAGGGGTCCAGGTGACTGGGCATGAGCCAGGGCAGAAGTGGGTAAGTGGGGCCCCTGATGAGGAGGGGTGGACCACCACAGTGCCCAGCTGCATGGCTGGCATCCCCACCATGAAGTAGCCACTCTCCACCAGGGTTGGCAGGGCAGATTTGCAGAACACATAGGTATTGTGGGCCATGGCCACCCAGCTGGCACTCACATTCATGAAGGTGCCATGGTGGTCCACAATAGCCTGGAGCACAACCAAGTGCCTCTGGCTCTAGCAGGGATGGTCACCATGGAGCCTGCCCAGGAGCGTTTACTTGCAAGTAGTTTACTAGTCCAGGGGGGAGGGGAATCTAGCTGCCGGCTGGGAAACTGCAGCCAGGTTTCCATAGCAACAGCCCCAAATCTCTGCCAGTGCTGGCTGTTTTCAGGATGGGAGTAGAGGAAAGGCAGCAGAAGGATCTCATTCTTGGGCCTTCCCAGCTGGTGCTGAAGGGTGGGGTGGATGGACTGGAGCCCCCGCATCACCTCATCCAATACACCTGTCCCACCCCTGGGGTGGGTCTGAAAACCCCCCCAGACTGAACTCCCTCTGCTCCCTTTTCCCCCTCTCATTCTGGAAACAGCAATAGGCTGGGAGCTTTGCAGACACAAATTACAAAATACACTACATTTTGAAACATCTTTATCTGATATCTCATGGGGTCAGATTTTCACTGTGTTGGCCATTTCTGAAGCTGTCTGCCATGAACTTGTGTTTGGTCACAGCTATAAACTGCTTTCTGTGGCCAGATACAGTGAAAATTGTCACTTCTGTCTGCACCCCTATATCCTGAAAGATATATAAGTATCTAATCCCTACTCAGTCACCTAAGTGATGCTGAAATCAGTAGCATTTTATCTAATGACTGTTTAATAAAAAACTTAGGGGCCAGAAGCCAGGACTTCCCCAGGCTAGCTGGGTATCCTAACTACTACACTATACAGTAATGCTCCCACTTATCTGCTCTCTTGTTTTGGCCCCATGAACCTTGAATTCTTTTTCTGCACAGTGGCACAGGCTCACCAGGAGAGGTGGAGGGATGAAGCTGCTAAATGTTAGCTTTCATGGTAATTTATGTTTTATGTACCCAAGTCCAGAACAGGGTCTGACCAGAGATCATGGCTAATAGGGCTGTGCAAAATTTCATCAGCGGTTTTGTTTTGAGATCGAAATGAGTTGAAACAATCTCAAAACAGCAAAATCAAAATGAAACAGAGAGCTTCGAAACAGCCGTGAAACGAAATAAGGCAAGTCAAAACGTTTTGAAATTTTTGAAATGTTTCAAGTTTCAAAGCTCAAGCTGGGCTTGCCTGCAAGGAAACAGAAACTAAAGTAAAGAGAGGGAGGGGCAAGGAGGGGAGGAGTGCTCTCTTTATCGACTGTGTAGCTGGCTAGTGACTGTCATCCTTCCCTGAGGTCCCTTCCAATCCCAGTGCTCTGGGGGCGGGTTGGAAAAGCTGCATAAAAGGCAGCATTGTTTAAACTGCCCTGCGTTCTGCCTTGGTGTCAGTTGAGTGAGGGCACACCTTAACACACACACACAGTGTCACCCACCCATGTCATAAGTTTTGCCTGTCAGCAGCTAGAGGTGCAGGGCCCCAGAACCCAGACTCCCCCTGCACCTATCTCCTTGACAGCTGGCAGGCTTCATGGCCTCAGCAGGGGCTACCATCCCTGCAGCTTTCACCCTGCTGCACCTAACAACACACAGTGTCACCCATGTCACAAGTTTTGCTTGTCTGCAGTTTGAGGTGCAGTTTCCCACAAGACCCTCCATCTATCTCCTTGAAACTTGGCAGGCTTCGTGGCCTCAGCAGGGGCCACCACTCTGTCAGTTTTGACCCTGCCATGGCTTAACACATACATGAAACATAAGTTTTTTGCTTTTAAGACTTTGAGGTGCAGTTTCCCTGAAACTCCTGGATGTATCTCCTTGAAACTTGGCAGGCTTCATGCCCTTGGCAGACTTCATGCCAAAGGGCTACCATTCCTGTAAGTTTAATTCAAATCAGGCCAGAAATAACAAAGTTATAGGCTTTTTTGAGCTTCCTCATTATAGCCTATGGGTGACATGTCGAAACAGCATCGAAACAGTGAAACCGTTTAGACAAAATGAAATGGAACAGCAGTTTCAAATCAAAATGAAATTTGAAATGAAACAGTGTTCTGTGGAAATGTTGAAACACAAGTCGAAACAGAACACTGTCATTTTGCACAGCCCTAATGACTAATACTTATTCATTCCCTATCGAGCAAAGATATGAACTGAAAGTTGCTAATCAGACTATCCTTAAAGTATTACTACCATAAAAGTGTTTCTTAAATTAGATCATTATATCTTTCTGGAATAGTGCTTCCAAGACTCTTCCCAGAAACTATGTTAGTTGTTTCTGAGATGTCTTATTAAAAATAGGTGATAAACTTTGTTCAAAGAGCTTCAATCAGACATGAAGAGTCAACCTCATTCTTCTATCTCCTGAATTCTTATTAGGTTATTCATTTTATGAGTTTATTTACTAGAAGTGGCCTTTCTTAATTAACTGAGGAAAATCCAGTTTGTTAAAGTGTCCTTCTTTGGTGTACAGAGATTGATCAAATGTACTGAATTGTTCAGCAATGACTTCAAAGTGTACTGAAAATTTGAGCTATTTTAAAGTTTCATAGATAACTAGCAACAGTTCCTTCTGTCTGTTTGAAGAAAGTTATGATATTTTTATTCAGATCACACATAAAATATAAGGAGCAAGGAACAATCAATTTATACACAATACATAACTGTCTACCTAATTAATTTAGATAATTTATTCCAGATTATTTCTATCCTCTCCTGTTTTAGGAGAAGAGAAATTAGTTTTTAAAATTTGTGTAGTGTATATATTTCCATATGCACCCATAAAATTAAATTTCTAGAGGCGTCTGGAAAAAATATATGAAATCTTGGAACATTTCTACAATGTTTTATTTCATTAACATAGATAATAAATTAAAATACTTTATAGATTCATAGTCTTGTCTGACTCCCTCTGTAACAGCCCACAAAGCTTCCTTAAATTAATTTATATTGGAACTAGAGATGCCTTCTAGAGTGGAAACAAACCTCCTATGAAAATTGTGATTTGGAAACAACCTATATAACAAGATCTTGAAAAACTTTGTTATTGAAAACAAAGTTACAGTAGTTACAATATGTCATCTGCATGGTTTATGTATTGTATATCATTGTGATAGACAATATATGTCACCATATGGATCATCATAATATACACTATATAATTTACTCCGTGGTTTGGGTCATTTATATTTCAATTCAATTTTAGGTCTAATCATTTTTATTTAACTTTTTCATTTCTAGCTACCAGCTTATTTACTACAGCAAATTAAAGTGGGCACAGTGGACCTCTTTATGTGGGTCCTCTCTCAACTTCTATTTTTTCTGGATTGTTATTAATCCTTGCCAAGGGTGAATTATGCAGCCTAATGGGCCAGAGTCTATTCCATCTATTGGGCATTTAAATGGGTTTAGGTACATAAGTGAAATTTTATTCCACCCTGTTCAAATCCTGAAAATCCAAGAAAATGTCTATTTATGCTATCATCTGACTCTTAAGATGGAGTCACAAAGAACAGCAAGAAGGAGGACAAGGGCCCACCCTTTCACATTAAGTGTATTTAAGCTATTTAAGGTGAGTTAAGCACCTGAATCCACGTATGGTCCAATACACAAAACAGAATCTGTCCAACAGCCCTCAGTGGGTCCAGGTACTGCTCATTTAGTGTTTCCCCTAACCAGCAAATTACCAGTAAAGAGGCTGATAGAAGGAATGAGTGAGGAGCTCAGAAGTCACTGACTTGTGCTACTCTAATGGATGGTGTGTAATCCGCACCTGCTTTGTAACTCCAAGCACCCCAGGAAAAAATGAGAAAATTTGTGCCTCCCAACTTAATATTTTTCCAGTGCTCCCAAATGGATGGATTGGGTCCACTTTGTACCTAACACAGGACTTCATGAAGATAGAACAATCTAGCTTCAGTGTGGAAACCTCTTATCAAAATGTTAGCTTTTGAGGTGAGAAGACTCATTTTTTCTACAATTGAGTCCAAATACATCGATACATGCCTGACTCATAAGGTCTTGTCAGCATCATAGCAAAGGAGATTTTTCCCTCATTGCAGTAGAGGGAAAATTCAATATACATTACAGGTAAAGATTTCCTTAGAGTAATGAAATTTGACTGATCTTCATGCATTAATTTGTTTGATTATTCCTCCTATTTTCTTGCTAATATTTTAGTATATTTTATATATCCATTTAAAAAAAAAGAAATTGCTCAGCAAACTCTGTGGTCATTTATTGATCAATCTTTCTTGTATAATGGCAGCTTACTGCATTCTTTCTAGGAGGCCACATTTCTGTACAATTTTTATTATAGATTCTATCAAATAGACAAAGGGGATTTTGTCTAAAAGTTCTAAGACTATGACTGTATATACCATATGGTGCTGTGCTTTTTCTGTTATAGCACACTGATTCTCCACTCAAGAAATAGGTTCTTCTAATTTAAATGCATCTTCTAATATAATTGGCAGTTTCGGGTTTTTTTTAAACACTGTTGATTTTCATATCATGAGATGTAGAAATTTAGAGGAACATGTTTAATAGATCTAGGTTCACTTTTACATGATACCTTTTCCAGATTTTGTTGGACAAATTGCTTTCTTATGATCTTTTCTTCTCTGGGGATAATGCAGTTTTATCAATCAGCTGTGTTGTCCTTTCTATGAAGTCTTTTATTCTTTTTTTATCATTATTTGTCAACCTTTCTCGTCATTTGTTAATCTATTATGTTTGCTGCTTTCACTTACATGCACTCTGTATTCCTTTCGCTCTTCCTGTCCATATAAAGAGTTTCCAATCTTAATTTTTTTTGGAAAATAATTCTTTCCTTACTTTTTGTTTCCTATAAATAACTTGAGCAAACAAGAAATGTTTTCTAGTTGAGTACTTTGGATACTGTCCCTAAGATATCCTTACTAGTAACTTCCAGCTTTGTGTGTCCAGTATTATTTTAGTGTTCTAGACTTTCTGTACATGCTAATTCTTGTTTAATATCCAGAGCTTTCCTTTTCCTTTTCCATCCTCTTTTCTTTCTATGATAAGCTACACATATGCCGAGTCTAACACAATTGTAGTGTCAATACTAATAGTGGTATTGTAAGTATTGACACACTATTAAGTACAGAGTTGATAGCAATCACTATGGTTAAGGTGGTCTTACATTCCTCTTTAGAAGCATCTCTCTATTCATTTTCTATAATTTTGCCAAACATCAACTTTTCAGGTTCATATTTTCCAGATTTGATTTCTGCCTTTAGCTGAATTGTTCTAAAATATTTTAGGGAAAAAAATGATTCAGCTATGTCACAATAATTAAGAAAAGAAAGGGTTTTGTTTGTTTCTTTATTTGTCCCCCCCGATTGTTGGAAGTTTGTTACATCTATGATCCCCTTACACTGGCTTATGAAACTGTGTAAGTGAATTCATTCCTCAGGAAGAACTGGGTGTTCTGAAGGAGTCTTTACACAAGATCTGTCATTTTGACTCATCCTTTCCTGGTTGGTAAAATTCAATGATGAGCAATTCATGCAGCTTATGACCAAAAAAACCATGTCTTGTTCAGGGAAGGAACCTTCCTTTCCTCCTTCCAGCACATAATAATGTGACTATGGCCAAAGTAACCATTCAGGATACACTTGTTTTAGCCAATGGCTGTCCAGCACTAAACCTTCAGGCCCTGTGCAAGCTCATCGGGAAGCTACCAAAACATCAAGTCCAATGCCTATTTCACTTTAGGCAAAGAAGTTTCTTTGGGTAAATGTGATATCTTTCATTAGACCAACTAAATAGTTGGAAAAATTGTTCTTTACAAGCTTTTGGGCACAAACACCCTTCTCTTTAGGTGTTTAAATGTCTGTTTGTGCCACCTCCAACAGTGATGGCAAGACTGGATGCTACTGCTGGACAATCGGGTCATCATGGTGAAGTGGCAGGTGGAGGAGCAGGCCTAGCATGCTGAGGATGCTGCATGTGAGTGGGACAGGAACTGGGAGGACTAGGTGTTCTGGGAAAGGCCCCTGAGGAGAGCAGACAAATTGCCCTCGAGAGGCCCGGGGTAGCAGATTGCCATGGTGGCCATGGCAGTGGAGGCCACAGAAGAGGATCACCGGGCGCTGGATATTAGGGGCATGCAAAACAGGCCCATATTCAATTCAGATTCAGCCCAAATCGGGGACAGTGGTTCAATTCATTGATCTGGATCACCCTCTTGATTAGATTTGGCCGAATCTGAATCTGAAGATTTGATAGCAGATTCGGAGAATCAGAGATTCAGCCATAGACACAACTTTAAATGTTTTTTCTACATACTTTGAGGTACCAGGCATGGCTTATGAATGCTGTGATAGTGGGGTGGATGGAGCATCTCACGGCGGGGGGGCATGTACAGCAGTGAACTTGGAAGTCCGCTGCCAAGTCCTGCCGAACCTGGAAGCCCACTTCTGGGTCCACTGCTGAGCTTGAGGTAGACCCCCCCTCATGCCTTTGCAGTTCAGCAATGGGCTATAGGGAGACCCTTGGTGTCCCCCAGACCCAGGAGGCACCAATTGCTGAGCTGGGAGGGAGGGGGTGTCCCTGGCATGCTCCACAGCAGACTCAGAAGTGGACCGGAAGTGCTTCTAGTCCACTTCTGGGTCCACTGCTGAGTGCAGTGGGGGGACCCTCGTGGTCCTGTGGGACACTCCATCTGCCCCAGCATCTCAGCATTAACGAGCTGCCTGCTACCTCAAGGTATATAGACAAAACATTTAAAGCTGTGTCTGCCCAAATCATCTATTCAGAGGGTTCCAATGTGATTCGAAGAGTTTAAAGGGTATCCTAATTCAATTCAGATTTGGAAATTCAGCCTCCGAATAAGGCTGAATCTCTGATGAATTGAATCAGTGACCAAAGCTTTGCACAGCCCTACTGGATACCATCCTGACCTTGGCAATCTCCCTCCTGATGCCCACTGCCCAGACCCTTGCTCTGGCCCTACCTGCCCCTTGCCAGCTGCCCACCACAACCAGCAAGCCACCCAGTGGGTTCAGGTTGAGGTGCAGCAGCACCTCCAGTAGCCAGATTCCCCTGCCCCTGCACCCAACCTGGTTCTCCCCACCTGGGTCTGGACTCCATGTGGTCCTGTGCAGTAGCTGCCTGCAGCATGGCCAGCAACACACAGGGGCCCTGCAGGCCCTGGCCCCAGGATGGAGGATGGGGAGCCAGCTGCTCAGGTAGAGCAGCAGCCACTTTCACCCTGGGGAAAACCCCCCGCTTGCCAGCCTCACCATGAGGTCCACACCCAGAGGCCTAGGTGCTGGGTGCCTGTTCCCCGGGATCCACCTTGTAGGTACCTCCACCCCACTGCCCCCAACCCCAGGAGGGCACACAAAGCCACAACATACATGATTTGCATGGGGAAAAGAGTGCTTTATTGGTGGTGGATGGTGGGGTTGTGGTGGGGTCTGTGTTTGGAGAGGGAGGGCTGGAGGGAGTCTATGTTTGGGGAGTAAGTGTGGCACGGGGTCTGGACCCCTGCAATAGCCAGGGGGACCTCCAGGCTCTCCCAGTTGGTAGCTCTGAGCTGGCAAAGGGCACAGGGGCTTAGCCCTGAGCTCTGGTGGGCGGGGGAGTAGAGCTGTCCTAGCTTGGCAGACAGCTCCCTCCCAGCCAGGTAGAGTTCAGGCTGGCCCTTATCAGGGTTGGGGGAATATGTCCTGGCTGCTGGGCAGCTGCCTCCCAGCCATATGGAGGCTGGAACATGTCTTGATCAGCTCTCCCTACCCCTTGTGGCCCCCTGCTGCCTAGGCTGACCAGGAGCAATTTGCTCGTGGTCAGTGTCTACATGTGTGATATGATGCATCAATTAACTTGCCATTTTTCTAGTACCTGCGCTATGGTAAAAAATTGACAAATGCAAGGTGAACCAGCTCTGTGTGAAAAATAGGCTGGTTGCAGTCTGTCCAGCTCCCAGGTACAAATAAAATGTGCAGAATATAGTTATCTTGGGCATCTGCTGCTTCGTCTGCTACAGTCGAGATTGATTCATTCTGCCAATGCAGATTTTGTAGACTGAACATGAGAAGCAATTACTCCTGGTATATGATCTTGTTGAAGCTTGTTCACACATGGGAAACTGCCAACGTGTGTCACACGTTTGTTTAAGTAGTCCCTTAATCTGGGGGTATCAGTTTTCTCCAGAGAAATGCTGGTGGTTGTAAATGCCTCCAGTAGTGCAAATGCAGCCTCACTTCTTGTCAAACTGCTTTCAGTGGTTCTTCTAAAGATTGAGGACATAATAGTTGCTTGTTTCTCACTTTAACCTTCAGCCTCTGTAGCAAGGTATTGTTTTATATATGATTTGGACTCTAAAAGCCAATCAGTGCTGTTTTTCCTCGACACATCCAGAGCCATATTCCACAAAGAACAAAACAATTTACCACAATCTGCATGCAGGGTTGCTACAGGGAACTGCCTTACAGTTCCTAAGCTGAAATATATTTAGCTTTCTCGGATTTCTTTTTACTTGTCATCTTCAGACTGTAGCATTGCTGCAACATTGTATCTGATTTCTTAAAACATGGCACCAAAACCCTTTTGCTTTCCTGACTGGCACCTTCACTGAGTCTTTGTCACTAGCTCAGCCTCTTAGTAGCTCTCTCAAACCACGTGCTCTATGGCTGCAGGGATTGCCATGTTTTCTTTGGATTCCGGTCCGGGTGGGGTTTTTTTGGTTCGAGGGGGGGGGAGGGGGGATGCTGCACAAAATTGCAGGAAATGCCATTTTTCATGGTGATCACAGAAAACTTTTATGATGACACTTTTCATGGTTTCTGCAAAAATTGCAAAACTACAATTTAAGTAGGTCCCTACTTATAAGAAATGGAAAATTCATCATGGTACTAGGAAAAAATATAAGAGTATTGCATAGGCATTCAGGGAGAAAATTAGGAAGACCAAGGCACAATCTGAGATACAGCTGGCAAGGGCCATAAAAGGCAATAAACAGGGATTATACAGGAATGTCAAAAGTAAGAGGAAGACCAAAGAAACCATAGGTCCCTTATGGAAAGCATAAGGCAACGTAACAACAGACAATGCAGAGAAGTCTTAGTATGTAATGCCTTTTTAACTTTAGTTTTCACTAATAGGGGCAGCTACCAGATGACAACTGGAGTTGGAAGTGGAGAGATAAGGAAGGAGACAAAATAGCTTGGAGTAATGGCAGAAGGGGTTATGGATTACTTAGAAAAGCTAGATGTTTTCAAGTTGACAGGGTTGGATGGGATGCATCTGAGGGTAGTGAAGGAGGATTAGGGAATTACAGAGCAGTCAGCCTGATCCCTACACCTGCAAATCCTTAAGGAATCCATTGTGAAACACCCAAAGGAGAACAAGGTGATCAGGAATAGCCAGCATAGATTCACCAAGAGTAAGTCATGCCCGAGCAACCTGATTTCCTTTTATGATGATGTGACAAGTTCTGTGGGTGAGAGGAGAACGCTGAATGTGGTATACCTTGACTTCTCAAGGATTTTGACAGTGTCTCATGTAACATTCTCATTAGCAACTTAAGGAAATACAGGGCACACCTACATAAGATGCTAAATGTGCAATAGGCTAATTATACTGTGCATTAGCGTGTCACTGCAAAAGCTGTGCTATTGTGCTAATGCACAGCAGCATTATTTTACTGAATATTAGCATAACTAAAATGACATGCACCAGCACTACTGCTCAGTAGCACTGGTTTCTGTGCATTGAGTTAGTACATGTTATTACAGGTACTAAAGTTAATGCACGGCAACTAAAGGGCTTGTAGTAGAAGTGATATCTTTTATTAGACCAGCAAGATTTTTGCAAAAAAACTTCTTTCATTGCAAACTTTTGGGCACAAACACCCTTCATCAGGTATCAGAGAAAATATTTTAAAAGTTCTCCTGGGTAGAAATGAAAATTTCATATTTCATAAGATTTCACCAAGGAGTCAATAGATGGAATACTCTGGGCAGGCAGTTCTTAGCTGGAGTCTCTCAGTTCTCTTATGAGGCTCTGTGATAATGCAAATTACACTGAACAATGGCAGGAGCAGTATCTCAGTATCTATGAACTTTTATTCCTATGTAGGAGAACTTTTACAATCTTTCCTCTGATCCCTGGTGATAGGTGTCTGTGCCTGAAAGCTTGCAATTAAAGAATCTTTTTTGCAAAAATCTTGTTGGCCTAATAAAAGATATCACTTCTACCATGAGCCCTGATTGTGTTTTCCTCTAGACCAATATGGCTACAACCTGAATACATGACACATGGAAGATATCTAATTTTAGCTGATTTTTAAATGAAATCTTCATCATTTCCCAAGGAGAAAGCAATTTTGACCACCTGAAACCTAAGACTCCTTACCAGCTAGAAACTACCTGCCCAGGGGAGTATTCCATCTATTGACTCCTCTGTGAAATCCTATGAAATATGAGTTTTCATTTCTACCCAGGAGAACTTTTACTATCTTTTCTCTGATGCCTGATGAAGGGTAAAAGATATCACCTCTACCATGAACCCTGATTGTGTTTTCCTCCAGACAAATACAGCTACAACCTGGATACCTGATAACAACTATAGTGCATTAATGCATGTAGAGACATGCCCACAGCATAGCATACTGGGTTGGATTAACAGAAGTGTCACTTGCAAATCAAGGGACGTCATTCTTCTGCTTTATTCAGCACTGTTGAGGCCTCACCTGACATATTGTATCCAGTTTTGGGCCTCATGGTTCAAGAAGGATGTGGACAGTTTGAAGAGAGTCCAGGGCAGAGCCACAAAAATTATCAGAGGCCTGGGAGACAAGATTTATGACTAAAGGGTGAAAAATCTAGTGTTATTTAGTCTGGAGAAGAGAATACTGAAGAGTGATTTGATAACATTCTTCAAATACTTGAAGAGTGATAATAGAGAGGATGGAGATAGATTTTTATCCTGTGGTCACAGGAGACAGGGCTAGGAATGATGAACTCAAACTGCAGTTGGGGAAATTTAGGTTGGAGATTAAGAGGAACTTTCTGACGGTGATGGTAGTCAAGCATTAGAACAGGCTACCTAGGGGTGTGAAGACTCCATCCTTGGAAATTTTCAAAAATAGGTTAGACAGATACTTGGTTGGGATGGCTTAGTTAAAGATGATCCTGTCTTGAGTCCTACTTTCCCCTCCAGTCCCTTCCAGCCCTATTTTCCTATAAGCCTATTTTTTGACAGAAGAGTTCTGAACACAATAAAACTTTTGAAAAATGAAACACAAGGTGCGTCTACATGAGATGCAATGGCACCACAGCAATGAGCTACTGTGCCATGGCTCACTGCTACCACACATGATGCAATAGTGCAGTAGTAACAAGCTCCAGTGCAGCAGCTCATTGCTACTGTGCAGTAGTGTTGGGAAAAAACCCATGCAGTGACAGTAATGTGCAGTAACACTAGTTACTGTGCAGTCATTTAGTACCTGTTTATGCAAGTACTAAATGATTGCGAAGTAACAACTGTGCAGTCCAGTGCATGTGTAGATGCAGACACAGAGTCTTTGCAATTCTGGTGGAAAGTGCTGGAGTTCTGGCATTTCATATTTCCTTTGGGCACTCTTTGCTAACTTTTCAGTTGTCCAAGTTCAGAAAATTTAGAGAACAGAAAAAGGAAAAAAATTTAAAAAAAGGGGCGGGGGAAAAGGAAAATGTTGGGGCAGGAGGAAGCCAAGGTATAATTCATTCTATTGCATTCTCTTTTTTTGCATTGCATATACACGCATTTATAATAATGTTTTCCTGCCCTTTTACAGTTTCTGAGATATGTATATACCCACTAGCTTAATAAAAGTTCATTACTAAAAAAGAAAAATGTTTTCTGATTAAGAAATTACTTTTTTTCTTTATCTAGAATCCCTGTTTCAAATCCATAATATTTTAAGCACAGACAAAAGACATGCTTTTTGCATGCCTACAATATATAGATTCAAATACTTAATGAAATTCAGATCCCCGCCCCCCCCCTGTGGTGTAAAGAACTGGGTTGGTATAACCATCTGCAGATCCTTAGTGGAACTCCTCCCTGGAACTGGAACCATTCTAACCTTCCTCCTTTACAGAAAGAAGCCTGGGAAGGAGCTTATATAATAAGGTCATACTATCATCTGCAGCTGTATTATTTTGGGATAAAGTCAACAGAGCTGGATAATAAAAGTATGGACCTGTGTTCCTGTCTCCAGCCTGCTCGCTCCTTCTCCTGGCCTACCAAGTTCATTTCCTCATTGTAAGTGATAATGATATGGGAAAAGTTTCTTTGCTTCCTGGGTTCAGGTGTGGGGTGGAATGGTGCCATGAAACAGTAGTGTAACTAGGGCAGGGCAACCAAGGCAGCTGCTCCAGGCATTGACATGGGTCAGAGGGAGGATGTGCAAAATTAACATCAGTCGCTGCTGCCATGAAATCGCATCAGCAGCACAGGAGCTGCCGGAAACCACCATTGCCCCTATACATCCTGCTGCCCTGGGAAACTGATTGAATTGCCAGGAAATATCTGAAGACTGGTGAATGGTGAACTTTTCTACATGCAGATCATAAGGGATCTGTTTTGGGTGTATTAAAGCTATTAATATTTTAAGAGAAGTACTTTTATTCTGTGTCACCTGGTAGAATTAGAAAGAGCTTTGTTAAAAGCAAAATTTATGTTACTTCTCATTAATTTTGTGATGTGAACTATTCATTAGTACATTATTTTCAACAGACACTAAATAGCTTGATTATTAGCATGGGGAGTACCTGTCAGACTGAACTAACATCTGTTTCAAACTGTAAGGGCTAACATTCTGATGGATAATTCACACTAGCAGTTTCCTCCTGTCACCTCTTTGGCTTTACAGAGTTTGATTCTCAGACACATCTGTGAAATACTCTCTTAGAAGTACAAACTTTTTTAGTAATTTGAGCCAGCTTGACTAGCATATTTTTCTACTTACTCCTCCAACTGACTTGCATGTCAAAGTGCTATGCCAGATAATGACATGCTTTGGGAAACTTGCTTTCCAACGTCAAATAGTAACACTTATTTTTGTTAGAACATAGTTTTAGAATATACATATCCTTCACTTTGACTGTTGTGGTTGGAATAAGAGCAGAAAATCTTTAGGAACCGATTGGATAGAAAGAACCTAGGAAATAGCATTTTATTGAGGATATCTTGTTTCTATGATATTCTACTGCAGGGAAAAGCTATGAACTAGAAGGTTATTCAAGCACTGTATTCTCTTTACTGACACAAGATATAGAAAAGGACATGTAAAGGACTCTAGCAGACCAGCAGAGAAGTTGTTTTCTCCCTAAGCTTGGAGAAAGGCATGAGACATGCAGAAGCTGGAGAAAAGAGTTGGTGACAGTCTAGGAAAGGGAAATTAGGGATCATCATCATACTTCGATGATGTTGTTAAATGAGGTTCAAATGATTGTGAACTACTTAATCTAGGATGCCTGTGTATAGATGGCTAGACCTCAGTAATAGCTAAAAAATGCCCACTTCGTTAGTATTGCTATCTCAACCTCATTAAAAGACAGGTGAAGCAGCTGGTGTTGTAGCTTGACTATAATCACAAAATTTTCTTATAACTTTATTAAGTTACAAGCATTACATTGTAAGATAAAAACTCGATTGATCAATGATTTAACAATGACACTGAAGAGAACATTGTTGCCTACCAGTTTTCAGAAAAGATGCTCATAAATTAACCCTTTCGTGTGAGTCTAGTTCTGTGCCCCATTGTGAATACAGCAAAATTAGCATGCTGTTCCACTGCTAAAGCTCTTAAGCCTTGCCAACACGGCTGGCCAAATTTACCCTTGAGAGAAGTAACCTTGCTTCAGCAGGGTTGAACTAGCCCTTGTTTGTGTAGGATTTTCTTTAAGAACAGTGTAATTTTCATCTTCTGCAGTAAATGGGATCCCAGTTTGAGGAAAGAATCTCATGAACCGGTTGTGGGAGCTGAAAGAATTGCTCTGATTTTGTTTGGGATCGCAATACAATATCTAGTCTACATTTTCTTTAATGAACAATTCTGTGGGAAAGCATGGTGCATCACTGCCACATAGCTGGAGACATCAATGCATTTGATTATGTTTACAATCTTATTTCAAGCTATTCAGGAATCAATTGTCTCATGATATGTAGCCAAGCATTCTTTATTCTCTGTCACCTATTATCCCCAAAATGCATAGAATTATTGTTGTGACACCATTCGCAGGCAGTTACATTTATTTTAAAAATTTCATTGTTTTCTCTAGCTATGGTGGATTAGCTGTATCAAATCACATCAGGCTAAAACTTCCTTATAACAACTAGCAATTCAAAAGTAGACTTTTCTCCAAAACATGTGTGCAACTGGAGATATTCTCCCTTACATCAGGCTAGGCTCTTACAATATATAAAAAATGTCACTTAAGGTTGCGACAGATTTTGAAATCAAAGAGCTGTTCAGAGTTTGATATTGCTAAATAAGAACTCACAAAGTAGTTACAGAGAGTCAATCAAAGCATGGCATAACTTACTAAATTTCAAGTTCCACCAATGGACTCACAGCAAGACATTTATTTACTCATATCTATTTTAAGTCAATACTTTAAATGATAGGAACCTAAGGTTTGGCTGCCAAGCCCTTATTTAGGCAATTATTTTCAAAGGGCTGAGTGTTTTCTCATTTGCTCCCAGTGACCATAACTGGATCTCCTGCTACTCAACTCTTTGGAAAATCAGACTACTTTTTTAGACAAAATATGGATTTGGGACACAACTTTAGGCCTTTTTTTAGGTAGTGTGGGACTTGACCTTTATCAGCCTGCACATGTGCAGTGAGGCTGCTCTGATACACTGTAATTACAACATGTCTGAGCAGACTTGATTAACTGAGTCTGCTGGAGTGTGGTAATTACCACTCCAGTGTCACATGCATCAGCATCCCCACACTGAAAAATGTCAGCAGGAGTGCTTTAACTAAAGCTTGTTCAATGAGCTTTAGTTAAAGGGCTCCCGACACTATTTTTCAGTGTGGGGATGCTTTTACATGTGATGTACCAGGGGCTTTAATTAAACCAGCTCTCAGAGCTGTATATAAATGCCTTATGCATATTAATATCAGTGGAAAAACAATAAGGTAGTTCTAGCTCCAGTCATATCTTCTGAAATTTGTTGTATTCAGTTTTAAATAGTAAACATGTATAAGATCACACCATGCAACTACACCTGAAAAATTCAATGCATCTCAGATATAATGCAGGGTATTTGGTCAACTGCTAAACTTTCATGGTGAGAAAAAATTCAAACAGAAGGCTTGCCTTTTTTCTTATTTTAAACAAGTGAACAATAATTCTGAAAAAAAAATTAAAATTGTAAGTCTCCATATGTTAGTTCATTTACAGCAGATGGTCTCTAATAGTGCATTTTGATGGTGTTAATATGGTTATATAAAATAACAGTCTGGGTCTTGCTATGCTTTTTTTTCCAGGCTTATGAACTTTCATATTTACTTAGTTGAGCACAGACATATCACAGAAAATCCAGGGCATAGTTTCTGTGTGATAAGTATAAAAAGCCTAGCTGAATTGCACACAATGTTTTGAAAAAAAGCAAATATTTGAGCTGGAAAACCAAGTATTGAACAAGTTCCTATATATGTTATGTCTAATTCTTTGACCAGTCTAATGTTAAGTGATTCAAATAATAATATATGAATAGTTCTTCCTTTGGACCTTTGTGGGTAAGATACATGGAATTTTATCAGTAATGAAACATGCTATGGTTGATTCTCAAAACCCCATAGAAATATTATTAGGGAATTCCATGCCTCTTATAAACTCCACTGGGTGGTTTAAAAAAGACTTTCAGAAATGGTATCCTTATCAACTAAATTCTGTAAATTCAAAGAAAAATGTCTCATAATGCCTGTAAAGATATATTTTTGTTTTGTTTTGGTATAACAGTAGGCATGTCAGGGACTAGTTATGGTTTCTTGCTTCTTTGCACTGGGATTTATAATCAAAATATGAACTTGTCATTTAACAAAGAAAAGGAATTGTGTAGCTTTCATGATTGTGAAAGAAGCTTGGAATTGTGACCCATGTGTACCCAATGCTGTATTGTCCTGCACTTAGGCCAGAGCAACATCTCTGAAAGGTTAAAACCACCATGTTTATTGTAGTGGGTTACTAACTTCAAGACACTTTATTCTGGGTTACCGTCAAGCATCAACTTAGCAGAAGACTCTGTTTGTTGATGGAGGAAATGTCTATGTATCCTGACTGTTGTGCTAAGCACTGCAGGATCTTTAAGATGCCACTCTTGCTTCTCAAGAAAGACAGGAGTTCATTACTATTCCCAATGAGAGTCCCTGCTGTTGCTTTTGACATTAGGGGAGACCCGTGTTGTTGAGGGTGACCCCAAAAGCAGGTACAACTATAGTGCAAGCCAGAAAACAAATCTTGATGGAATGAGCAGATAGAGGTGATGGAAGACCTGGCTTTGTTTTGTGCCTCAGTTTCTTCTGCCCTTGGAAGGTGATATAAAGTAATATGGTTTGGACTGAGACATTCTATATTTACTCTCTGCTTTCAGTTGAATTTAGTCTGACAACTGAATTTAGTAGGTATTCAGAAAAAATAGTTCTTGCATTCTGAGGAATGAGTTATGGCAAGGCCGTCCAAATGGTGGCTTGCAGTGGGTTATTTGCAGCACCTGGACTCCCATCCATCTGCTGCTGCTCCTTAGCTGGGGTGTTTGGGCTTCACCTTCCCTCCCCTAGCTTCTGCTTCCTGTCCTCTCCCCAGGGGACAGCTTGGTTCAGCATGGCATAGCACACAGTCCTGGGGGAGTCCACACTGTGTGGCACCTGTAGAGGCAGACACAATCGCTGGAGAGCTGGGAGTGATGAACTAGGGGTGCCCATGTGGGGGCCCCTATGGTGCACACTGCTGCAACCTACAGGGTGTGTGGCTCCTGCTGGCGCAACCTGCCTGGCATGCAAGTATTGGCCACTTAGGATATGGATAGCCCATAGGTGTGGGAAAATAAGTGGGTTTACTAACAGTAACTTATTCTAACTGGTCTTCTGAAGAGGTCTAGCATAACTAGATTTTGATGCAAGAACATGAAATACAGCAGGAACCAGGGAATTGCATTTTTCTGTCCTCAGGAAAAATTACCCAGAAATGGCCATGCTACAAGTATCTAAAAATTGTCATTCAATCTTTCTCTCAAGGTTTATTAGGGGCTTGCTGTTAACATCTTTGAACATTCCTTGGTACTGAACTTGATCTGGCCCCACAGAATTGATGGCTAGAAAATGATATTTAGAAGCTTGCTTTTGGGAATTGTCTTGTAGGTAAGGTAGATATGTATTAGACCAATGGTCCAAGGGAGTGGCAAGGGTTAATTGATTTCTTAAAGCCTGTTTGTGACAGTTTTCTTCACAGCCCACTGTCTGACACAGGCAAGAAGACACACAGGCTGGGAACTTGAAGGCGTTTATCGCAGTGTTCCATAACATGAGATAAGGGACTTTACCACATTGGACAAGTCATAGTGCCCAATGGCAGAGCCCTTGGAATTTCCGGTTTTGGGGAACAGATCAAATTAGGAGTCCTGGTAAAAGTCCAAATTAGGATGTGTGCATGTGATGGGTTTGCAAAACAAAGGAATATGCTGACTGGACAGAAAGTAGACAGTATGAAGACCACAGGGAGACCAATCAATGATGCACAGGAATGAAGAGTCATAAAAAGAGGAAAAAGATATAAAAGGAGGGATTTCAGAGCAGCAAAGGGTCCCTGAGAGGGGAACCTGAGGCCACCAATCTCACCTGCCACACTTGGGAGTGAAGCGGGGTGGAGTTCAGTGTCTGACTTCCAGGCTGCTGACATCTGACATGCAAGAAAGAACTTTGGGGTGAATCTCACATACTAGCCAGATGTACCTTTCTTTAGATGACAGCTCTAGGACTGGTAGACACAGAATTGTTTGCATTATTCTGATCTGCTATTACTGTGTATCAATAAATTTAATCTATTATCTAATGGAGAGGGCATGGTCAGCCTGAGGGTTTGGGTCTGCCCAGAACAAGGTATCTGGGTCATAAATCCAGTGCCAGCACTACATACCAAATGAAATGAACATGCTCTTATGCTCCCTTGAGTCTCCCATAAGGAAGAATAAAGACTATATGGTGGGTCCAGACATTCTAATTATAGCTCTTTTTCTGATTGTGGTTAATAATTCTATGCTCTTCACTGCCTTTACTATCTTGTAAGTTTTTATAAAACTCTCCTTCAACCCCCATGCCCTCTCCCACCTTTCACATTAAGAAAACTGTAAAGTTGCATGCTAAATCCTCAAAATCTAAAAAGTACTAGGATTAATGACATTTATGCAACCAGCTATATTAAGGGCTGCTGTGGCAGCATGGATGAAGAATCGTAATGCATCTCCAGAGGTATCAGGTCAAGCCAGAGGTATGAGGTGCCTGCCCAGTCAGGCTGAGGAGACAAAAGTGTTCAGTTGTGATGCTACCACATTACTCCCTATGTTCGCATAGCTACAAGAAGCAAAGCACTTTAACCATGAACAACAGGGCCATCAGGATTAAGTGGGCTTTTTCCTAATCATTCTGATACAATCTTTAATTACCTGATCATATATTGTCTTTCCACAGGACCCTGCTTAATCCACAGAACAGGATAAATGCTGCTTGCTTAAATAGCAACTAGTCAATATTTTGTTTTTTCCTCACTGTTCATTGCCTTATTTACTATATGTTACTCAACTTCTTGAAGACAGGATAATTAATCTCCTGATGGACTTTCCTGTAGTGTTCAACACTATCATATCTAAGCATCTTCACAAACATTAATTAAAATATCTACACAACATTTGAGCAAGGACAAAGGGGAGAAGAATTATCCGTTTTACAGATGGGATATGGAGGATCAGAGAGATTAACATGAACATTTTCCTCATTTTGAGTGCCTAATTTGAGACATTTGAACCTAATTCTCCATAGTAATGGCCATACTATCACTTTATATGTTCAAAGCATTCCTTCCAGTTCACTTCAATTTTAGCTGTTGGTACTCAGCAGTTATATAAATCAGATATCTAGTTCAGAATGTAGAAACTAAACAGCAAACAATTGGCAACAGTGTCTGAAAAGTTTGGTTTGAGTTATTTGCTTTGAATTACATGGGAGCCTTTTGGCAGAGGCAGGGGCTGAATCTAATCCTCCAGAGTAGCGTAAGACAATCTTTTCTTGGCCTGCAATCCATTGCCCATTTCAATATACACTTTCCAGCTTCTATTACAAATGAGACAAAAGTCCAACAGAAGAGAGTTTCCTTTACTGCATATTTCTGATTCATGTGCAGAGCAAACTCATGCTGTGGAATAAATGAAAAAGGTTCCTCTGCAAAAAACAAACAAACCAGTATCCTGATATTTTTGCACAAAGGGAATGAGAATGGCTGGGTAGGAGAGCAGGGGAAGGAAGGGCAGGCAAATTAAATTTTGCACAATCTTAATTCTGATATCTACTTGACCTTGCAACTATTACAATGTTCTTTCAATATTTTTGTAGATTGTTTCCTAGGCATTTAAAAAGGAAACAAAAATAGAAATTCTATCATACTAACACGGACATGACTCATCACCAGGAACCTTTAGATCCACTATACTGACCTTTTCCAGTTGAGCCAGCTCAATAATTGATAGCAGTAATAGGTTGTTATCTTTGATGTGGAGCAGAAGTAGGAGGGGACAAGGCATACGTTTTGCATTGAATTTCACAGGTATTTTCTGACAGAAATTTTTAAAAAATGGTGTAATTCAGGAGCCTTGTGTTCCTTCCTATGCTTTGATGTTGCAGTGGGCAAGGACTCTTTTGTTGTTGCTACAACAACCTAAAAAAAGGTCCTAACCTCTCAATTTGTTCCATTTATGTCTCTTCATCACCTCTGGCCTTTACGCCTCAATCCAATTTTTTCTACTTGCCTAATTAGTCCTAATCTCTCACCCATGTCTTACTACTTGAATCTTGATCATGTTGCTGCTACGAATCCTTGCCTCTGCCCACAATCAATCTCAGTCTGCTTGTTCTAACAGTCCCAGTACCCAACATCCAGAAACTCTTTTATATCTGTTTACACCAACCCAGAATATTTTAACATGAGCAAAAAACTTATTTTTCTGAAGCCCTGTTCCAGAAAACCAACTGCTTTGGCTGAAATTTGGAGCGCAGGGACGGGGAGAGAGAGTATCAGCCTGAAGCAGAGAATGAGAAAGTAAAATTTCATTCCTGTTAACACTTGGCAATGTTACAAGCCATTTCATGACAGGTGTCAGGCAAGCTTATTATAGGCAATACTACCACCCCTGGGCACTTGTACACATGACAAAAACTGCCTGTTTTTGCAGATTAATTGCATCACACTTTATGTGTATGGGGTTTTTAGTGATTTAAATGAGTTTCTTACATTACAAACTAAATCACATCCACAAGAAGTTTAGTTTGAAATGTAGCTACTTGTAATGTTGCAGCCTTTAATCTGACAGCTCAGCTCTGGTTGCAGGATAGGTGGACTGAAGGTGGAAGTGGTGAGGGGGCCTGACCCTTTTTTCTTTTTTTTTTCCAAGGAGTCTGCCTGCCACTCCCTTGGCCAGGGGGCAAGCTGCTGATAGGACAAGCAGCCCCTGAACCATGCAGGGCCCTGGTCCTTCGCTGTGGTGGCGGCACCCCTTGGGGCTGCCTGAGTGGTCTGCTAGCATGCAGCAGGCTGCCCCAGCTCAGAGAGACCTGATCCAACACTTCCCTGAGTGCACCCAGCATGCTGAGCACTGTCCCTACCACCTTATTCAGCTTCCAGCACATCCAGATACTCTCCTGCCACTTCTCCACACTGCCCCAGGGGCAAGGTGGCCCATTCCTAGGTGGTCACGGGGGTTGGGAAGGTGGCAGGGACAGTGTACAGGGTGCTGCTCCTCTAGCAGGCTCAGGGAAGATTTCGGTCTGGTGGGTGCTGCCTCTGAGCTGGGGCAGCATCTGGCCTGCTAGCAGCCCACCTGGGTAGCCCCAGGTGGTGCTGCCACCAGAGAGACTGGGACTCCCTGCAGCTTAGAGACCATTCAGCCCACTGGCAGCTTGCCCCCCGGTTCTGGGAAAGGCAGGCAGGCTTCATGGAAAAAAAAGATCAGGCCCCTTGCCATAACAGTGACGGAAGCCCCTAAAATTGAAACTGGGATTTTAATCACTGAAATGGTGAGTTTTTAATTGCAATTTAAGGGACTAAATCCCCGTCATGTTTACAAGTTCCCCTTTTTTACAACAGCTACAGCAACAACAACAAAAAATCCTATTTGTTCCAGAGGATCTCTGCCTCATCCATCTCACAATCTGAACAGTGAATGTCAATGAACGGTGGCACAGGGCTGTAAGTGATAAAAGATGCTCTCTTGTGTTTAAAGCACTGGACTGAAGCTCAGGATACCTGGTTTCTATCTTTGATTTTACTACAGATCCCCCATGTACTGTTTGTTGAGATTATTGGTATTTTCAAGGGGGCCAAATTAAGTTTGCATTTAAATGTTGTATCCTCCTCCCGGCCAAGCCTGATGGCTTTACAGTGCTAATGGTATGTTTGTGCTGTGGCCAACAGCATGCAAAGACACAGTGTGACAAGCTTTATATTTGGCCACCATTGACTTCCTAGCCCAAGGAAGCAGGTACCCATTTGCATGGGGGTCAGCTAGAAAACAGCCTTTAGCACAAGCCTAAGACAGAACTCAAACTCATGTCTCATGAGCTGAAGCATTTTGCGTTTGGCTGTATCAATACACAGCCTTAACTTCCTTTAGACCTTTTTAAATGTAGTATTTCCTTATTCTAAGTCCTTCTTGCATTCCTCACAGTATTACATACCGCATCCATTTTATGTACATATAGCGACACTAGTTTTCCTTCTTTCTTATTTACACACACCCCACTCTACAATGAACAGAAAACCTTTCTTTTCTTCCCCCAAATGATTCTATTGATACACACCAAAATTGGAATATATTATTATAGGTACAAATACTGGATTCCTTCTCACAGCACCTTCATTAAGTGCTCTTAGGTAGAAGACAGAGGCACAGGTTCCCAATGGGAAGAGGGATGAATTGGACTGAGAACTGGGACAGGGGGCATGGATCTGAGGGAGGGGTAGGCAGCGGCATAGGATACAAGAGCAGGGGTAGGGGAGGGTGCACATGGTTTCTAGAGTGAGGATGGCAGCAGCACTTTTACCCATGCTGGGATATCCACAGGTTCTTAAAGTCACAGCAGCTGAGGGCTGTTTTTGATTTCCCAGCATGGAAATGCTGCCAGGGCAGTCTCCTCAGGGGTGGGGCAATTCTGATGGCACTCCTGACCTGGCAGCTGGAATAGATACCCCTCTCACTCACCCCTAAGTATGCTGCTGCAACCCTGCATAGCGTGTAAGAGAATGATGGCTCCTCGACAGGATTCATGAATTGTTAAGGATGACACAGCACACTGTAGAAGGCTATCTTCATGTGTACCATAATACATCAACACATGCTACAACAACCTAAAAAAAAGAGAGAAATCCAGATATCTTCTCAAGTATTAAACAACATATACAAAAAGACTACCAAAGATTTGCTCCAACATCCATCCAACACAAAAAAAAGAAATGGAACCAATGACGAGAGGGACAACTCTCCCGGTCACAAAAGAACTCTCAGAGAAGCAACAACAATACCTGACAACATTCCAACCTCAGACGTGATGAAATGGAAGGAACCAATCAACCCTCAAATATTATCAAGCTCTCCACATACACACATACCAAAACTGAAAAATCTGTCCTCTGAAAAGGCCTTACTTTCTGCTGGAGACAAAATCCAACCAATTCATCAAAAACAAAAATATTCAATTACCTGTGGGTGCCCACTTCTCACAAGACAATCACTCCCTCTCCAATCTGTTGGTTCTAATCTCAAAGGCAACTTACAAAACACCTTTCATAGACCAGCCTACAAACTTCACTTCATAAATCTACTGGATACAAAAAATCATGGACTTAATATAGACATTGGCTTTATGACACAGTACAACCTGCCTGACATCTGACACTGATAAACTGCCTCAAGCTGACTAATTGCATTCATTCACACACTTCCCCTCTCCTTACAAAGAACATTTTCCAACTATTTAGCTGGTCTAATAAACGATATCACATCTACTCAAAGATCCTTGTCTGCCACAATACATTGGACTCAGAAATAAGTAAGCAATCATATTCATGGTCTCAGCACAGATATTACTGGATTGAATACCTCAGGTTCAACTGATACAAGGAAGCAGACACTGTGAACCAGAAGCAGGCATCTCATCACCTTGGGGATGTGGTTTCTGTTTCTGTTTCCACACTTGAAAGAAAGAAGGGAGGTGGTTGGGGACTCCCTCCTCAGATGGATGGAGGCACCTATGTGTTGTTTGTACCTGGAATCCCATGAGGTGTTCTGAATGCTTAGATCCTAAATTAAGAGTGTTAAATTAAATTAAATTAAGAGATCCCAAATTAAGAGTGTTATGGAGAGATTAGAAAAATTAATCAAATTACCATCTATCTGATTTACCAGAGTTGGCTCCCTTAAAATGTTACTTATTCCCCAGGATGAAGAAAGACCTATTAGATGAGTTTCACTGATTGCAGTTGAGAAGTTTCTAGACAACCAGGACATGGTCTTCTACAACAGGGGCCAGCAACATTTTCTGGCACAGGGCTAGATGACCTAGTACAGGTCTGAGGGGGGCTTTCAATAAGTTCCAGCTTCCTCTGCCTTTATTTCCTGCAGCCTTTACTGAAGGATGGCATAGGCTGTCTCCCATGACTGAATGCTACCAAAGCCATAGCTCTGTGGGCTGGTTCCAAGGTCTCTGTAGGCTGGATCTGGCCTGTTGGTCATAGGTTGTCAACCCCTGTTCTACAAGATAACCATAGCAAAGGTGCAGCTGTACCAAGTGTACAGATAACTGGGGACGTCATGGGGACTATACTGAAAAATAAATGGAACTAAATGAAAGCAGTGTCTTGTCTTATGCTAAGAATTTTCTGAACAGTCCCATGCACAACAAAAAAATATCTAAACAGATCAGAATTGCATAAGCCAAGTGTTCTGTAGACTGCAAAATCTTAAACAAGATTGTTCTCTTTGCTAATGCAGAATAACTTCCTCCAATATATTCTCTTCTTTGCTGCTTTATTCAGCCTACTTTTAAATGAATGAGGTCATAGGTTTGGGAGCTTTGTAGTCTATTTCCCATTGTAACAGATTTTACTATTAAGAAATTTTCTTTACATTCTACTTACATCATCCATGACAGTAGTCAAGGTTCAGGACATTTTACTGATGCATTTATGAACAGATGGACCCTGGAATTTCTATATAAGAATAAACAATGTGATATTTTGATTATTTTATCATGGGCACATCTACATGTGCAATTAATATAACTGAATATACTAATCCCAACATCACCATCTACACCTGCAGTCATCTTCTGTGCTTGCATACAACTTGTATCTGAAGGGACTATCTGGCAGCACAGTAAGTTAGTCTACTGAGCCCTAATTTCTGTGCACATGTAGATGATGACACTTTACTCTGCAGCAAGTCTACTGCACAGTAAAGCACATGTAGACACATCTTGTTTTATACATTTAAGTTTATGGATCTGTTCTGGCAGAGCTCATCAAATAATTAAAGCTTTTTAAACCTTGTTAAAGTTTTTTTTTTCCAGACAGTCATTATTGGTCAATTTAAGAATATTAGAGTTTATTTTTGTTTGTTATAAAGTGCATATCATTCATGAAAACTTTTTGCTTCATAATCATCACCTGTGAGCTAAACCTGACCAAAAAAGTTAGGTATTCTCTTTTCTGTCACTGCAAGGATTCCTAAGAATGTTACTCTATTTTGAGGATAGGAGGAAATTAACATTCAAATATAATATGAAAGAGCCATAAAGGCTATTGCACTGTCCTTTCTGTAAAATATATAGTACAAAAAAAACTTTGTGTTTGAGTCATGTTTCCTGTCTAAATAGAATATATCTATCTTGGTAAGCCAGAAATGAAAAATATACTACAGTTAAACATTTCTTATAGACAACTAAAGCTGTCTTTCTTGCCATAAAAGTGTATTCTTTTTAAAGCTGATACCTTATAAATTATTTTGGAACAGGACACTCATCTAAGAAAGGTAAAAGGAAATTAAAGTAAAAAAATAATGTGAATGCCCATCTTGCTGAATCAGAAGAAAGATAAATTGGGTTTCAGTCCACTAACAAACTGTTCTACTGTTTTCTACCTCTCTTGAGATGAAACAGTTCACTGGGCAGCAGTTTGGTATCCTGAAGTCATATTCCCAAATCTACTTCTGTTTTTCTGTAAACAGAACTGAAAATGTATAACTGCCAACTTAGAAGCAAGCCAGGCTAACCACTAGAAGTCAGGCTTTTTACTTTAAATACTTTACTCTGCAAATATTCCCAGTGAAGGTGATGGTACTAGTTGAGGAAAAGCACATGGATGAAATTTAATTCACAGAAAATTGGCAAAGAATGCTAAAGAGGGGCAATTTCCTGGTCAAATGTCACATGGTTTTCCAGTAAATGCGAAGAGAATTCTTAATGAAAAATTCAGTAGATTGAATTGTTAGTTCCAGCTGACACCAGTTACATGATGTGTAGTGATGAAAATGACATAGTTCTCAATGGGCATATCTACACAAGATGTTACTGCACACTGGCTACTGAGCATTTACTTAGTACTTGTACAATCAAGTATTAAATCAATGCATAGTAACTGGAGTTACTGAGCAGTAGTGCCAGCGAACGCCTTTTTACTCACATTACAGCATAGCAGCCTAATAATACTGTGCAATAGCACTGTTGGTGCTGTGATATGCTGCTGCACAGTTAGTGTCTCATGTAGACATGCCCAATATAAATATAATACTGGGACTAATGGGTATAAACTAACTTTTACTCTCAGTTACGCTGGCTGAAACTTGACTTAAATGGTTTAAAAGCACATAAATGAATTTGGGATTTGGCCCAATGTAAAATATAATTTCCTGGAAGAAAAAAAATCTTAAAATAAATTAGCTTCATTCAGAAAGGTTTAGATTCTTGGAAAGGGGATCCTTGGACTCAGACAGCAGAAGCTGCCCATGACAGCGGTCCTCTGCAGGGAAGTGCTAATGGATATGAAGGGATCTCAGCATCCTCTCTTCTCACTCAGTCTATCCTTCTTGGGGCAGCCATAATTCAGGTGTGGCTTGTGAACTCAGAGATAGGTATGGGGGTGGAATAGGTGGAGAGAGAAAAAAAATTGGGGGGGCTGAATGTGTACGCACGTGTGCACACATCCCCCGTGGAAAGTCTGGGGAGAGGGGGAAAAGCCATAGAGGGGTGGGGCTGGGACCTAGCAGGGATCAGAGCAAAGCTGGTATAAATTCGCTACCCCGCACCAGCCCTGCACCACCCAGAGGGGCCTGGAACAGGGCCAGCCTTAGCTGCACTGCTGGGCCAAAGGGAATGGAGCCTGCGGGACCCCCATGCCCTGTCTGCATCATCCCTGGGAAGAGCCTGGCAGCTCCCTGCTGCCACGTCTAAGCACTGGAGTAGAATGCAGGAGTTCCAGTTTCAGCTTCAATCTCTGCCACAGACTTCCTTTGTGACCTATGCCTTGTGCCTTGATTCCCCAATTGTGTAAAAAGAAAATAGCGCCCCCTTTTCTATGAAGAACACAAGTTCTTTACAGCAATGTCTGTCTCTGATAATATGCATATACCACATCACTCAACCAGACCTCTCTGTAGAATTATACAATCATAGAAAAGTAGAGCTGGAAGGGATTGGAGGAGGCCATATAGCCTCATTCCCTGCTCAAGGCAGGATTATCCATAACTGAAGTATTTCAGTCAGGGGTCTGTCTAACCTGATCTTAAAAATTGCCATGGATGGGAATTCCACAACCTCTCCAAGGAATCTGTTTCTGCATTTAACCACTCTTGTAATTATAAAGCTTTTCCATAATACCCAACTTTCCTGCAATTTATTTTTTGTCCTTTCTCCTGAATCCACAAAGAATAGTCTATCGCTGTCCTTCTTATAGCCACCCTAAAGACTGTTATTACATTCTGCTTTAGTATCTTCTTTTTTCTTTCAAGTTTTCCTTTTAAGTCCTGTTTTCTAGGCCTCTAATCTTTTTGTTTTTCTCTTCTGGACTCATATATGCTTCTATTCTTTTGAGTATAGTACCCAAAACTGGACACAGTACTCTAGGTGTGGCTTCATAAGTGCTGAACAGAGAAGAGCCATTGCCTTCAATGTGCAAGCAACAGTCCTGCTAATACAACCCAGTATAGTATTGGGTATTTTTTGCAATAAGACCACATCGTTGACTCGTAGCCTAGGTACAAACATTCAAAAAGCCCAAGGTGAAATCAATCTAAGTTGCATGGTTTTCAGTAAGCGGTGTAGTTTAGATTGATAGCAAACAGAATGCACATTTGCTGGGGGAGGGGGAGGCAATCTTAGACTACGTTCCACCATTTTAAAACCAGTTTTCCCATCCACAGAGGTTGTCATCTTATTGTAGAAGGAAATCAGGTTGGTCAAGCATTACTTCCCCTCAATGAATCCACACTGGCAGCTCCTGATCACCTCACAATCTTCTAGATACTCAGAAAAAGACTCCTTCATGACCAGCTCCATAGTTTGTCTAGATATCAAAGTCAGACTGATAGTTTTGCAACTCCCAACATCCTCCTTTTTCTCTTTCATAAAGATGTGCACTATATTTGACCTTTGTGAATTGTCTGTGACCCCACCCAGTCTCCACAAGGCCTCAAAAAGAATAGCCAATGGCTCTATAATTACTTTACTCCATTCCTTGAGTACTCTCAGATTCATCCTGTTGATTCCGATGACCTGAAAACATCCAGTTTCTCTAAGTAACCTCTAACCTGCTCTAAGCTATTCTAGGCTGATCTCCTCCAGTTGCAAACTACATTTATCAACTGACAGCTGACGTTATTCATGAAGACTGAAGTAATAAAGGGTGCTTATACACAAGCAGTGAGGCTGCTCTGACATGCTAGAATTACAGTGTGTCAGAGCAGACTCGATTTCACAGATTTTGCAGATATTTGGGCTGGAAGAGACCTTGGAAGATCATCGTGTCCAGCCCTCTACCCCAGGGGCAGGAAGTCAGCTGGAGTCAAAGGATCCCAGCAAGATAAACATCCAAATGTCTCTTAAAGGAGTCCAGAGTGCTTGGACCCCGTCTGGAAGCAGTCTGTTGCAGGCCTTGGGGGTTTGGACAGCAAAGAAGTTCTTCCTTATGTCCAGCCTGAAATGGTCTTGGGGTAGTTTGTGACCATTTGAACTTGCTGTCCCTTAGGGTGCTCTGGTGAACAGCCATTCTCCCAGATCCTGACATACACCCCTTATATTTTTACAGGCAGCCACCAGGTCCCCCCTGAGCCTGCGCTTTTCCAGGCTGAAGAATCCCATGGCTCTCAGCCTTTTATCATAAGGCCTGTTCTCCTTCCCTCAGATCATGCCTGTGACTCTCCTCTGGACTCTCTCAAGCTTCTCCACATCCTTTTTAAATTGCAGAGCCCAGAATTAGATACAATACACCAGCTGCAGCCTCACCAAGGCCAAGTACAGTGAAGGATGACATCCTGGGATTTGCTAGAGAAGCATCTATGGATGCAAGCCAGAGTTTTGCTCGTTTTACCAGCTGTGACATTGCATTGGCGGCTCATATTCATCTTGTGGTCAATCATGACCCCCAAGACCCTTTCGGCCACAGTGCAAACAAGCACAGCATTGCCAAGCCTCTGAGCATGCTGCGGGTTACTCCCCGCAAGTGGAGTAACTTACATTTTTTGGTGTTGAACACCATTAGGTTTTCATCTGCCCATTTTCTGAGCCTAAGTCAGCCTGGATCATAATCCTGTCCCCAGGTGTGGACGCTTTACCCCAAAGTTTGGTGTCACTCGGTGAACTTGGCCAGTCTGATACCAATGTCTACATCATTAATAAAGATGTTAAAGAGTATAGGCCCAAGGATGGAGCCTTGGGGGACCCCACTAGTCACAGCACATCATGATGATTTACTTTCATCTATTACCACTCTCTGGGTCTGACCTCGGAGCCAATTCCCCAGTCATCAGATGTGATGTAACTGAGGTCACAGTTGACCACTTTTTCCATGAGGAGATCATGGGACACCAGTTCAAAGGCTTTTTTAAAAATCAAGATATGTAATATCAATCTCTTCTCCCTTGTCCAGGTGATATGTCACCTGGTCATAGAAGGAGATAATATTGGTCAGGCAAGACCTACCCACAACAAACCTATGCTGGCTATCCCTCAGGATCTTGCCATCAGCCAGTTTGTCACAAATGGTCTTTTTGATAATTTTTTCCAAGATCCTACTTGGGATAGAGGTCAGGCTGATGGGCCTGTAGTTTCCCCAGATCTTCTTTGTTCCCATTCTTGAAGATAGGCATGACATTGGCTTTCTCCTAATCTTCAGGCACTTTACCTTAGCGCCACAAGTTCTCGAAGATGCATGCCAGTGTCTACGCTATGATGCCTGCCAGCTCATTAAGTATCCTGAGCTGTAAACTGTCTGGGCCAGCTGACTTGAAAGTGCCCAGCCTCTCAAGGTGTTTTCCTTCACATGGTCGATACTGATGTAGGGTAACAATTCTCCCTCACCCGGGCTGCCCTGTACAATATTGAACAGTGCCATCCCTTGGTGCTGGTGAAAAAACAATGCAAAATATCCATTAAGCAGGTTGGCTTTTTCCTGGGCGTCAGTTGTCAGTTGTCCCATTTGGTTTAGTTGGGGTCCAATGTTACCCTTGCTTTTCCTCCAGCTCCCCAGATATCTAAAAAAGGATGTTTTATTGTCTTTGATACGTGTAGCCAGTTGGAGTTCAGTCACAGGCTTGGTTTTCCTGGTTTACTCCCTACAAGCCTGCAACAGTGCAGAATACTCCTCCTTTGAGGTGGTTCCAGTCTTCCATCCTTTATAGGTCTTTCTGTTTAGATGCAGGAGGTCCACAAGTTCCCTGCAGAGTCAAGAGGGCTGCTGTGTCCTTTTGCTGCCTTTCCTCTGAGATGGAATAGACATTGCTTCCCTTGAGGAGCAACCACTCATCCTGAACTCCCCTCCCCTCTGGGTCATGGTCCATTAGGGCCTTGCCAACAAGCCTCCTGTGTTTTTCAAAGTCAGCTTTCCTGAAGTCAAGACTTCTGCATTGTTGACTGACTTGCCAGCTTTACAGTGGATAGTGAAAGTGATCAGCTTATAGTCACTATCTCTCAGCTTCCCTTCCATCATTAGGTCACTGACTAGATCATCCCCCATTGCCAGTACCAGGTTGAGCAGCACTTTGCCTCTTGTCAGTCCATAGACTTCTTGAGTCAGATAGAGCTTGTCCATGCATGTGAGGAAGCTTTGCGACTGGTCAGATTTGGCAGAGTGCTCTTCCCATGAGATGTCTAGGTAGTTGAAGTCTCCCATGACAACCATGCACTGGGAGCATGCAGCCTCAGCCAGTTCCTTGGTGAATTCCTGGTCAAGTTCTTAAGCCTGCTAGATTTGCAAAAGTTGCCCAGTGGGTTTGCTGGGACGGTAGTCCCCTCATCCCCCGGCAGGCTTACTTTAAAGCCTAGTCAAGCAGGTCAGCCATTCTGGCTGAGAAGAGCCTCCTCCCCAGTGCAGTGAGGTAAAAGCTGTTTTTTCCCAGCAGACCACTGCCTTTCTCACCAAAGCATGGACTGTGGTCATGAAAGCCAAAGCCTTCACGATGACACCAGCATCACAGTCTTTGGTTAACTACCTTGATCCTCCTCTCCCTCCTCAGCCCATAACCTGAAACTGGGAGGATCGAGGAAAACACCACCTATGCCCCCAACCCCCTAAACCCCATTCTCAACGTCCTGTAGCCTCTCATGACCTGGCTGGGATTGCTCTGAGCCATGTCATTCATGCCCACATGGATAAGGAGCATAGAGCAGTGGTCAGTGGGCTGGATGAGCTTTGGGATCCTCTCCACTATGTCCCGGGTATGGGCTCCAGGGAGGCAGCAGACCTCTCGGGCTAAGGGGTCAGGGCAGCAGATTGCACCCTCAGTTCCCCTCAGGAGGGAGTCTCCCACAATGACCACTCTATATTTGGTCTCAGGGAGAGCAGGGACAGTAGCTGTGAGTGAGCCTCCATTGCCTGCAGGAGCTGGCAGCTCTTCAGGCTCTACTGGGGCTGTAAGAGGTTTATACCTGTTGCAAAGCTTTAGAGGGGAGGGGACCCTGGTGCAGCAGACCTTGGGACCATTGACTACCCCTAGCTAGACATTATGGGAGATCCTTGAGTCCTCCCTTGTCCTGGCAAGTGACCTTGGTCTACCCTCAGCCTCCAGGGGATGAAGAGCGTAGCAGTAGGAATCTATCTCCTGCTCACCATCCCTGATGGCACGCAGTCTCTGGACTGTGGCCTGGAGCTCTCTATCTGGTGCCCCAGATTAACTGAGTCTGCTGAAGTGTGGTAACTACTGTGCTCCTGCAGCTTCCAGTGTCTCATGTATCAGTGTCTCCATGCCTCAAAATGGCAGTGAGGGTGCTTTATCTAAAGATAATTTGAACGGCTTTAGATAAAACACCCCTACCACCATTTTGGAGCACGGGGATGCTGATACACAAAATGGTCTGGGAGCTTTAATTAGAGTGGCTCTCAGAGCCACTCTAACTAAAACATCCCCCACCCACTCTCAGACTTTGTATAAACACCAAAGACATTAAAAGTTTCAGCTTTTGTTGCATCATGTCTTACTAGATTGTCCTCCCCATTCAATAAGGCAGTGGTTCTTCACCTTTTTTGTATCAGGACCCAAATGTAAACACTGATAGCCAGTCCCAACCCAGTAAATAGTTTAAGCAGAAAACTCACAAATATTATGGTCCAAAAATACTTATTACACACTACAAGTTAAAGCAACAAAACAGTCTTAATTTTAAAGACAGAAATGTGAGAAGTGGGATACCCCAGGGCTTGGTCCTCAGGCCTGCACTGTTTAACATCTTCATCAGCGACTTGGACAAGGGGGTGTCCAAGTTTGCTGATGACACTAAGATGGGGGGCGAGGTAGACACACTTGAAGGGAGAGAGAGAGAGAGGCTGCAACTAGATTTAGACAGACTACAAAAGTGAGCAGATGAGAATAGGATGGGGTTCAACGTAGACAAATGCAGGGTGCTGCACCTTGGTCTTGAAAGCATAGAGGCAGAACAGGTTCTTGGAGTCATTATTGACTCCAAGATGAACATGAGCTGCCAATGCCAGCCATAACTTGTCATGCATCCAAAAATGCATCTCAAGCTGGTCCAGAGAAGTGATGCTCCCCCTCTATGTGACTTTGGTCAGGCCGCAGTTGGAGTACTGCGTCCAGTACTGGGCGCCATGCTTCAAAAGGGATGTGGCCAGCCTGGAGAGGGTTTAGAGGAGGGCCACCCGCTTGGTGAGAGGGCAGCAGGACAGACCCTATGAGGAGAGACTGAGGGACCTAAACCTGTTCAGCCTCAGCAAGAGGGGGCTGAAGGGGGACCTGGTGGCTACCTACAAACGCATCAGGGGAGATCAATTTTTCTTACAGTTAGGTTGGCCAAAATCTGGAACAAACTTCCCAGAGAAGTGGTCCTCGCCCTACCTTGGGCAAATCAAGAGGAGGTTGGACGATCTCCTGTTTGGGGTCTTGTGAACACAGCATTCATTCCTGCCTGTGGCAGGGTGTCAGCTAGATGATCTGTTCAGGTCCCTCCTGACCCTAACTACTATGAAATCAACATCAACAGGAAAGCATTAACAGCAATATCAGCAGCAATATTAACAAGTGGCCCTCCATTACTCCCAAGTGACATTCATCATTGTGCAATCTGCACAATAAAAATTGCTGGTGCCCCTTGCCCCTGACTCACAGCCCCCTGGCCCTACTGGTGCCCCTCAGTCCCAACCCACAGGCCCTCTACCCTCTCAGCCCTGTTGGTGCCTCTGATTCCTAACCTGCTTTCATGCCCCAATCCCTCAGTATGTGGGGCAAAGGGTGGGAGAATGGGGCAGAAGGAGGTTTGCAGTTACATTGGGCATGGGGCTGCAGCCTGGTAGACTGGCATGGGCAGGAACCATCCAAGTGGACAGGACCAGGAGTGGGGCATGAAGACTCATTGCTGCTCTTGCCACTACTGCCAGGACCCCCAAGCCAGCCATGTTGCCAGCAACATGTGGAGTAATTGATGGGGGGTGCACTTCCCTCACCTCAACCTACCTCCAGCCACTTGTACGCTGGGCCACAACTCTACCCCACCACCATGGCCTGCCCATTGCCACTCCCCTCAGGTTGCTCGTGCTGTCTGCCACCTCACCTTCCCTCCAGGGTACAGCCATGGCCTGAGGGGTCTGGTGGAGGTGGGAGGAAGTATGGGCAGTGTGGTGACCCCCCATCCATTACTCTTCATGCAGTCACACCACCCTGCTCCGCCCTCCTGCTCTGGGTCCTGCCCACTGGGCTGTGGTGGTGGCTCCTGCCTGTACTAGTCCAGATAGACTGCAGCACCATGGTGCACCTACCCCCCCCAAGTGTCACCTGTGCCCCCTGATGTGTCGTCTATGGTCCCCATACCATAGAATTACCTGTGGGGAGTTGCAGGAGGTGCTCTTTAATGATGCCTGGCTGCCATGTGCATGTGTGGACATGCACATGAATGTAGCACCCCTGCCTAATTGCCCTCCTCCCGCTTCCCCCAGCCCCAAGCAGCCCCTTCAAGGAGAAACCTGGAGTTTCCCACGTTTTTCTCCTTTAAAAGAGAAAATTCCTGATTTTCCACATTTTTCCATGATTGCTCACAACCCTTTCATAATTGCTGCGACCAACTGGTTGAGAAACACTGCACAAAGGGACCAAAATTTTCTGATCAACACATCAAAGAGCTACTCAACACAGATCACAAAGACACTCTCATGGACTCATAGGGACAGACTTCCATCTTCAGCTCCCTCTGTGCAAAAATAAAATTTCCGACCTATGGGGACTTTTTACCATCTTGTACCATCTACATTTTTCCCAGACCCTGACAAAGGGACTTTGATTCCCGAAAGCTTGCAGAAAAGGACAATTTTCTTGCCATTTTCCAGTTGGTCTAATAAAAGGTATAATTTTGGAACATCTCACTTCATGCCTTGAACTTCCTGATTTTTTCCTTGTATGCCTGTGTGAAATGTTTATACTTACTTATCCCTAATAGTATGCCGAAGTTTTCAGTTTCTGTAGGATTGCCTTTTGAGTTTCAAATCTTTGGAAATTTCATTAAGTAGCCAGGTTGATTCCTAGGTGTACTTCCTATCCTTCATTCTTTAATGTGGCCTCTTTTCATCTCTTCCTGTTTATTCCCCATGCTTTTCACATTGCAATCCTCTAGTAAAAATAATAAACTAATATTAAGATTTTCTAGCTATTAAAAAGCTTGTTAAAGTGTGCATGCACAGGAAAATTAGAGAGATGTACATGTCTAGCTTCCATCATAACTTTCCTCTTTCATCAGCTCTATTTGGTTCTTCATTCTTTGGAATTGTGTATTGTGGCTGTCTGATCTTAGATCTATAGTAACCAATATTTTTTGTTGGACTTGTATTTTCATGCAAATTTTAATTCACAGTTTTCCAATAAAATTACTTCAGTTTCATGAACTGTCCTTCTATTGGATCTAAAACATTTAATGGGAAGAAAAGTCCTATTAGGAAAAGAACAATTTAGCACTGCTATATCTCATGGTATACCTCTACTATTTTTTAGCTTGCTGTTATATTATGTTGGAAATATTTTTTCAAGATGGGTATGATAGTGCCTTTTTTAAAACTAGATTCAGATTATTACAGTGGCTCAGTTTTAACTGATTTTAATCAATGTCTGGGATTTTTCAATCAAAATTAAAAAAACAGAATTCTAAAAGAATAGTTTTTTTGTTCCCCTAGCCCTCCCTACACTCTAGGAGAAACTCTAGTTTGCAGTACTTATATATTCCAGCTGGAGTTTTGCTCAGGGTCTCTGCCATTTTATATGAGCTAAGGACATGCCTGTGGAGTTTATTGATGCTGGGACTTAGTATACCACAGAATATACATGGGAGAAGAGCAGGGTTTCTTCAGTCTTTTCATTCAATGAACTACTAAAGAAAGGAAGTTAGCCATGTTGGTCCAACAGAAAGCCAGGTGGATGACACCTTGATGAGTCTGAGTTAGCCTCTAAGGCCAGGTACAGACATTACACATAAACTGGTCAGAAACCAATCTATACCTGTAACAGAACAGACCAGTCTAAAAATGGTAGAACCCAGTCTAAGATAGACCTGGTCTGATGTGCACTCAAATCTAATCGATTTAGGTTAGACCAGTGAGTCAAACTTCTGTACCAGATCTAAGATGCAACGCTGTCCAATTCATTCTATGAACTCTAAGCATACAACACCCTCTCCTAAACAAACTTTTTCTCCCAAATTCCGTTGCTTGATTGTCAAAATAATTGATTCCCTGAATACCAAAAGAATTTTGCAGAACAGTTTGAGAATCTCTGTGATAGATGCTATTAAAAAAAGAAATGCAAATTTTAAAGTTTTCTGTATATGTCAATATGACCTATTTTAGAAAATGTAGATATTACAGCTTTGATGGAAATATGGATATCCAGGATGTTTAATATTCCTTCCTGGTAACAATTTTATTATGCCAGTAAGAGAAATAGCTATTTCCTTACCTTTTTCTTCATTTTTACATTTTTGAAAATTGCATGAACACGCCACGTTTTTGCAAACATTGCTCCAAATGCAGTTGTGTATCCTACTGTGAGAATCCATGTTCGGACCTAAAATAAAAGAAAAGATACAACCATTTACAGATAATCTGAATGTGTTAATTTGTCTAAATAGTTTGAGTATCTATTGTTTCTGGAAGTTGTCATAAAACATAAAACAACTTCACAATATTCTCTGAAAATTGCAAATCTCTCTCTGCTCTATAGTCACGGATGAAACGTTTTCATTCTTGTGATTTTTGTGAAAAAATTATTGAAATATTTTTAATTTTCAAAATGTGTAATTTCTCTGCATTTCTCTACTATTTTTCCCTGCTAAGTGTAGTAAGATCAGAGCTGAATTGGAACTACTGGAATGAATAACAAAGCCACACCTCCCATTTCTGTTTACTTCTATTTTAATAATAATTATGCTACGTATTTGCTTTTTTCACTCTAACTTTTTAATTTCTCCAGTTTTAGAAAAAGTGGCAAATGGAATAATGTTACTGTAACTTTGCCAGTTTGTCCATGGGAGAAACAGACAATTGTTCCATCAGAGGCTGTATGTTTAGCAGAGCTAAGAAGTGAGTCAAAGGTACAATATGTTAGCATGTTGACAGAGGACATATCTACACATTCATTAATGCACAGTGCTCACTGCACATTAAAATTTAATACTTGCAAAAGAAAGTACTAAATAAATGTGCAGTAATTGCATGCTTTTTTCATAATGGTTAATGTGCAGTAGACTAATACTATTGCACATTAGTGTAATAGCATGGTTTTTGCCATTATGTTGCAAAGTGCAGTCTGTCAGTATACTGCGCATTAAGCATCTCATGTAGATACACACAGACATGGCAAAACTAACATCAAAAGAGTCTACAGATAATTAATGTGTGCTTACATAATGAGGGAGAGAGCTGGTGGAGGGATGCAAAGAGACATATGTTTACAGTGGCAAGCTAGGAAGAGAATTCTAACAGCCATATTTTGAACATACTTGAGAAAGACAATGTGGATGGTTTCAAGACCTGATAGAATACAATTATAGTTGCTGAAGTCTGAAACAATGACAATCTGAAATAAAGCCTGAGCATTATAGAAAACAGAAAAGGTAGAAGCTTAATGAAATTGTGTAGGTAGCAGTAGGAAGGCAAGGTCTGAGAGACAGAGAGAGAGCTATATAAAAAAACCCAAAACAGAACGTGGCTCTAAGTAAGAAGGAAGATGGTGGTCTTAAAAGGCTGATGGAAATTTGAAGGAAGAGGAATGCCTTGGAGCAAGTCTAAAAACTCAGGTTATGAGTAAGGCTGGTAAGGTTGATTGGGAATCACCTGACAAAACAGTTCTATGTAGAACATTAATATGTTTGGCAACAAAGGGGGAGAGGGAGTGAGCCAGTATTTTGGAAGGTCATGTGGGTTTAAGGACAGATCTTGTGATGATCTGTCCCTCAGAAACTTTGCAGATGACACCAATCTGAGAAGAATAGTATATATGCTGGAGAGTAGGATTCAGAGACACCTCAACAAATTGGAGGACTGGATCAAAAGAAATTGCATAAGGTTCAATAAGGACAAGTGCAAAGTTCTGCTTTGGGACAATTAGGGATGGAAGTTACAGATAAACTGGTTTAAGTGATTAGAAACTGGTTTAAAACCTGTAACAGAACAGAAGTTCAGTGCACATAAACTGGTTTCAAAATGGTCAAAACTGGTTTTGAATGTAGTATCAGACTCACCTAATTTTGGTCAAACTAATTTATGGAACTTTTGTCCCAGCCCCCTTCCTGGTTCAAGTTAAATCACAGTCCCCCAGCATTCCAGCATGCTTTGTAGCCCTGGACTTGAGCAGAGCAGGGTTGCTCCCTCTACCCCCATTCCTAGCTGGAGCAGTAGTGGCTGGCTGACAAGGGGGTGAGGGTGGGAAACCTGGCTGGCACAACCTGATCTGTCTGGTTGGGGTGTAGCAACCCCTGCCAGACTTTTCTCCACTGGAGTAGAGGGGGTGAGGGGCATGGCCCAGTGAGATCAGGGGTCAGGAGGGGATTTGAACTCCCCTGTATCCCCTCTCTCCCACAGACACAGAGACCCCAGGCAGAGTCTACCTGGCTTTCCACCTCACTGGCTGCTCACATGGTGGGGAGTGTGACCAGTGCCGCTCAGGGAAGAGTTTCAGGCTGCTGCCTAGACTGGCTCTGGCCATGCCACCTGCTGCGTGAATGGCCAGCAGCAGGGAAAGCCACGCAGACTCCTGGTGGGGTCCCTGTGCCTGTGGGAGATAGGGGAGTTAATCCCTCTTCCTCCCCTCCACCTTCACCTGAGGTGATGTCCTGGCCAGCGTCTGGCCATGGCCATGCCCCCACAACAAGTCAGCTTCCTTCCAGCCTTGTGGCTGCTGCTGAAGAGAAGGGAGGGCTCGCTTTAGTGTCCCCAGCTTCTAGCCTGAGCCACTGCAGGCATGTGGGTGCATTTCCAGAATAAAAAATGAATGGCTATTCATTTGCAAATTGGTCCAATCTATGCAGGTTAGACTAACCTGAAAAGATTGAATTAATTCAAGCATGGGCTTTTTGAAAGTCTGTACTTAGTGATTAGGCTCAATAAGGACAAGTGCAAAGTCCTGCACTTAGGATGGGACAATCCCAAGCACCAGGACAGACTGGGGACCGACTGGCTAAGAAGCAGCTCTGCAGAAAAGGTCCTGGAGGGTACAGTGGACAATAAGCTGAATACAAGCCAACAGTATGCCTTTGTTGCAAAGAAGGCTTGTGGCATACTGGGTGGCAGTAGTAGATAAAGTGTTGCCAGGAGATCAAGGGAAGTGATTATTCCCCTCTATTCAGCACTGGTGAGGCCACATCTGGAGTCCTGTGTCCAGTTTTGGGCCCTTCTCTCCAGAAAGGATGTGGAGAAATTAGAGAGAGTCCAGAGCAGGGCAGCAAAATGTGTTTGAGATCTGGGGCACATGACTTCTTAGGAAAGGCTGAGGGAACTGGGCTTATCAAGTCTGGAGAAGATAAGACTGAAAACTCTCAAGTCCCACATCTGTGAGGGACCGGCAGGGGACTATATGCTGAAGGGCAACCAGCATGGGTTTGTTAAGGGCAGGTCCTGTCAGACCAACCTGGT
>JAGPOW010000261.1:161081823-161097278 GCA_030014935.1 Caiman crocodilus | reverse complement strand
ATGTGGAACCAGCTTCCTAGGGAAGTTGTTCTTGCTCCTACCTTGGGCATCTTTAGGAGTAGATTAGATAGGTACTTGGCTGGGGTCCTGTGACCCTGGTACTCGTTCCTGCCGTTGGCGGGGGGTCAGACTTGATGGCCTGCTCTAGGCCCCTTCTGACCCTAGATACTATGATATGAGGAGGGGATTTAATAGCAGCCTTCAACTACCTGAAGGGTGGTTCCAAAGAGGATGGAGCTAGACTGTTCTTATTGGTGGCAGATAACAGGACAAGGAGCAATGGTCTCAAGTTGCAGTAAGGGAAGTTTAGATATTAGGAAAAACTTCTTCAGGAGGAGGGTAGTAACGTACTAGAATAGGTTACCCAGAGAGGTTGTGGAATCTTCATCCTTAGAGGTTTTTAAGGTACAGCTAGACAAAGCCTTGGCCGGGATGATCTAGTTGGGGACAGTTCTGCTTCAAGCAGAGGGTTGGACTAGATGACCTCCTGAGGTCTCTTCCAGCCCTAATATTCTATGATCCTATGATGGAGACTACTAGAGTATACTTGGATAGAGGAAGAGAGAAGTTGACAAGAAGATAAAGGAGGCTCAGGACTGTAAACAAGTGGCACTTGCTTTTGAATTATTTATAAGCATCTTACAGGTTTGTAAGATGGATATATACCCTAGGATATGGTATACAGGGAACTATTAGAGGGAATAAGAACAAAAGGACACCCCAAGCTTTGCTATAAAGACACATGCAAGCGAGATATGAAGGCATTTGGAATTGATCCTGGCCAATGGGAAACCTTGGCAAGTGGTCAAAACAAGTGATGTCATCATCTCTACCAGGGCATTAAAATCCGTGAGGAATTAACTCCGACAGCTTGAAGAGAGAAGAGTCCATAGGAAGCAAGTAGCTTCATAACCACCCAACTATGACACATATATTTGCAACCACTGCCACAGATCATGTAAATCTCAGATTGAACTATTCAGTCACATGAGACACTGCAAACTATCTATATCATAAGTCGCAATATTCACTGTCTCTCTCAGACAGAAAGATGCCGTTGTTGTTGTTGTTACAGGTTTGCACTGACATGGCAAACAGATAAACATTAGGACATCGTAAAGTTCAAAAGCAAATGAAGGCCTCTCAGTATTTGCTTCTTGGTCATTTTAATTTCTTTCCATTCCTATGTCCAAATTAAGGACATCCCTTCTACAGCCTGGAAGAAAGGATGTGATTGTTAATTTGAACATAAATTTAAGTAGATAAAATTATCTAAGAAACCTGGGTACTTCCTGTAAGGTTAACCACATATGACCAAAAAGATAATTAAAGAGATTAGGTGAATGTATCGAGGGTAGAAATAACTAGAGAAAGGTTTTTAGGATGGCAAGATATAATTTTAGACTAAAAAAAAGTGAATATTTTAATTGTTTATGAGTCAGTATACATCACAGGTAGTAGCTTTGCAATGAGCTTCAAAAGGTAGAGGAAAAATAGGCCATTTCTGAGCACTTTTGAAAAACTGCTTTATACCATTATTTTTATGTCTAGTAATGTGGATATTTTTTAACTTCTCCAATAAACTTTCCCCCCAAATTATATGAAAACTGCATTTAGTGTTATATTATTTTTTCGTTTTAATAAATATTCAGTCATTTTGCGTACTGTTCAGCGAGTTTTTGGCAAAGACGTGATGCATTCATCTTTCTAATAGGGCTCTGTTTTGTCCTCACTGAAACAGCAGTTGCCTGTTGGGGATACTAATAAATTCAATTATGCTCATATCATAGTTTTAACTGGATATTCAGATAAATGTTATTTTTATCACGTTCAGTTAAAAAAGGCTTAAGTACTTGCGATTTGGATTTTGCAGATTATAACAACACAAAGTATTGGCTGTAATGGAAAACATGCTGCTTAAATTATTAGGATATTTTAATATAATATGATCTGTTTAGCCAAACATACACAGATGATTTAAAAATGGAAATGGGCTTTAATTAAGAAGAAACAACTACATTATTCTAACGTCCTCCATGAAGACATCCAGCAAAATCAAGTATATATTTTTACACTGAAAGTCAATGAACTACAGCTCTGTTGCAATCACTTAATCTATCAACTGAATTTTAAACAAGTTATTTTCATAGTTTACAGGAGATATAGGCCCAAAGGCAACCCTTAAATGTATTTGGGCTTTTAGCTCCCATTTGTCTGTATTGAAGCTGATAAGAAAGAATGCTTATTGAAGTAGTGACTTGACCTAACTCTTCCACATTTCAGATGAGATCCCTAAAACCCAGGCTATTGTCCAACAATAATAATTTTATGTCTCTGGTGTCTAAAATGTAGGGAGAGATAGATAAGGTTGCCAGTGCATGCTTTGCACTCTCTGCTCTGCTATGCAACCCACTACTAATAAGCACTCTCCTTTGCACTTTGTCTCCTCTCTCCTGCAGTGACCCTATGATCCCTGCTGCTGAAACCGTAAGACAGGAGGCCCCCCCATTCTGACCCTTTCTGTGTGTCTCTCGGTTCTGGTGTGAGCCACACAGGAGGGCAGTCATTGACAGCTTGCTCCACTCTCCCAATGTCCCAGGGGTGGGAGGGAGAATGAAGCAATGTGGCATGCTATGGAGGACTGAGCTGTCCCCTGTCCTGCTTTGTAGAGTGTGAACATGGAATATGGAATAGGAACCTTTTCATTTTGAGGCTCTTTTAAATAGTAGGTGTTTCCTACAGTATTATTCTGGGAGAGCCTCCACCATTTCTGGAGCTCTTCAGAGGGTGTGTACATCTGTCTGATCATCTTTTGAAATGCTTCAAAGGCATTTCAAATGTTATATCTGTTCACACCCTGTGAGACTCCTCTTAAACTAAAATAGATGTCCCTGAATGAAATGAATCAGCTGTGCTGCAATGTGTTGCAATATAGCTGATCTACCTCACTGGGTGAAACACATGTTGCCTTTTGTCCTGCCCTTGATGGTGAAGGACAGAGGACTATGTGAATTCCCCTCTTTTCCCATGCAGCCAGACCTGGGGCACAGGTCTGACTGATTGGGAAAAGTGAAGAGGCACTCTGAAATCACTGATGGTGCCTCTCTGTTAGCAGGGAAAGCCAGGACATGCCCTGGGTGCTTGCCCCCAGAGCACCAACCTGGGCTGGCAAGAGAGTGCAAGCAGTTGAGGCTGCTTGTACTCTCCCACCACAGAGGTGATAGACATCCACTGCAATAAAGCAGCAAAGTCTATTACCATCTTCTGTTGTACCACTGACTTCGCTTTCATGTGGCACAACAAAGGGTAGTGATGGCTATTTGCTCAGCATTTGTGCTCTCATAAAGAATTTATGGTAGCACAAATAGGACATCAGGTGACATCCATTTCCACCCTTAAAGTGGTGGTACCAGTATGGTAGGTACTAGTATGGTTGTTATGCACTTTCCTGGCAGATAAGATCAGAGGGTGCGTTCCCACGAGTTCCCCCAGGAACAAACAACACAATATCTGCCACTGCTGCTTGTCACCGGGAAATGCTTGTGCATGCATGCTTTGGAGTGAGGCACTTTGCCTCAGGTGGGGTAGCAAAGGCTGGAGCCTGCACCTGGGCAGGCTGCAGCAGCATTACCGGGGGTCCTGATGGCCTCTGGGGGCCGCAGCCACGGCAATCCAGCAGCACAAAGCCTGGCCAGCAGCCAGAGTGTGGCTGTGGCCAGCTAGACTCTGGTTTCCAGTGGTGCAAGCTGACACCACATGCACCACCCTGCTTTTTTTGACACTGGGATCAAACACCCCCACCTCCTTCCCCCTGCAAATTAGCAGTGTGGGGAACTCCTGCATGTGCAGTGTGTGCAGCGCCACAGTCGAGTCTGTGGCACCACACACCTTATGTCCACGTTTGTCTGGACACGCCCAAAGAGTTCAAATTTCTGTTCAAATCAGGTGAAAATGGGATTTGAAAACTGATTTCTAGGGATGGATCTAGGAGTATGTGTTTGCACCCCTCTTCAATTATTCCTCCTCTCCAACCATTGATGGGAGCTGAGGCCCCAATTTGCAAGAGGGGGGTGTGTGGGGAGAGGGGAATGAAACTCAGAGAATACAATATCTGCAAATGTTCTTCATTGCTTATGTTCTTAAATGAGATATTCAGGATAACTGAATAGGACTCAAGAGGTTTCTGTTTTCTGCCACCCAACATCAACTTTTAAGTGTCATAAAAATAGTCTCCGAAATGCAGTGTTTCAGGTGCCACACTGTTACCCTCCCTGGCTTCTGCCTGACTTTAGACTAGCTCAGCTAACTAACTTCCTCTTCCCCCAAGGTGTTGAAATGGCTGAGGGAAAACGTCTCAAAGGAAGATTCATGTCTGCAGGGCTTTTGCTCTTTGCGTCTATTGAAAATCCCACCTGCAGTGAATGTAGTTGAAGGAAATGATACAGAGAATATAAAACACTTAAAGAAATTTGAAAGGCCAAGGAAATATCTGAAAAGTATACCAGAGAAAAGAAAAAGGAAAAACATCAAATACAATAAAAGTGACAGAATGTTGTGGTCTTCTGTCCCAATTATTTTGAGCATGGCACAGATTGTTGAGGAGGTTGTACTGATTGAAAAAAATGTAACCTTGGCAAACACGATGCTGATGTTTTATTTTTTTGTAGGGCTCACTTCCTCATATTCTAAGAGTCTATAAAGATTCCTTTGTGCCAGAGCACATGGCAACAACAACACAAAGAGAAACCTGTAAATTATGTATTAGATATTATCATGTAAAATAGAACGCTCATTCAATTTCCTTTGACTGTGGTATTCAATTTGAATACACCCCCCTCCGTCTAATAAGAAGCAAGTGGTTATCTATCAGCCTTTGTAACTGTTGAGCTGATTCTATCCAATGCAGAGCCAGATTGTCAAAATTATCAACACGCATAATTGACAACAATAATATTTTCTAAGTGCCACGCACTAGAAAATATGACCTTGTTTTAAGGTACATTTTAAGATAGCTCCATCTGTATTGCCTACCACTATCTATGTTATCTATGGGCCTCTCTAGAGGGATGCAGGTAAAAGCACCATGAGATCTTATGTATGATCCTCACAATCACACTTCTTGCCATGCCACAGATGCATGGCAGGAGGCACAATTGTGGGATTGCAAATCAGATTCTATCATGCCTTACTGCTGGTGTCTGGGATCACAATCCTGGGCTCTCCCTACACCAGCAAGTTGCAAGCTTCCATAGCTGGGAGCCCCCTCAGCTGATGGAGCTGCCAGCCAGGGGGCTGCACCATATGTTCCCATGATGGGAAGCCTCACCAGCTGACATGGGCTCCCAGCTATGGGGCACTCCAAACATTCCTGTGGCTGGGAGCCCTGTCATCTGATGGGGCTCCCATCTGCAGGGGCAAATGCTGCTATGGCTTAGGGTCTGTGATAGATACAAGCTCCCAGGCCCTGGGGTGCACAGGGGCCCATGACAGTTAATGGGGCTTCCAGCCACAGGGGCCCATGGCAACACCTTCAATTAATGGTATGTTAGGAAAGAGCCACAAAGTCACTGCCCATATATTGTGGAATAACTTTGTGGCTCATTCCTCCTTTTATTACACCATTAACTGATTGAACATCTGGCTAGATGACAACTTAAGATGTGATTAACTGCTTATTTACGCCCCCTAAATGAAGAGTCAAATTCCTTCAATAGATCTTTCAATTTGCTTTCTCTCTTTCTCTCTCTTTTTTACGTGTGTGTGTGTGCGCGCGCGCGCGCACGCATACGTGCATGCACACATACACACACATGACCTTGGTGAGAGTACTGTCCTGGAATACTGCACACACATATGGCCTGGAGTACTGCATCTAGTTCTGGGCACTGTACTTCAAGAAAGAGGTGAAGAAGCTTGAGAGAGTCCAGAGGAGGGTCACATGCATGATTAGGGGCCTGGAGACCAAGACATATGAGGAGAGGCTGAGGGACTTGGGACTGTTCAGCCTGGAAAAGAGAAGACTCAGGGGGGACTTGGTTGCAGCTTGTAAGTATATCAAGGGCGTACATCAGGGTTTGGGGGAGCATCTATTCATCAAGGCCTTCCAGGGGAGGACATAAAATAATGGGCTTAAGGTGACTGAAAATTACTTCAGGCTAGACATAAGGAAAAACTTATTTATAAGCTGAGTGTTGAGGGTTTGGAACAGGCTCCCCCCAGAAGTGATACAGTCATTCACCCTAGCAATCTTCAAAAAACATCTTGATGCCCATCTTGCTAGGATCATTTGATCCCAGCAATCTTTTCTGCCCTCATGCAGTAGGGATGGACCTGATGAACTGTAAGGTTCCTTCCAGGCCCTAACAACTACAAAACTATACACTCATACCCATGAGTTAATCTTGCTGTTATAGTTTAGAAAAAAATGTATTTTTAAATCACTGATTATTGGCCAGTGGCAGGAAATGACTGTAGCCTCACATAAGTTGTCCCTGGGGAGCATGAGATGAAAGAACAGAGTCTCTAAAAAGCAATTTGGCCCAAGCCTGTTAAGGGATGCAGACAAATGAGCACAACCTAAGTGTTCATTCTCAAATACTACTAAAAAAGCTACAGGAATCAGAGATGATGATGAACTTTGGTCACATATAGAAGACCTCAATAGCCAATAAAACTATTTATGGCAAAAACTGGTTGACAGAAAAATGTGCTTTCCTCTGGAGTCCCAGCATATCAGTACAACCTTGCAAATAACTTTGACCAACAAGGACAGGAGAAAGCAGGGAAGAGTTTAATAAAAATGTAACACCAAGACATATAGCCAAACACTTTTTCTTCTATCTGCCACCTTTGCAGAACTCTGATGATACAAAAGGAACAGAGAGCCAACATGCCCGACCAGAAGGGAATCTTTTTAGTATGGCAGAGTCCCCAGCTCAATCTAGTTTAGCCAGCTCCTTTGCCGCAATACTCTCACATTAGCTACAAGGGAAGAATACACACTGGTGTAGAAGGTTGTGGATATGGTACTACTGCATTTTGGCTACTCTTAGTCGGCAATACTGACTATCAAGGAGAAGGGGATAAAAAGAAAGCAGTTCCACATTAGAGAACCCTTAAGAATGGCCCAAACCAGTGGTGCTCCACCTCTAGGCTGCAAACCAAATCCAGCCAATGGAGTTTTGTCATCTGGCCTGCAGAGCTCCCCATTGGTCTGGAAATTTGGCAGCAGGGATGGTGGCAGTATTAATTGCTGTTCCCCTGCTGCTGCCAAATTTCTGGACGTGTAGGGGGCCCTGTAGGCTGGAAATATGGCCCTGAATGCTAGACTGGTGCACAGTAAGGCTGGAAGGCAAGGGTGGTCCATGGCCAGAACTGGGTGCATGGCATCAGGTAATCCACAGGACTCAGGTCTTATACAGTTGGATCCACTGCATGGGGTCAAGCTGGCACATGGCCAAGTCAAATGTGTGGGGTTGGGTGGCATGCAAAGTTAGGCTGATACACAGGATCACACATATTGGCCAAGTCCAAGGGAGATCTGGCCTACAGACTGACCTGTGCCACTTGTCCAGCTTACACGCTGGAGGGTTTGGCACCATTGATCCAAACCACCATAATTAGCTCTGTTACAGATCATGCTTTGTTCAGCTATATCTGAAATACATTAATGGTAACTCATTGGATCATAGAAAAGTAGCACTGAAAGAGACCATATGAGGTGATTTAGTCGAGGCCTTTCCTCAAGACAAGATCATCCCCGACTAAACCATCCTAGGCCAGTGTCTGTCTAATCAACTCTTGAAAATGTTTAGGGAGGGAGACACTACAGCCTCTCTACACAGACTATTCCAATGCTTGACAACTAGGGCTATGTGAAGTTTCGGTCACTGATTCAATTTGGCAGAGACTCAGCCGCCAAATCTCTGAATCTGAACTGAATCAGGAGACCCTTTAATCTTTCTAAATGAAATCGGAACCTTCTGAATTGATTTGGAGAGATTTGATGATTCAGGCATAGACACTACTATAAATGTTTTTTCTACATACCTCAAGGTTCCAGGTGGCTCGTGAATGCTGAGATGCTGGGATGGATGGAGCATCCCACGGAAGCATGAGGGGCATCTCTCGGGCACTTGTTAGTGGACCCAGAAGTGGCCTGGAAGTACTTCTGGCCCACTTCTGGGTCCGCCACCAAGCACACAGGGGGCCCTCCTGTGCTCTGCACTCCTGTGGAATGCTCCATCCACTCAGCATTCACGAGCCATGCTTGGTACCTCGAGGTATGTAGAAAACACATTTAAAGCTATGTCTATGGCCAAATCACTGATTCTCTGAATCAGCATCAAATCTTCAGAGTCAGATACGGCTGAATAGAATTGGGACAGTGATCTGAATCAATAAATCAAATCACTGTCCCCCCATTTGGGCTGAATCTGAATCGAATACAGCCTGTTTTGCACACCCCTATAGTCAGAAAGTTCTTCCTAATCTCCAAACTAAATTTCTTCTGCAGTAGCTTAAGGCTCATAGTCCTGTCCCTTCCAGCTACTGAGAATAGTCTATCGCCATCCTCACTATAAGCACTCTTAAAGTATCTGAAGACTGTTATCAAATCCCCTCTCAGTCTTCTTTTCTCCAGACTATAGCACTCTAGTTCTTATAGCCTTTCCTAAAAGGCATGCATAAGACAAGCCTCTATTCATGTTTGTGTTTCTATATTGTAGTTTGAGAGGATCAAGAGACAAACATCTGCTCATTTTAAATTACCATGCCTTGGGTACATTAGGTTTCTCATACCACAATGAGACCAGTACCTAGCCCATAGGGAATTACTACACTTCATTCATTGTAAATTAGGTTGAAATGCTCCAGTGGAAAGTGTCAGGGAACTCCAAACATTATTATTATTATATTTAGTATTCTATCTATTTCAACTATTTCTCATGTGCACATTAGCTTGGTATCTAGGTTTGGGTTCTTTTGCTTTCTAATCTCTATCTCTAATTTAATGTATTTTCAATTATTTTTCTACTAGCTCTCATTCTTCCAGTTGGCATAACAGCTTATAGCATCACTTTATGGCTGACTCCTTTCTGTACTCAGATGTTCTGGTGATTGTAAGATTAAAAACAAAGCAGCAGTTATCTCCTGTGCATTATTTCTTATTCTTCTCTTGAACACTTCTAGAAATGGGAGTTTTACCAGATCTGGGATCAGGGAGGAATCCTCTCTTAGGTCAGATTGGCAAGGACATGTGAGGTTTTTGCTCTCCTCTACAGTATGATGTGTGGTCCTTTCCTGAAATTCAACTAAACATATTTTAACTTAGCAAACTCTCTGTCACTGATGGGCCAAGGTATTGGCACAGTGCCCTTAATCTCCCTGTTCTTACTTTTGACACTTGGTGTTTTTTAGTAGGGAACTTTCTGTCTATGCTGTGCAAGAGAGCCCAGAGCAGATATTCTTGTGTACTCTTTTGGACAAATGCTGCTCATCAAATGCAACATCTACTATTTCCATTAGCTTACACTGTTTTCCCATTTTTCCTAAGAAAAGAGCTGCAGGCTTGGCTCTGTACACACTGTTTTCAGTCGCATCTTTTTTTTTTTTTATAAAGAGTTATTTGCTTATTTAGAAGGGAGCTCCCATATTACTTTGTAACCAGTATTTATGTAGTTTTAGAGACAGTTCAGCAACTTCCATAAATAACAACTCATGACTTTACTGAATCTCTCTAAATCAGACTGCCCTCAGCAATCTTGTTTCCTTAAGAAAACTGAAAAAAGTTTAAATGCCTGTGTTCTTTTCTTCCTTCCTGAAAGATTTCCCATATGATGTCTCACTTTCTTTTATAATAGCAGAAAAAAGTGGAATTCTCATAGAGATAGCACCTTTGCTAACAATGTAAGTATTTACACAGGATATGATCCTGTTGTGTCAAAGAATGACACAAGCATGGCAGGATCCAAACAATACTGCTGACTATGTGCAGGGTACATGGACAATACACTGCTGCTTCAGAAACATGGAAGACAGACAGCAAGAGCTACTAAAGGGTTCACAAATAAGGTCATGATGAAAACCCGAAAAAAATAATTTGAACAAGAAATTTTGGGATGTTGCTCAGACTCATGCAATCTCCTTCATTAGGCTGTCTATAGTGTCAGAGACAACTAAACAAGAGGTTCCAAAGTGATGTAGCGCCAAGCAGTTATTTAGAAAAATTGTAGAATCTCCCTCCCCAGAAATTGTCAATGCTGATTAGTCAGACACTTGGTTCGGATGGTTTTGTCAGGGATGATCCTATCTTGAGCAGGGTGCTGGACTAGATGACCTCATGAGGTCTCTTCCAGTGCTACTTTCCTATGATCCTATGAACAACCATTAATACATTCCAAATATAGCTAAATAAAGCAGAATCTATTTTATATATACACATACACACCAAAATATTTGGTTCAGACTGAAATATATATAAATGCGCACACACACAAACATATATACATAGTGTGTGTGTGGTACTGTATTTAATTAAATAGGGGTTTTCTCCCAAATAAAACAAGGGGAAAAGAACTCTTATTTACATTCACATGCAAGGAAACCTCATTAAATTCACTGTCTATCGTTGAACTGCCGGTAAAAGCAGCATGTGCTCAGTAATGAAACTATGAAGCTGATTAAATGCAGCCAACACAGACTATGATGATAAAGAACATGGCCCATGTGGGGCAAACATGCTAATGAGGACCTGTGGGTTAGTACAACCTATCTGAATGAGATATATGGTAGTGTCCACTGAGCATAGGCTTCCTCAGTGCTGACTCTTTCTCAAGTCATGGTGAACCACTACACTGAATACATGTCAACTTCCTCTTCACTCTCACAACTGAGCTCTACCTTTCTTTTCCATTTCTAGGTATTCCTGTTCACCAGCCTTAAATAGCTGGAAAATATCAACAAACAGGGCCCCAAACAGATCATCCAGAATCCCTCTGTCGTCCCCTCTCTCAGCTTGGTACGTATGATTAGTGTGGCCTCACCCTCCATGAGGTGAAGCTGGACCAGCTTGCCCTTGGTCTTATCTGCATATACATTTTTGGAGGATCCGAAGACTTGTGACATGAACACCCAGTTCCAGTCATAAATTGTGGGGGAGGCTAATTAGCACATGGATCCTTTGGGGCAGGGGGATGGGAGGAGCATCTGCAGTAGACACATATACTGAGCAGTGCTGAGCTGTGAGGTCCTCATGGCTTGAAATCCTGTTGACTCTGTTGGGGCCCAGCCCAATAAACTCTATGGTAAATTATGAGCCTTTTGGACTAACTCTTGCATAGTTTGTACTGTATATAAGCAGGTACAAAAGTGCTACTTAAAAGCATGTTAATGGATTACCTGTGCTAAAACTTGCAGAAGTTTCAAAAAAAGTTAAAATGCATCTATTTTGGATGAGCTAAGTCTATGGGTGCAAATTACTACAGCTATGTTTATTTCAAGGTCAGTTTTTTCAAATTTGTTCCTCATTTCCATGTGCTCAGAGAGTGCAGGGTTTGCAGTAATTAGGTGGGGAAGGGACTGCAGGGGGAAGAAGTTGGGGGGGGCAGAAAGGACATGTGTGTGTGTGTGTGCGCGCATCCTTGGAGTGTGGGATGGTGAGTTTGGCCAGCAACAAAGACTGGAGAAATAAAAAAGATGTACTTGTGGACAGATCAAATACAGCAGTGTCAGTGCTTTTGTGTTGATATAAGAACTCAGCTTTGACAGAAATGCTAAGCTGATCTATATATTTTGCTGAGAGAGTTAAGAATTAGAAGAAATGAATTTGGAGGTAAATATGGACTATATGCAGTGTTCAAAACTTATTTCAGGGAATTCCTTTTATTTATTTATTAGATTTATATACTATCCATCCAAGAAAACTTATATACAGGGTGATTTTACTTTTTTCCCCTTTTGATTATTCAGTTAGATAATGTATTTATACTATTTAAATATTTTATTCAGATTTCTCTACAAAACCTTTTCAATATGATAAATGTGCTTTTTGTTTGTCACTTTGCCTCAAAAAAGGAAAAATGTCTTTAATTAAGATAGTATAATAGACACAGTAATATCTTTGCAAATATGGTTATAAAGCAGTGATTCAGATGTTCTCATGATTCTCTCTAGCACTGTTGCAATTTATCTCTTGCTGTGCTTAGAATAATAATATGAAGTCTGAAAATTAATTTCAAAAGCAAATTTAAAGCAACTAAACAGAGGTGAGACTTCTGAAATATTTTAGTGTGGAGGCCTGTCACAATTCCATTGTGGAAGTACCACTCCAAAAATAAAGGCTGAGTTCCAGTTTGCCCTGTCTATTTTTCAAACAAAACAGAGGTTGTCCACTCCATGAATAGAAAATATGTTTTGAATATTTACCAATAAATTCATTTATTAGTTTAGAAGTTGCAATTCATTATAATATGGTTGTTTGAGGAATGTGCATGCCACGTACATTTTAAAACAAAGGCTATACTTTTATTCATATTAATAGATGTAAAGGCTAGAATGGAATTTATGACTAGTTAACCTGACGTACTATATAAACAGACCACAGAATTTTACCCAGTGCAGGCATCAGTTTTATAAACTAAGCCCACAACCTTATCTCTGTCCTGTTGTGTGTGGGGGAAATAGGAAAAATAGATGTATCAAAATAATTTTAATATAATCTATGACCTTGGGCAGTAAAATATCTTATTTATAAACATGTGATTATTGCATAGTGTAACTGTTACTAGAAGGGACAGAAAAGATGGAGGTTAGAAATTTAATTTTGTGAAGGACTTGGAGATTCCTTAAAATTGCTTAAGGCCTCAGCAGCCTTACCTGAGGTCCTGGGGGCCTCAGGGAGCTGCAGCCATGGCACTTCCGCAGTTGGGATCCTGGCAGGTAGTCAAAGTGTGGCTCTGGCCAGCCAGGCTCTTGATTTGGGCAGCACATGCTGCCATGTGTGCTGCCACGCGTTTTTTTCTCTCCTCGGTGTGTGTTTTTTGACCCCTGGGATCTCCTGGGGTAAAAAACCCCCTGCCACTCTACAAGGTTGCAGTGCAGGGACTGCCTGTATGTTCAGTGTGGGGCACTGCAGATGTCTTCAGTGCCACATACTACATGCCTGTGCTCATCTGGATGCAGCCTTCAAGTCTAAATCTCTTCTTTCAAAAATGTTTAGTTCTATGATAATTACAGTATTCCTACCAAGTCTCCCCCCTTCCCTGCTTTTATCTTTTAATTAAGGGCATACATTCTCAACCTTTACTATGTCTTAATTTTATTTTTTATTCTGGAGTTTCAACTAAAGGGACAAATTCCAGGTGACTTCAGAGTTCTCAGTTTGATGATATTAAATGAAGGAATAGTATAATCAGAAGAAATGCAAGAGATAATCTGTGAATTTTGGGCAGTGACCTATAACCCAGAAACTTATGAAGGCTGATTACACTTTCCACGTATAATACAAACCCCTATAATAGCATTAAGAAAAAGTGTACTGCACAATAAAGTCCCAGAGTGTTTCATTTCTTTTATAGATTAACCTATCTGGAAACATTTCTATTTCAGATTCTATTCCACCTATGTGCAATTCTATTCTATCCTGGTTGGGTTTCTGAAGAGCTGTTACAACAAAAGGTGGGAGAGCCCTTCACTTCCTTGATACTTCGTGACATAATCTTAAGGGTAAAAATGGTGTGTTATGCATTAAAGCAGGTGTTTTCAACCTTTATAACGAGTGTACCCCTTCTGTCTCAAAGTTGCAGCTCATGTACGCTTTTACATTAAAAGTGTTTGGTGGGGCTGAGCATGTGCATGTATGTGTGTAAGCAAGTAAGTCTGGGGGGGAGGGGAAAGGGCTGTGGGAAGGGCCAGATCAAGGTCCCCCATGCTGAGCAACAGAGTAAGGCACAGACAGGAGCAGGGGTGGGATTTCATAGATTTCACAGACATTAGAGCTGGAAGGGACCTCAGAAAATCATTGAGTCCGGCCCCTGGCCCGAAGGGAAGGAAGTCAGCTGGGTCATAGGATCCCAGCAACATAAGCATCCAATTTACTCTTGAAGGTGTTCAATGTAAGTGCTTGAACCACCTCTGATGGCAGGCTGTTCCAGATCTTGGGGGCTCGGACAGTAAAGAAATTCTTCTTTATGTCCAGCTTGAATCAGCTTGTAGTAGTTTTAACTGTTCAACCTTGTCATCCCTTGCAGCGCTCTGGTGAACAAACGTTCCCCCAGATACTGATGATCATCCCTGATAACCTTATAGTTGGCCACCAGATCACCTCTGAGCCTGCGCTTTTCCAGGCTAAAAAACCTCATAGATCTTAGCCTGTTGTCATAAGGTCTGTTTTCCTGACCTCTGATCATGTGCGTGGCTCTTCTCTGGACTCTCTCAAGCTTCTCCACATCTTGTTTTGAATTGTGGGGCCCAAAAGTGGATGCAGTACTCCAGCTGTGGCCTCACCAAGGTCAAGTAGAAGGGGAGAATGATGCCAAGGTGGAGAACCTTGCTTTTTTCAGTGTTAAACACCATCAGGTTCTTGTCTGCCCATTTGCTGAGCCTGTCCAGGTCAGCCTGGATTGCTCTCCTGTCTTCAGGTGTGGATGTTTTGCCCCAAAGTTTGGCGTCATCAGCGAACTTGGCCAGTCTGCTTCTGACCCAATGTCCACATTATTAATGAAGATGTTGAACAATATGGGTCCAAGGACAGAGCCTGGGGGAACCCCACTGGTCACAGGGCACCATAACGATTGACTTCTGTCAACCACCACCTCTGAGTCTGACCACAGAGCCAATTTCCCAGCCAGCAGATAATAGTGGACCCAAGGCTGCAATTGGCCAGTTTTGCCAAGAAGTGATCATGAGATACCAGATTGAAGGTTTTTTGAAGTCAAGATATATGACATCAATCTCTTTTCCTTTGACCACGTGATAGGTCACCTGGTTGTAAAAGGAAATGAGATTGGTCAAGCTAGATCTACCCGCGACAAACCCGTGCTGGCTATCCCTCAGGATATTGGCATTGGCCAGTCCATTAAGGATGCCCTCTTTAATAAGCTTTTCTAAGACCTTCCCTGGGATAGAGGTCAGGCTGATGGGCCTATAGTTTGCCGGATCCACTTTCCTCCCTTTCTTGAACATAGGCACCACATTGGCCTTCTTCCAGCCTTCAGGCACTACACCAGAGTGCCAGAAATTCTCAAAGATCTCTGCCAGAGGCTGGGCTATGATGCTCGCCAGGTCCTTGAATCAGCTGGGGTTCAGATTGGGGTGTAGATTGTCAGGGCCAGCTGACTTGAAGGTATCCAGCTTCTCAAGGTGTTCCTTTATGGGGTCCGCATTGATGCAGGGCAAGGATCTCCTTCACCCAGACCTCCCTGTCCCATAGCGGGCATCCCAAGGGACTGATGAAAGCC
>JAGPOW010000261.1:161038987-161076137 GCA_030014935.1 Caiman crocodilus | reverse complement strand
CAGCAGCAAAATGCTCTGCTTATTTAGGTAGCCCTGAATCTAAAATGGCTGCTGCAATCAAGTACCTGCTGGCTGCTTGGCTTAGGTCTTAAAGTGGCAGGCACAAACAGTGCCCTACCACAGGCTACTTTTTCTATTCCTGTCTGTGACTGTGCAAATTTGCTGGCCGCAAAAGTTAGACTTAGGGGGTGTTGTCACAAGATGCTAACTGCTCAGTAGCCTAACTGCTCAGTAGCATGCTGGGCAAAACTCATGCTAATACATTACTGTGCTTAATACTGTAGTATTAAGCTACTGCGCAGTTAGTGTCTGTAAAAACCTGCGTGCCAGTGCTATTGTGCAGTAGCACCAGTTACTGCACGTTGGTTTAGTACTTGGTTATCCAAGTACTAAACTTAATGCACTGTAACTATGGTGCATTAATGAATGTGTAAACGCAGCCACTAATATGTATTTCCCTAATACCTCTGGGGGCAAAAGATTCATATTACACTAATAAACATCATGTCCTCTGGTCCCAAGTCTCCTTTTTGTGATAGACAGTACTGTTATTAACAATTCTGCAATTTCATATTTGAGCTCCCTCAGTACTCCTGGATCTTTGCCATCTGATTGTGGTGGCTTATGACCGTTCATTTTTTCAATTTGCAATAAAAGCTTATTTATTGTCATCTAATTTTGTATCTGTTCTGATTTATCCCCTACAATGAATGAATCTGGTATGGGAATGCCTTTTTGACTCTAACAGCCTCCTTTATTTTGCTTTTAAACTGCACTGTCTCTTTTAGAACCACTTAACATCATTTTTGATTTGTGTTATGCATTTACTCTGAGCTTCTAAGATGGCATTTTTAAACAGTTTCTGTGGTGCTTGTGGGCATTTTTACCCTCTTGACTATGCTTTTTAATTTCCTCTTAACTAGCTTCCATTTTTCTGTAATTCCCCCTGTTATAGTTCAATATTGCTTTGGTGATTTTTTTTTGCTTCTATTATTGTGGGTTCCAGGACTAGTTACTGTAGAAAGCAGTAATGTACAGTAACTAGAAATTTTGCCTCTCCATCATGGCCTGAAGAGATATTTACTCAGTCTGTATGGGTGTCTTCTAATGAGCACATATTGGCAGGGACACATGGTTTCAGCAGGACAAATAGTGGCACATTTTTGTGCTGCTGCTAGTTGTTCACGGGAATGGTCCTGTATGTGCGCTCCAGTATGCAGCAAATTGTCCCAGGTGGGGTAAGGGAGGCTGGGGTCAGCAGAGCAGCCTGTCCGGGAGGCCTCCTGGGGCAGCAATGGCACCAAGCTGACCACTTGGAGCCTGGCAGGGAGCCAGAGTGTTTTCCGCACTGCTTTTTTAGAGGTGTTTTTTTCCTAAACCAAGGTATCCCAGTGTCAAAAAAACCCCATTGTGCTGAAAATTAACAGCACAGTGAATGAGTGCACATGCAGCTTATGCAGTTTGCAATGCCCCAACCAGGTTTGAAGTGCCAAAAACCGCACACACGTGCTCACTAGAACAAGCCCTGTGAAGATAACTGGAATCACACATTATTATGGGGTATTCTCCTATCTTCCTTCTGTAATTTCATTTAGTTTTTAATATTGCCTTTTAGTAGGTGAGGTGAGGTGATCAACACTACAGACATAGTATTACTCAAAGAATTTCTATTCTTAGAGTTTCTCTGGTACTTTTTGTTTCATTAAAATGTTTACCTTGATTGACTCTATTTCTTTTTAACATATGGTGCCACTCTGTTCCCCTTCTCTCTCTCAGGATCTCCTCTGTCATGCCCATATAGTTTTCACCCTGTTATCACAGTGTCCCTTTGATTTTCATTGTTATACCAAGGTTTCAAACTACCTATTATAGCAATGTCATTCTTTTAACATCCAGCATTCTTGTTCAAATGTCATGTAACAATATATAATTCTAAATCTACAATGAAAACTTGTATTCTAAGAAAACCAAAAGTTTCATGGTCTGAGTAGCTGCTGCTCTACACAGATTATCTTCAGTAAATAATTTTCACATATATAATTTCAAAATTTGAAGTGCAGTTACACTTAAATTCAATTGCCATGACTCAAATACTAAGAGGTTCTAAGCACCTTTAGCTTCTACTGACTTCATTGCAGTGCTATGCACTTCTCAGGATTTAGTCCCAGGCTTGTGAAAGTCCTAGAAAAAGGAATAAGAGCACTAGTGACAAAATGGGCCAGTTCACAGAGCTGTACATGTAGCAAGTGTGCTCAGGTTTTCTTTTTGCACAAAACAAAGATGCTTGCCAGAAGTCTTAAGCTAGGTTATGTGGGACTACTTACTGTGCAAAGTGTCTCAAATGTCTTTTCAGAGACGAAAGATCCATCAAGGCCAAAGAGAAAAATTGATGCATAGGAAAGCATTCCTCCAAGGATAATAAGGTTGTTCATGTAGGGACTGGACATCTTTATTAGCCTATGGACAAAAGCAGATAGCATATTATAAAAGGAAAAGAGGACTGTTATGCTATTATAAAGAAAATGAAGAGTTTCTTAGAAGGCTAGCAGATAAGGCACATGGCTAAGCCTACTTGTGAAATTCTGCTTCAAATCTGGAAGTCTGCAGATGAAGGCTGGATAAGCATATTATTGTTAAATGTTTTTGATCTCCTATGTCAAATCCACCACCTATCTTACACATTGATTAATTAGGTAGGGTTTATGCTAATACATTGAAAATAAATTATCTCTTTAGACAGAAGACAAAGATTTGTTAAATGGATAGCTACATTGTCTCAACATAGAGATGTTATACAGTAACTTTAATTAAAACAAATAGAATCTTTCGTATTGCCTTCCCAAAGTTTTTGGGCATCTATACACACGACAGACCTCTGATTCAATGTGTGCTAATTCCATACACTGGAGCAGACTCAATTAATCGATTGCTAATTAGCACACTCCAGCAGCCTCTGCGTCATGTGTATTCAACGTCTCTGTGTTTCAAAATGGAGGTGGGGGCATTTTAAAGTGTCTGCACTGCCATTTTGAAGAGTGGGATGCTGAATACATGTGACACTATAGGCGCTTTAATTAGAACAGCTCTCAGAATTGTGGGTGCTCTGAGACCCACTCTAATTAAAGTGTTCCCCCTCCACCCTGGAGCACGTGTATATATGCCCTTGAAGTTTTCTTCATAGAGTACATATAATGCTTGTCTCCACGACTGTGATTATTCAATATGAAAACAAAAATGATAATTAACGTGAATGTCTTACTTCTGGTTTCTGTTTTTGATGTTAAAGAACAAAAAAGCGCTGGCCATGATCATCCCTAGGATAGTAAGGGCTGAGAGAATACTGTAGAGAGGCAAAGAAATCTTTCGCAGCTGTTCTTGGATAATGGTTTTGTCCTTTGGAGGCTCTACTCCTAAAATTTCAAAAAGAAAAGTATAGTTAAGCATATACAGATGTAAGATACTTCTGAGAAAACTCCTCAGTGTTATTACCCAAAGCAGATTTATAGCTGATGTAAACCTGTTTCTTTCATCGGAGACACGTGAGGTAGTCCTAAAGAGACTGGACTTCAGGAATGCTACAACATCTTTTTCAGAAAGATGGAAAGTTCTCAAGTCCATCCTTACTCAGGAAGTCAAAGAAGCACTTACGCATATGATATAATTTTAAAGAAAGACACGAGATAATGGGCTTTTCTGAATTAGTGGTAAAATGAATAGAAATGGACACCTGGTCCAATCCTAAGGATCCTAAAATCCTTACAATGTAGCAAGTTAGTTCTTACTAAACTGAAATTAAAAGTAATTTGCCCAAGTATAGTCAAATCTCTACAACATTTGGCCAATGTGCTCAGGTAGCATTTGTTTTTCTAGCACTGAACAACATTTGATAAGGCTCACATAGGACAGACCTGCAAAAACATGCAGTGCCGGGCAAACCCAATGGCTTCACAGCCTTCTTGTGCTGCTCTCAGTAAGAGGGAGAATGCAGATTTTCATGTATGAGCTTAAAAGCCCTTTTAATGGGCAGATGCTTTGGCAAAATCACTGCCTTCTACTCCTGCTAGGAGGGGATAAAGAGAATTATGTTTGAGACAATGGCTAGGGATAGAAGTCACACATAAATCAGTTTGAGTGATCAGAAACTGATTTAAACCTGTAACAGAACAGAAATTCAATACATACAAACCATTTTCAGAATGGCTAAAACTGGTTTAAGATAAACCTGCAGAGACTTCCCATGCCTGAAGAAGGGTGATTGTACCCAAAAGCTTGCTAAGAACTTTCCCCTAACTATTCAGTTGGTCTAATAAAAGCTATCACATCTATTTAAATAATTTTGACTGCCTGTCCGAGCTGGGCTCAGCTGTCTGCTCTAGAAAGCAGGGCTGGCCCCGTCCCTCTGCTCCCTAGCTGGAGCAGTGAGGGCTGACTCGCTGACTGGTTCACTGGCCCCCCAGGCAAACTCCAGCTGGGGTCTGGAGCCAGGGAGTGGGGTTAAACTCCCATTCCCCTAGCTGCCCTGCTGGCTGCAACTTACTGCTGGCTGTGACTATGAACTACAAATCCCAGAGGCACCTGGAAGTAGGAATAGGAAGTGATGAGCGACCCTGCAGGGTCCTGCTGTTGTGATTGGGGATTGCAAATCCCAGAGACCTCAGGGGCAGCAAGCAGAGGAAGTGAACGCACATCCCATGTTGGCTATGTGCCAGACAGCCATGCCCTAGTACCTCTTCCCCCCTCCCCCTCCAATTTCTGGCTTGAGCTACTGCATGTGGCTGCATTTCCTGCATCAAAAGTGAATATCTGTTAATTTGCTTATTGGTTAATCTTTGCAGCTAGACTAACCTGCAAGGAGGACAGGGCATAGGACCAGAAACTGCAGTTCTATACCCAACCATTGTCTCATGCTGGAGGGAATTATCAGAGAATCTTTTAAGCCAGGACTAATGTTACTTGGGGATCCAGAGCAGGACAAAGAAACTGTAGCTGGGCCCTAGATTAGACCCTTACCATTAGCAGCCTGCACCTATTAGCAGCAGGAAAGACCTTTAATTCATTTCTGAAAAGTATCTAAAGATATTAAAATGACAGTTGGCATCTTTGTATATTTAAAAAAGATTGTGTCCTTCTGCCCTACAAGTGGAAGCATGACTGCACGGTGGGTGGGCATACCTATGTTAGCTTGAATTTAACCAGCTCAGGTAACAAAAGCCATGAAGTTGTGGCAACACAAGCCATGCATATACACATGGGATGGATGCTGGAGACATACTCAAGTTCCTAGACCACACTAAGTCTGTACGGCCGGGTCTTCACTGCCACTGTAGCTGGAGTAAGAGTAGGCTCAGGTTTTTTCCTACCAATAATGCAATCATACCTTTTGACTGGAGTCTAGGCATAGCCAAAGAGGACATGTAAATTATTTTATTTATGCACAAACAATGTACTAGTGCAGTGGTCAAATGAAAGGGACTGGTGGAGATAACACAGGAATAAAATTCAAGTGTGACAAAAGAGAAAATAAGTTCTGAAGCCAACTGAAACAATGAAAATTATTTCTTCACATACATGGAGGATGATATGTACAAACTGTTGAAAGAAGACTACTAACACAATAAAAAACATTTGAAGTTTAACTACTTGCTGCTCAGACCTCTCATGTTTTTGCTCCCAAGAAAATAAAACACATAATATAAAGAAGTGGCCCTAGACCTTCTCTGAAATCACCCACACATAATTTTATAGGAATATTTTTAGTTGCACAATATTAAAACATCCCTATATGCAGCATATCCTCTGTGAGTAATCCAAGTAATTTTTGTGCCTCTTTTCAGTTTCTTGTCCTACCTTGGAACCTGATGGTGTTGTTGATTATTTCCAGTGTGTCAGCTACAGCATTATATTCTCCCACCTTCACTTCCTTTCTTTCTGCAGAGAAACAAACAAAGGTGATTGTTTATGTAAGTTAACATACTCTAAATTATTTAACTGTTTTCCCTTTCTGTTTTTTGCTATATTTATATCCAAGGTATCACAGAATGGCTCAAAGAAAAGAAATACAACCGGAGTGAGTGATTTATTAAAGCAGACTGCCAGATTTTATATCCTCTACTATAAAAAGATACATTTCTGAACATTTTAAAGAAACACAAAATTATGTTTGATAGTGTTTTTATCAAACAATGATTTAATTAAGGAGCAAACAAGTTCATTTGGAACAAGTGTCAGTAGCTTCATTAAGTTTAGTTGTTGAAGACTTAGATACTTGCTTGGGGTCAGATTCCACCATCCTCTGCTCATACCCTCTACTTCAGTTAATTCCATTTGAACCAACAGGACTGCCCAATGAAGAAGGTATTTCCCACAGGAGATAACTACATGGCAGATCCAAGTTCTCAAAGAGCAGATTAGATAGAATAGGAAAATAGTATCTTCCACCTGATTGTTGTTGTGAATTAACAATACATTAGTACTGTCAAAACCCTTATCGATTTGGAGAGATTCGGAAACATTTGGAGATTCGGACATTAGACAAAGCTTTAAATGTTTTTTCTACATACCTCTAGGTAGCAGAGGCTCAGGAGTGCTGTGATGCTGGGGCACATGGAACATCTCACAGAAATGCAGGGGTTCCCCAGCATGCTTGGCAGCAGACCTGGAAGCGGACCAGAAGCAGTTCTGGTCCACTTTTGGGTCCACCAGGTAGCATGCAGAGGGGCCCCCCCATGTCCCCTTGACTCAGTGACTGGTGCCTCGAGTCTGGGGGAGGCACCCAGGGTCCCCCTATGGCTGATGGCCGAGTTGGGGGGGAAACCAAGGGGCACCCCTGCACACTCCCTAGCAGACCTGGAAGTGGACTGGAAGTACTTCTGGTTCACTTCTGGGTTCGTAGCTGAGCATATGGAGGGACCCCATGCAGTCCTGTGGGATGCTCCATGCACCCCAGCATCACAGTGATCACAAGCCACACCTGGTACCTCAAGTTATGTAGAACAAACTTTTAAAGCTGTGTTTGTATCTGAATTGCTGATTATCCAAATCAGCATTAAATCTTCAGATTCGAATCTGGCCAAATGGAATCAGGGACAGTGATCCAAATCAATGAATTGAATCACTGTCCCTGATTCGGGCCAAATCCAAATCCGAATTGAATAGGGCCGGCTTTGCACACCCCTATTGGCAATCTACTCTTGCTATTATATTTGCACTTGTACTGTACTTGACATATATCTGTCCTGATCTATTAGGGTTTTTTTGGCAGGAACTATTTTCACCTGTTTGATACAAAGCTTCTTGGTTTAAATTAATGAACCTCTCAACTTACTGTTTGTTACTTTTTTCTTAAAGGACACTAACATCTGCATTACAACATTTTTAAACATTTTAAAGCAGATGTTTTTTACTTTATTCTAGAATGTGCTATTAATCATTTTCCTGTCTTTTCCCCCTCTTAATCCTTATTGTTCACTGTTAGCATGACCTGGTAGCACCCCTAGATTCACATTTCATAACTTCTGCATCTGACTTAAAACTAAATCATAATTTTCCAGGAGGCAAAGGGTTTTTTTTTTTCTTTACAGAAGGCAAATAATGATAATATTATCAAGTTCAAGGCAAATAGCATATTGCAAAATAGCTAGGGTACAAAAGGTAGAACAGAAAACTAGGGAGACTGTGTGGGCTGCCTATATTTTCCTAAAATGCGTAAGAACAGTAAAAAATTATTCATAGTCATAAATATACCTTAGCAAAAGTACAGGCAAATGAGGAAGAATACCAGAAACTAAAAGAAAAATGCTCAGTTGAACAATAAACATCACATTCTACACACCAGATTCCAGAGTTACTCTGACTAAATATGCAGGTTGATCCTCTTACTAATTGATCAGACATAGAAAATTTCTTGCAACATCCAAATTCTGTTCATCTGCTTAATGGTACAATAATCCATGAGCACAGCATTCCCTGGCATTCCATGCATTGTAGTTATTGTAAAAATATCTCCTCTCTGATCAGGTCCATTAAATTCATTGGGCTCCAGTGTAGTGAGCTGCATCATTTTCACTGCAGTTATTAAACATAATACACCTTTTCCTACTGAAATTACATTTTTATTAAAAAATATATTTTTCAGCCATAGAGCAAACCTTAAGACAATCTCCTCCTATAATGAAGCTGTGACTAGAAATATAGGAAAGAACTGTGCTCCTAGAGTCACGGGCATACAAATACAATCCTTTCACAATGCAAATAACTGCATTAGTAGATACACAGTGTTAAAGCAATGAAACACGGAGCAGCAACAGATGCATTGTTTGAAGAGAAATAGGTACATATGGTGCAGAATCTGATGGAAAACTATGCTCTTTACAATAATATAGGCATGGGACAGACATTACACATAAACTGGTTGAAGTAATCAGAAACTGGTTTAAACCTATAACAGAACATAAGTTTGGTGCACATAAACCAGTTTCAAACTGAATAAAACTGGTTTAAGATAAACCTGGTTGAATGTATTATCAGACTTAACTGATCTGGGTCAAACTGGTTTATGCAATGTCTGTCCCAGGCCCCTTCCCGGTTTAAATTAAACCAGAGTCCCTCAGCATCCCAGATGCTTTGCAGTCCTGGGCTGGCTGTGCTGTGCTGTCTGCTCTATAGAACAGGCTGGTTCTGCCCCTCTGCTCCCTAGCCACAGCTCTGGTAGATACTGCAGGCACAGCACAGTCTGCCTTGCTTCTTGCTGTCCTCCCCTCCCGCTGCTGCTCACTGTTTGCAGACAGTATGAAGAAACAGGGAGAAGAAGATTGAAAAGCTCAGTATCATCCACAGATGTATGCACTGCACACCCTCACTTTGCCTCAGAGTGCTCTCTATGGGCTGGCAACACTCCCGCTCCTTGACTGGTACTGTGCAGGCCACGGTGGGGGTTTAAACCCCTCCCTAATCAGAGCCCTCCCTAATCGCCATCCTGGTGAGGCCTGGCCACTGCCCACTCCAGATCAGCATTGTAAAAGGGGACGAAGGGCTGCTCTATTGCCCGCTGGCTTCTTGCCTAAGCCACTGCAGGCATGTGCCTGCATTTCTTCAGTTCAGAGAGACTGTCTGTGTAGTTGCAAACTAATTCAATCTAGGCAGGTTAGACTAGCCTGCAAAGCTGAATCAATTCAGAGTAGTTGAATCAATTCAGAATCAAGTTAGAGTAGTTTACTTTCACGTGTATATATATATTTGTCAACCACTTCTAGATAGGAACAGTTAAGATAATAACTCATCTTCTTAGTATTGCTAATGAAAATACATTTGATAATTGAGGGCAAATACTAAGACTACAGATACCTTTTGATTTGACGAGTAAAGTGAAATGAAGAGCAGAGAGCAAACTCATTTTTAGGTCTTTTGTTTGTGTCCCTTTTTTCTTTATGAAACGGTATGAAGACCGCCTAACAGGTGGTTTTGTTTTCTGAGAAGCAAATCAGTTTTCTGCTTATTCTATTACCTTTTTTTAACAATAGAAATTTAGGATTCTCTACTCTTTCCTGATCTATTATATGATGTTACAGATTGTTGTTTATGACATGATCTTTCTAGTCTTTGTTTCTGGGTAAAAGCTTTCTACTCATTCAATCCTAAACCTGCTAGTAGCTGAAACAGCCTTTGATGTATGTTACATCTTCCTTGGTTATGTTGTCTATGGCTGCCTCAACAAAACAGAGGAGCAACATCACTCCATCCTTCCCCTCACATTCATGACATGGCCTTTTCCTCCCACTCAGTCTTTCTCTTTATGTTGAGGCTCTGAGGTAGAGTTGGCTACATGAGTTTGGGTTTCCATATTTCCAGTTTCAAAAAACAGGACATCTTGGAGAAGGTGTAAAATGATTGTGAGGAGGCAGTGATATGCCCATGCCCTGCCCCTGCCCCTCACTCCCAATCCACAGTACCCCACCCCCAGACCATGCTGGTACCTCTCACTCCCAACCCCCCCATCTCTGCTGATACCCCTCACTCCTGACCCATAGTCCCCTGGCACTGCCTGTGCCTCACTCCTGACCCACAGACCCTCACCAACCTTGGTGGGGGTGACTCCCAAGCCACAGCCCACCCAGGCCTGCCAGAGTCCCTCACTCCTGACCCACAGCCCCTGCTCCCCCCAGTCCCGCAGTGTCTCCCAGCTGCCCCACCCCTGTGAGCACAGTGCCACCAGTCCAACCATGCACACACCCATCCCCTCCATGCACCCCTGCCACACAAACACAGAGCCCCCCCTGCTTCCCTAGGACAGTTCCCAAGCCCTGGCCTACTATTGCTTTCCCCCCATAGACTTACCTGCCAGAGATGCTCCCACCACCCTGCCTGGCTGCATGCTGGTCATGTGTGTGTGCACACACAGGCACATGTGATGCCACCTGCCCCTAATCACCCTTCTCCTGCTTGCTCCATCCCCAAGCAGCTCCTTGCTAGGGCAAGCTGGGAAGTGCTGGGAAAAATTTTGATGCTGAGCAGACCACAATTCCAGACATTTGTTGATATTTAAAAAGAGATACATGAACGGAGATAGGAAGAACCAGAAAGTGGATACGTCTGGGAAAACCAGGACGTATGATAACCCTAATTTTATGCTACTTGAGGGTTCCCTTCGATCAGGTGAAATCCTTGTTTGCCTTTTGTCAGCCAATACATAGGGTAGCACAAACAAACAGATCAAAACACAGTAATTTGTCTAGGTATCATAGCAAGAAGAAGTGAGAAAAGGAAATGAAACAGAAAAATTCCGATTTCTGAGTATGGAATAATCTTTCAGCGGAGCCAAAGGCCAAAAAAAAATCTGACTGTGCTAGCTACTCTACAGAAATGGCCACATTTTCTAACAGAGCTTTAAACAGCATGTTTCTTTACAATTTAAACCCATTGTATATCCAGTGTTGATGGGACATACTGTAGCTTGTCAAAGTAACTTGATGTCATAATTGTCCTGTTCTGGGGCTCACACTTGAACAAAGATTTTGAAAACTTAAAGACATCTTTGAGAAGAGCCACTTGGCTGATTAAAGGAAAAGTGGAAAAGAGGTCTTAGGTGAAAGACTTAAAGCACGGGGTGGCAACCTTCATGGGCTGTGGGCTGGAACAATCTGGTCCCAGTCCAGCCAAGGTTGGGTGGCTTCAGCAGTGCATCAACCCCATGTCTAGGCAAGTAATTGTCATTGCTTCTCCCAGCTTCCCACTCTCACTCTGCCCCCTGGCTGGGGCACAAGTATTGCTTCCAACTGGTGAGGAACTGAGCCAGTGCCAGAGCCAAGCAGCTGTCCTCTCCCCCCCGCCCCAGCTGCAGTATGGGCGCAGCTTCCAGTCAGTGGGGAATTGAGCGAGAGCTGGACAGCTGGAATCTGTGTCCACATTGCTGCTGCTTCTCCCTACCCCTCAGCTGCAGCTGGAAGCCCAGCTCAGCTCCCCACTGGCTGGAACAGTTGTAGGCAGAGGCAATGCCCTCTAGCTCTGTGAGCCAGATCCTGTGGCTTCACAGGCCAAATTCAGTTTGCTGCCTGCATGTTGCTGACCCCTGACTTAAGGTACTTAAGTTCCTAAGGACTTAAGGTTCTCTATCAGAGACGTTTATGCAGAGACTTTGTTAGAGTCTGTAAGTATCTACAAAGGGGAAAAAAAATATACTAAAGCATTCTTCAATCCAGGCCTTTAGTTCCTCTCCTCATTTGAATAACCATCCTTTGAAAAAAGTATTTTTTCTACAACTCCTCTTATTTCCTCTATGGCCCCCATTACAAATTATATTGTTCTCCATAAGCTCTTCCTTGCTCTTTTCTCTCTCCACATAGCTCTTTTACCCATCTTCCCTCTTCTTTCCATATTCATGTTTTTTCTGTCTTGACCCCTTTATACTCCCTCCCACACGCTTGTTTCTCCCCTTCTCCCTTCTTTTCTCCTATCCACCCTCTTTTTTCCCATCCCTTCCTAATTCTTCCCAAAGGGAACTGATAAATGTGTTTTGTGCTCGTCAGCAGTCATTGTCCAGAGTCTTTGCCATCCCATTTGTAATAATAATGCAATAGGTATGACTAGCTGCTTAGCATTTTTGAAAATCTTGCCTTATGTTTAGGATTCAGCAGACAAATTTAAGCATTTTTTTTTAAATATTACCAAAACATAGAAAAGTAGGGCTGGAAGGGATCACAAAAGGTCATCTTGTCCAAACCCCAGCTCAAGACAATATCATCCGTGTCTAAACATTCTGAATAAATGTTCATCTAACTTGCGAGTAAAATCTTCCACTGATAGATTCTATAACTTCTCTAAATAATCAGTTCTAGTGCTTAAACGCAATCATTATCAGAAAGTTTTTCCTAGTAGCCAACCTAAATCTCCTGTGTTGCAATTTAACAATTACTTTATGTTCTATCCCTGGTGGACACAGAACAGCTGAATGCCATCTCTTTTATAACAACCCTTTTAGTATTTGAAGACTGTTAACAAATCCACCCTTGGTTTTCTTGCCTCTAGACCAAATAATCCTACATTATCCTTATCTGGGTTTTTTTTAGACCTAATCATTTTTGGTATTTTCTTCTGGATGCTTTCCAATTTGTGCATCTCTTCCTTAAAGTGCAGTACCCAGAATCAAACATAGTTTTCCATGTGAGGTCTCTCTACTGCTGAACAGAATAGAAAATCACTTCCTGTGATTAGTACACAACACTACTGATAATAAGTATGTTGTTAGGGTTTGCTTTTTTTTCAGCAATACTAGTCTGCTTATGTATTTGATTCCCCTGGGCAAGCCTACTTGATACCTCTCCCAGTTTCCCTCTGAGCCATTTGTGACCACTCTTTTAGCACAGTTACCCAAACAGTTTTACACTTATAAACAAACTAAACAAATATTCTTTAGATGGAACTAATATAAGATGAGTGAAATTATTTCCCTCTAGACAATGTTTGCTTGGCTTATTTATAAGGAGGTAATGGAAGGCAGTATCAATAGCCTTATTAAACTGAAGGTATATCATATACACTGCTTTCCCATCTACAACACCTCACCTCATCATAAAAGGAAATCAGGTTGGTTAGTCACAACCTGCCCTTGAGAAAGGGCCAATGCCTGAGCCCTTCAAACCATCACATACCCCCATTTCTGTAACCAGTATCGTATCAAGCCACTTTTTGACTCCCTGTCCCAAATGACCAGGTACCCATGTATATCCTACATTACAACAGACACTTACAGGCCTTTATCTCAGATCTCGAGTTTATTTTAATAAACTACTTCCTCCTTGCACTGCCAGGATATTGACAGTGCCCTCAACCTCCTGCTTTGGCAGTGGTAAGTTAGATGTTGCAAGTGCCAAGGTTTTGATGTTTCAGGCATTATGCATAACAGTTATGCATGTGACCCTTTTTCCTGAATTTTTTAAGAACAGATTATATGAACACTTGTCTGGGATGATTCAGATAAAGACAATCTAGCCTTGAGTAGCAGGCATGGATTAGATTACCTTCTGAGGTCCCTTCTTGGCCTATGTTTTATGATTCTAACTAGGCCTTGAGGACACCCTTCAACTTGGGTCTAGATCAAGGTATTAACTCACACTGCCACTGCACCCTACATGGAGAGGACATAAAGGCTAATTTTCCTCAATAACTGATGATGATCCCAGGATTAAGAGGGACAAAAGGAGGATGTTAATAGGAAGAAGGCTAGTTGACAGAACCTGAGCTGGTGTTTGCAAATACCAAGGAAATCCAAGATCCACCCTAGATTTGGCTGGGTCTTGTGAAATCTGTTTGGACAGCTGTACTTTTCTTTTACTTTTGTGCTGCTTACTTTATAACCAGTTTAACAAAGTGTTCAAAATGGAAAAGCCACTTTAAACCCCATGTGTTGAGTTGATCTAAAAGTTATGGAAGGCAATATATCACAAAATAACCATAAAAGTTTCCACTGAACTACTTCTTGTTAGAGATTTGGCAGAAGATTTTAGTAAATTAACGTAATTTTCATGTACAATACATTATTGTCCTCACTGCAAATCAACAAAATTAACAAGTCCATGTGCCAGGTTTCTAGGTCTGGGAAGATACAACAATAAGATTAAAATAATCTGTATTTACTATAATCCAAGACTACTTTGAATTTAAGATTATCCCAAATAATTGCATTCTAGACATGCAAAATGTATAAATGTTCTAACTTTCTATGTCTAGAATCTAATTTTTGGAGGGCTGTCTTACATATGTTGGTCCCCACCACTGCAGTGGGGCAAGCAGGGGCAGGGGTGTAGGTGACAGGGGAATGAAATGGCCTGAAGCCTGCTAATTGTTGTCTATTCCACACCACCACAGTGCCTGTACCCTCCAGTGCCTGACCCCCCTGCCTTGCTCCTTGCAGTACCTGAACCCCTTTGCATCTTGACCTCTGCCACTTGTGCCCCATACTACCTGCTTCCTCACCACTTGCACTTCTAGCATGTGCCCCCTGCTGCCTGCCACCCTGCTTTACCCCCCTCAATACCTGCTGCTTGCACTGCTTCCATGCCTCCTCCCTCCTGCTGCTGCTTACTTTCCCCTCACAGGTCCAGGTCCAAATGAGGCCCCTGGCCTCTCATGCAACAACTTCAGGGGCAGCTCCAGGCTCAGTACTGGAGTCAGGGTCAGAGTTGCAGGTGCCACTGGATGGAGCAAAGCACCAGCTGGAGCTGGGCCTGTGACAGGAAGCTAAGCAGTGGCAGTGCAAGGAGGCAGAGACAACAGAGGGATGGCAGTGGGGAGCTGAGGTGTGGGGAGCAGAGGCTGAGTGGAGCAGGTGGTGAAGAGGGGAATATAGCTGTGGCTCCAATCCTGACCCAGGGACAGATTTGAAGGTGCAGCTGATGCTCCCATCCCCAACTCCAACAGCCTGTACTCAAGTCCAAGATGAAAAGCTTTTTTCCATATGTTGAATGGGGGGGAAAACCTCGTCTCAGATTCTAGTGAATATTGTAAATGGGTAAGCCTTTCTTTGTAAACTTCTATTCAGTTTTAAGCAGCCATAATATTTTTTTGTTTGTTTAAAGACAATAGTTCTGATATTAAACGCTGCAGTTCAAATGAGGGATAAAATGTCAGGTTGAGCAGATGATTGTTCTTAACAATAGCCACCAAGAAGAAAAGATAGGAGATGGAGAGAAAAAGAGAAGGGAAGCAAATCCAAAAGAGAAGAGAGACTGTGTATGAGTGAGAAAAGAAATTATTTGAATTACCACAATATTTTACATTCATTATAATTAGATGTGATAAACTGGTTCTGCTAGAATAAGAGCTACCTGACCCTTCACCTGAAACTTTAACTGAATGTTTTTGATGTTTGAAAGAGATAAATTCCCCCATAACATTTCATCTTTATACACCCTGCCTTCTTTGCTTCCAACTCAGACAAGGTGTAGAGGGGCCTCAATAACCTATTGCCTAATGTTATCAAAATATATATTGGCATTATCTGATAATTACTTCTAAAGGTATCTTTCCAATATCTATCTACTATTATTCCACTGTAGATATGAGGAAAAAGAGAGAGGGGTTAAATGACTTGCCACAAGCTGAATGACATGCATTAGCAGCAGAATCAGAAGTCAGAAACATTTATCTTCAGATCTTGCATCATTTCAGGTCAGGTCAGTTCTGAGGCCGCTGCGACCACTGGGGCACCTGAGATGCTGTAACAACTGGTTCGCTATTCCAGTGAGGTCAGTTGAGTTGCTCTACATCATTGGTGATTCTTTGAGCGGAGTAACCTGGTGGTGTCCATCTCTTGTCCAGGTACAGATGGCCATTGGCTTGCAAGGAGCTCATCCATTACCAACAACCTAACCACAGAACAGGCTATACTGGTTTACGTGGTACCAAAGGGAAGACCAAGAAAGGCCTTCCATTATTTTACTACACTAGTAATGGCATTTTTGCATAATAACAAATAAGAAGTATGTAAAATATCACCAGAAATCCTGAAATTAGGTTTCTGGTCCAGTTTTATCGATTTAGATTTGTACAATATGGGCAAAGAGCTATATTTTTAGATTAAAAAAAAGAATGTATAATTGTTCATCTTTCTCTCCTGTTTTAGTCATTAGAATATGTTTTTTTTGGGTATGTGCAGAAATCTACTAATAGATTAATTAATAAATCTAGTAACTAGTTACTAGTAAATCTACTCGTATTTATTACTAAATAGTGATAATCTATTTGCATTTATTGAAATATGTACCCCAAAGCTATGCAATGAAATCAACGGAAACCATTATTAAGTAAGACATTTTATAACTAGTAATATCAACATCATCTTACATTCATATGGTGTCTGAACTGCTATAAAAATTACGCACAAAGATCATTTCATTCATCACTGAATTGTGACTATGTATCTCATAATTTGGGACATTCCAAAGATGCTTCTAAATCATATTCATAATATCCTAGCTCATTTAATCAAGTCCTTGGCATTTTAAACTAAACACTAAATGGAACTATAAGTTTAATATCTGACTTTACGATTAGTATAGTATATCATATAATGTTAATTAAGACTTCCAATTAGAAGATATAACCATTAAAAGACCCATCACTAATTTGTAAAACATTCTGTGAGGAGGAATTGGGGTGGGGGGGGTATTAACCCCTAAGTCGAACAGGCCGGGGACGAAAGGGTTCAGGAACGTTTTGCCCTATTTCTCCTTTCCCATCCTGAATAAGAAATCCAAAGCCAATGTAAGGAAATAAATGCTTTACTTATAACTTGAACACACTGTAGACACACTCCTCCAAACACCACCGCGAGGCACTTCAACACTTCGTACCCACTCCGCAAACTCCACCGCAAGGCACTTCAACGCCTCATACCCACTCCGTGCCGGCAGTTCCCTTTAAACTCCAAAGTAAACACCACAACCGAAAAAAACCTCAACCGTAAGGAACCCAAGAGCTCTTGATTGTTTATTCACTGCAGACTATCCGATGGGAGCATCTGGGGGGAAAAGGAAGTCGTGGACGCAGGACCTCGGTGAGGGTGATCAAGCCTCCCGATGCTATGTGCGGTCCCGCCTTTCCTTTCCTGGGCTTTTGTTTTTATACTGCCCCGATGGCCAATCAGTTCAGGTCTTACGTTTGTGTGCTTTTCAAGCTGCATGAGCCGGGGATTTTGCAGCATGCATGCTTCGCGCGGCTTATTGGGCTGCACCCGCTGTTTCCCCTTCCAGCGAGCATGGTTTGCTGGCGTTTGGTCACTATTCATCACCACTTATTTATCACACATTCAACTCAAGCAAAAGACTTTGGGGATTGTCAAGCTATATAGCAAGGGATGGCCTGGTGTAATTGATTTTAAGTTGTAAATACATGTACTATTGTACTACAAGCTCAGATTTTACTTAAAGAATGTAATTTCTGTTATGTTCTCTTAAAAAAAAACCTGGAAAAACTTTCCATAAAAAGGAATCATACTCATTTTCTTCTCTCTGCAATCTCAGACATAAAAAAAATACTGCTATACATGACAATTCAGGTATAGATAGTATGAACTATAATTTTTGTTTTAAATGTTGGAATTGATCTGAAAATACCAAAATAATCTGGGATCAGGAATTGATTACCAGGTAGAGTCCCATATGGACATGCTGTTCCTGAGTGGCAAAAACGAGTACGTAAGAACAAACACTAAATAGCATGTGTAAAAGTCCAGAGATTCAGTCAATTTTCCATCAGCTCATGCAAGATGAGGAGGATATTCAATGACAATGCAACATTTGGCTCCCTTCCTACAAATAATTGCTGTACACCCTTTAATACCTTTACCTGTGAGAGTACCTTTACCAGTCTGCAATGGAGCTGTTCAAGCTACTCACATGCATAGGCTTGGACGAGGTTCCAGGGAAATGTCCCAAGAGCCCCCGGGATTTGGATGACTTCTAAGCCCATCCAAGCAGTGGCAGGTTTGAACACAGATGCCATTGATCTGGATATGTAAGTCCCAGTTGGCAGGCAGCCCAGGGCCCAGTAACTTAAATCAACAGATCCATCTGTCAGTGTCCCTCTGACAGAGAAAGCTGAAGCCAGGAGGCTCAGGAGGTGAGGGATGCTGGTGACAAGGGGCAGGCAGCCCTGGCTGCCTTCTGTTGTGTCTTCAGTTTGATTTTAGTGTGCTGAAATATCAGTTGCTATAAGGCATTATCTAAGATATGCTTTAACTCTGCAATACATTCAAACACAAAAGGCAGCTATTAGCAATGGACCAGCATATCCATCACATGAACCAGTGAAGAAACAGGGTCTCAGCTGGGAATCTCGTCAGAAAACAAGGCAGTGGCGCTTTTATTTAAAAAGAGGAAATACCATTACCATCTTTTTGACAAATGGTATACTAATTTGCTAAAAAAATAAGTAATGTTAGTTATCAAAAAACTATTCATGATTTTGTATTAAGCTCAGCAAATAATTTCCCCCAAGAAAACAAAAATGTGTGATGTGCTGCCAGCACATACTGCTGCTGTTGGTTCCCTTTTGCTGAGTACCCTTCTGTTTGGACAGTCACCCACAATGTGGGAGACCCAGGGCGTGGGCAGATGAAGTAACTATGCCAATTGAAAACCGGAAGACGAATGACTGAGAGAAGTTCAGCTGAATCTGAGGTAACTGTTTCAACTGTCTGCTCAATCCTATGGTTAGTGGAAGCTAAATCACAATAATTTGTTACCTTTTCATACAGGGGTAAACCTCTGCAGTTTCACATTAGATTACTGTGGGGTAGGACTTAACAAATGGATCTGCAGTAGTCAGGTGCTGTTTGTAAGCGGTGAGTCCCCACGACACATACATTGTTAGCATAGAGGTTTGACTTCCTCCTCTGGCTGAGGCAGTATGAGACTTTGTCTCCCACCTCTCTGGAGAGTGACTCAATCCCTGGGCCTTCCTGGGACACTGCCCAACCCCAAGAAAGGGAGGGTTTCATGTACTTGAACCACCTCTTCATCTTTTAGCTGATTTGCGAACCTGGATCACCATTTACTTTGCTTTTCTCATAAAAGGAAATAGAAAAGAATAAAACATTTTCTCATATTTTACTGTAAATAAGATGTTTAGGTTTTTTACTTTGGTAGGAAAAAACACAATATGTTCATTGCCATTTCATCTGAATGATGTTACAGTCAAAGAATCAGTTGTATGTGCAACCCTAACTACTGTGGCTGAGAGCACCTCTATTTTCTCCTAACCTTGGAGTCCCATCCACCCTGACCCAAGACAATGACAGGATTAGGCACCCAGCTTGTCACTTTTTTTATAAACCCTGTCTTTTTTCTCAAACAGTTTAGGGAGTTCAGTGGTTAGAAAAAATGCTTGTGTATGCCTGCCCATAGAGAGGAACTGAGATACCTAAAGCAGGCACAGGCAGATCTAGGAATTTGAAAATCAGGGTACAGAAGATGCAACTACAGCTCCTTCCCAGCCATCCCCCCTCTTGTCACCCTCTCCTCTCCAGCTCAAGCACCTCCCCGCCCCTTAACCGCCCCCCAAGCACAGATTACCTAGGGTTTGCCTCTAGATGCAGGAAGGGGGGGATCCACCCACTGTCACTGCTGTCTCCCCCTAACCTGGGGACAGGGGGAAATCCCAGGGCTGCTCCTTCCCCTCTCCAGCTAGAGCTTTTGAGAGCAGCAGCACAGGGAGATGGGCTCAGCTGGGAGTGTTGGCAGTGACCAAGTCCCCCTTCCAGTTGTTCCTACTACCTGCCCAATGATGGTGCCCCCCACTGCCCAGAAGCAAGTGCTGGAAATGGAGGAGCTCTCCACTGCTACTGTTGTCCCCAGCCAAGCCTGGCACCCCAAGTTGCTGCTTCATGATCCAGTTGGAAAAATGCAGTGCAGGAGGAGGGAGACCTTTTGTTATTCTATTGTCATCAGGACCTGCTGCAGACCCTGGCACCCTGCATAGCCACTTCTTACAGCCCCAGGGTGGACAGGGGCAAGAGCAGTCCTGGGACTTCCCCAATTCCTGGCTCAGCTAGAAACAGTGGCAGTGGTAGGAAGGTCACCCCTTCTTCACTTGCTCCATGCTTGGCCCTCCCTATCGTCCCAGGCTAGGCTGGGGCTCCAGCTATGCCTTAGACTCTGTACAAGACCCAGGTATCCATGGGCATGGGGAACCAGAACCGCTGATATGTGATGTACACAATAGAAGAGAAGTGCAACTGCAACACTGGATCTGCTTGTGAAAGTGCAGGTGAGCTAGAAAGATCCAGCTCAGGTCAAAAGCACACAGGTGCTAGGATGCTTTGCCAGGCTATCAATGCAGATGGGTCATGGCCTGAGGTTGCTGGGCATGTAGGGAAATAATCTCTGATTTAAAAAATAAATCCCCAATGCTGATTTAAAAAAATCCAATATCTACATTTTCCATGATTAAAATGAAACACCACTATATATATAAGTATCAGTTGAACACAATGGACAGGCTTGTAAGGTGGACAGATCAAAATCTGATGTTTAACACTGAGAACGTAAAGTGCTCCATCTGGGGAGAAATAATCCGCCACATTCTTACAGGCTCAGTGGTGCTACATTAGCTAGCACCAGAACTGAAAGAGACCTGGGGGTCATGATCAACCACAGAATGAACATGAGCTACCAGTGCGATAATATAGCTGGCAGAGTGATGCTATAGCTGGCAGAGCAAACAATACACTGGCATGCATCAACTGATGCATCTCAAGCAAAACTAAGGATATCATTCTTCTGCTCTACTCAATATTGGTGAGGCTGCAGCTGGAATACTGCATCCAGTTCTGGGAGCTGCACTTCAAAAAGGACGTGGAGAAGCTTGAAAGCATCCAAAGGGAGGCCATACGAATGATTAGAGATCTGGAGAACAGGCCATAAAAGGAGAGGTTGAAGGATATGGGACTGTTCAGCCTGGAGGAGAGAAGACTTAGGGGGGACTTGGTGGCAATCTATAAGTATATAAGTGGGGAACATTGCGGGCTGTGAGAGCATCTGTTCACCAAGGCACCTTAGAGGAAGACAAGGAGTAATGGACATAAACTGCTAGAAGATTGCTTCAGATTGGATATTAAGGAAAAACTTCTCCACTGTTTGAGGCTACTTGGACACACAAGGGGTTATTTTGGTTTACTTCTTCCTAAACTGAAGTGGTAGGTTGAAACCAAGGGAAGTGGCTGCACCAGCTGAGTGCTGAGCCTAGCGTTTGCCAGCAGCACTGCACTCAGAATTCAGCAGCACCATGCGCAAGAAGACAGGGCCAGGCTCAACTCCTGGCTGGTGCAGCCCCATCCTCTTTGAGCCCAGCAACACCTCCAGGGGACAGGGGTGGAGATGGGCTCGGCCAGGTCCAGTGCTTGGCTGGTGCAGCCTCATCCCCTGTGAGCGGCGCCAGAAGAAAATGCAAGAAAAATTTTTATAGCCTTTCCCACCCCATCTCCAGTTTATGTTCAAAGTTTAGCCATTTGCATTCCTGATAAAGAGCAAGATGTGCACAATGTCTACACAGGGGATGGGGCTGCATAAGCTGAGTGCCAAGCCTAGCCAAGCCCGTTTCTGCCCCTGTCCCTTCCCCTGACCCCTGTGAGCAGCACCAGACTCCGCACCACTCACATGGGACAAGGATGGGGACAGGGATGGTGCTCGGCTGGCATAGTCCCATCCCCTGAGAAAGGCACTGGCGGCACCACTTGTAGGGGATGGGGTGGCACCAGCTGAGTGCCGACCCCAGCCCCATCTTGTACAGGGTGCCTATGAAAATCCTTACCTCTCATATCAAAAAGCTGGAGGTGGTGCTATACACTGTGTCAATCTATACACCATGAAATATGGTATATTTTGTGCAGTAACTTTGTTGTTTATTCCTGGTTCTATCACTCCATTAACTGAATGAACATTCGGCCAGGTCACTTCTTAAGATGCAATTAGCCAGTTAATCACATTTTAAATGTAATGTGTGTCACGGGTCAAAGATAAGTAGTACTGTGGGAACATACATAATCAACTGGGTGCCTGAGAGGATCTGTTCCAGAATTTTAGGGCAACTGGACTGTAGAAGGTGGAAGGTTCTTCACATGCAATATACAGACTCATAATAGTCTGCTTTCCTCAGGCCCCATTGGTTTAAGAGTGGAGACTGTTTACTAGTGGGGTTTACCTGCCCACTCACTAACTTAGAATCATAGAATCATTGACAATTAGGGTAGGAAGGGACCTCAGAAAACCATTTAGTCCAACTCCCTGCTCAAAGCAGGACCATTCCCAACTAGATCACACCAGCCAAAGATATGCCTTGAAACCTTGAAGGATGGACATTCCATCACCTCTCTGGGTAACCTGTTCCAGTGTTTTACTACTCTCCTAGGGAGAAAATTCTTCCTAATATCTAACCTAAGCTTCCCTTGCTGCAACTTGAGACCACTGCTCTTTGTTCTGTGATCTTCTACCACTGAGAACAGTCTAGCTCCATCCTCTTTTGAACCACACTTAAAGTAGTTGAAGGCTCTAATTAAATCCCCTTTCAGTCTTCTGTTCCCTAAATGAAATATGCCCAGTTCCCTCAGACTCTTCTCATAAGTCATGCACCCCAGCCCCCTCATCATTTTTGCTGCCCTCCACTGGACTCTCTCCAATTTCTCCAGATCCTTTCTGTAGTGGGGGGCCCAAAAGTGAACTCAATACTCCAGATGTGGCCTCAGCAGTATAGAGGGGAATAATCACTTCTCTAGAAATGCTGGCACCTACACATTGCAGCCAGTATTCTGCACCCTTCTTGGCAACAAGGGCACACTGCTGGCTCAGATTCAGTTAATTGTCCATTGTAACCCCCAGGTCCTTTTCTGCAGAGCTGCTGCCCAGCCAGTCAGCCCCCAGCCTGTACTTGTGCATGGGATTGTTCCATCTTAAATGCATGACTTTGCACTTGTCCTTGCTGAACCTCATGAGATTCCTTTTGCCCCAATCCTCCAATCTGTCTAGGTCACTCTGAATCCTAGCCCTACCCTCTAGCGTATCTACTACTCCCCCCAGCTTGGTGTCATCTGCAAACTTCCTGAGGGTGCACTCTATGCCATCTGCTAGGTTGTTAATGAAGATATTGAATAAAACCGGTCCCAGGATCGACTCCTGGGGCACTTGATACCACTTGATACCAGCTGCCAACTAGACATTGAGCTATTGATTACTACCCTCTGAGCCCAATGCTCTCACCAATTTTCTATCCACCTTACAGTCCATTCATCCATCCATCCCACACTTAGCTTGCCTGTGAGAATGCTGTGAGAGACCATATCAAAAACCTTGCTAAAATCAAGGCATACCACATCCATTGGTCTCCCCACATCAACAGAGCCAGTCATCTCATCATAAAAGGCAATCAGGTTGGTCAGGCATGACTTGCTCTTGGTGAATCCATGCTGATTATTCCTAATCACCGTTTTCTCCTCCAACTACTTAGAAATGGATTCCTTGAGGATCTGCTCTATGATTTTTCCAGGGACTGAGGTAAGGCTGACTGGTCTGTAGTTTCCTGGATCCTCCTTCCCTTTCTTAAATATGGGCACTGTTTGCCCTTTTCCAATCATCTGGGACCTATTCTGATTGCCATGAGTTTTCAAAGATGATGCATCCCATCCAGTCTCATGCACTTGTGCACATCCAGCTTTTCTAAATAGTCCCTAACCTGTTTTTTCACTACTGAGGGCTGCTCGCCTCCTCTTGCTACCAACATACTTGTAGAAACCCTTCTTGTTACCCTTCACATCCCTTGCTAGCTGCAACTCCAATTGCACTTGGGCCTTCCTGGCTTCATCCCTGCATGTCCAAGCAATGCTCTTATATTCTTCCCTAGTTATTTGTCCAAGTTTCCACTTCTTATATGCTTCCTTTTTGTGATTTAGTTTACTGAACAGTTCCCTGCTAAGCCAAGCTGGTTCTGCCATACTTGTTAGTCTTCTTGTGCATCAGGATGGTTTGTTCCTGCACTCTCAGTAATGTTTTTAAAAAATACAATTTACAACTGCGAGGTGACCTTTGAGAGAGCAGAACCAGGTTGGGTTGTGAAAATAAACATTTGGATATTTTTTTTCATCATATAGTCATGTTTCACCTGACAAGAATTTGGATTAAGATTATTTCTGGAGGTAAACATGTGCAAATTTGTCAAGATGGGGCCCAGTTAAATCAAAACTACAGGTAAAGTCACTAAAATCAGAATTTAATTTATAATAGCAGCTTTGTTCTTCAATTCTTTTCATTATTAGTAACTAAACTTTTCTAATTACTAGAATTATGAACTACCTTATGGAAAAAGCAAAATACTTTTAGCGGAAACTTCAGTTAGAAGACCCTTAATTTTATTAAGGGAAGATCTAAGTTAATTTTGCATTCAAGAGGAATAAGAATCATTTAAACTAAAACCTGCTAAAAGTCAAGGTCACCACGAAAATGAGTCCATTTTCCAGTCACTCCAGTCAATCTTCAGTTTGTTTTAACCTCTGCTTCTAGCAGTCTCTTTGAAGTAATAATACACTGAGCAGAAAAGCAAGATGAAAATGTGAAATGGTAACCTTATTTTGGCATTAATCAGAAAAAAGAAGTCATTGTGGTTTATAACTGAATGGTTATGTTTTGAGAGAGAACTTTGAAATGACAAATGGTACCCTTTATCTTCAGTGGCTATTTCAACATTTTTGTGAGATACAATAAGCAACAAAATTATGCTGTTTTAATTATGAATTGTGAGTATTTTAGTATTTTTAATCCTTCCTCAGGAAAAATAGTAATTATAGATGCATTTAAAACTACATATTAGAACTATTAAGTTATAATTACTCTAATTAAAAAAAAAAGTTAATATCTAATGTAGAGCACCTATAAAATGCACCTGACTGTTTTGGAATAAAGTGTCTGCCCAAACATGAGGAAGAAAGTCTTACATTTGAAAACTTGCCTATCTTTATCCCAACTACATAGGTGGTCCAGTCAAAGATGCCCCCATAAGAAATCCTTGCTAATCACCTAATTTCGAGACCTTCATGGCTACCACATCATTCATATACTGCCACGGCCAGATTATCCATACTTATGCACATAAATAACTTCACTTAACATGCATAAAGTTAACCATGTGTGTAGGAGTATGAAAGGTCAAAGCTATACTTCTACATACATGTATAGGAAGGAAAGAATTCAAATGTTTACATAAAGTTTGCAGTTTGAAGCATTCTACGCCTAACAGCAGGTTAATAGCCTAAGGAAATGAAGATTTCATTATAAATATCATCCTTTTTTCAGTGGACAGGATTTGTGCCTGCAAGGAAAATATATAATACAAGGCAAAGAATCTTTCAAAAGCTGATTAAAATGTGAAAAGCACAAGTGTGCATTTGTTCATGGATATCACAATCTTGCAATAAATGGAAGTGAAGGACTGTAGATGGTTAACAATCAGCTATATAAAAATAAGAATACATATATCTGTAAAACAGTGCAAGACTGAAAAGTATAAAGCTCTGGAGGTGGTATATACAAAAATAATGTCAGTGTTATTTCACTATAATGTGAATTGAAAAAAATGACAGATTGCAATGTTTTGAAGTAATATAGGACGTCTGTTCATTTTTACTATATGCAGAATTTCCCTATAACTAAGGTTATTATGAGCCAGAAACTTCTGGTACATTACTGCTGTTGAATTCTAATTAAAAAGTAATTAGGATCAAATTCTCGCAGATCAAGAATCTCAACAGTTCAGTTATTCAATAAGGATCTAGAGTAAAGGTATCAGAATCTGGCCCTTTCTAAATGATAGCAATTTATCATCAAAGCAAATTAAATTAGCCCAAAATCATTTTTCCCCCACAGTTTGTACGATGTCACTGGCTACAAACTAAAATCAGAAACACGTTACCCACAAAAATTTAATTAATTTGGAGTTAGGATTGCTGGATTAGACCTAGATCTCTAACACAAACCAGTAAATAATTGTTATCTCATCAGCACTGCTCAGTGCTCAGTCTTAACTACCCCCCTTTCACCATTCACTGCTATTATAGCTTTAAAACTACCCTCAAAGACAGCAAGAAGAGGGGCGTGTGGCCACATGGGAACAAATGGGAGGCTTTAGTGAGGCACGGGAAAGGGGAAGGTAACTGGATCCATAGATGCCTAGCCCTTCTCTCCATCCATTCAGAGCATTCCAGTTACAACATGTCTCTGTGCGCTCAGGTCTCTAGGCTGTGATCCCTCTTTGACAAAATTCAAAGGAATCACAGATGGATAAGCTGTCTTGTGAACAGATGGGGTTGCTTTGCTCAGAGAAATTCTGGTACAGGTCTTCACCCCAACCCCTTCTCACTTCTAAACATAACAGGGCACAGGGAAAGGTGAGACTTACATAGTTACTCCACTGCTAAGTCAGCCTCTCCTGACATATCTCTGATTTGTGTATTGGCATCCCAATATTATAGACCTCAGAAGGCCTATCACATAGGGAGTCCAGTTTGGATAAGCAGCTGTGGGGATAAACAGCAGCGAGGCATGTTTCCTGGATGGTGAATGAGGGAAGCCTGTCTTTAAAGTTTGGGGGTTATAGTAAATAGCACATGTAATGAGCTAGGGCTGAGTTGGGACTCACCCAGTTCCAAACCCCAGCTGGAGGTAGGTAATCTGACAATCAGAATGAGTCTGGGATATCAAGCTGAAGGTTGAGATGAGGTTGTGGTTAAGGCAAATAGTTGAGCCAAGCTGGAAGGTCCAAGATCAGAAGCAATCAGGAACAGGGATAATATGGAATAGGCAGGGGGGGTCAAAGCAGAGGTTCAGAGCACAGAATCAGATGTAGAAGTTCTGAGCAGGTCAGAGGCACATCAAAGCAGTCTGTTGCCCAGGCAGTTCTCTGCTGCTTGGACTGAGCTTAGACAACTACTGCAGACAGGCATCCTTCAGGGAGCCTGGGAGCTCTCACATCTACTATGACCTGCACTCACTGGGCACGTCCAGGTGAGTGCACACATACATTTCCTTGGGGACAAATAGCAGTGGCACATAGCTGTGCTGCTGCTACTTGTCCCCGAGGAACTGCCTTGCATGGTGCGTACTCTGGTGTGTGGCAGATTACACTGGGTAGGGTAGGGGATGCTGGGGCCAGCACCTGGGCTGGCTCCAGCAGCCTTACTTGGAGTCCTAGGGGCCTTCTGTGGCTGCAGCATTGGCAATCCAAGCATGTGGAGCCTGGCTGACAGCCGGAGCTTGGCTCTGGCCAGCCAGGCTCCGGTTTCAGGCAACACACACTGCAGCCATGTGTGCCACCCTACTTTTTTCCTGCATTTTTTTAGATACTCGGAGTTCCCAGTATCTAATTTCCATGTGCGCCGTGTGCATTTCACAGGACCTCAAAATCCTCTGAGATGCTGCAAAGCATACGTGTGCACATCTGGATGCGCCCAGTGATTCTCCTGATCTGAACAGGTCATGACAACAACTCATCAATAAAGATATAAAAATCCTGCTGGGTCAGATGGTATCCCTGTAGAAATCTACAGAACAGGAGGTTCAAGCAGTTGCCCATACCAAGTCCTCCCAAATGATGGAAAGTATGGCAACATGTTGCACAACGGAAACAGAACAGATAGTAATTCAAATTGGGACAAAGCAGAGGTGTATTATAGCTCCTGCACTCTTTTTGCTGGTGAGGCATGCCAGGAGAGGCATTTTCACTGTGTGCTCCCAGGAGAAATGCCTGTTTGCAGACTGAAGGTCAGAAGTACAGCATCTTGACTAGATAGACATTTGAAAACTATACTGGGCTGATGACTGTACCAAAGTACCTCACAGAGAACACACCAGAAAGAGATCCACAATATACCTCTTTGAGGCATAAATCAGTTTTGGGAACACAATAAATATAAGGAAAGCCTATGTGCTTCTCTAATCAGCTTTGACGACATGCTCTGTACCATCCAACATCACCATAGGAACAAGAATAAAGACTGTTCACCATTTCACTTGCTTTGGAAGTATTCTTCCAAAGACACCTGGTATTGAGAAAGATAACACCCTATTCATTAGAAACACATTAGAAATAGAGGCCTGCACAGTTGTGTTTTTTTAACATCATCGGTTCAAGCACCTAAGTGACACTTGCATAACCATGAAATTGCCAGTCTTGGTAGTCTTACGCACGATTTGGATTTCCGATAGGTGTGCTAACACCGCTCTTCCCTTCTGAGCATGCTCGACAGACTGTACTCTAGTTACATAGGTGTCTGGATGAAGTAAAATCACTGATGAATGTGCGTAATGCTGTGTGAGTCTCCAGACTTTGACCGCAGAAAAACCATGTCTGGGACATGGGTAGGGGAGGAGCTATCTCAATGTAGACGATCAGTTTTTAGCTCATATAAATGAATGGCCAGAGGACCTGCTCAGGGGGTGGAAGATCCTGGTTCTTGGGTCCCCTCCTACAGAGGGAACTGAATTCTTCATTTTCTACTTCCCAGTAAACAGCTCCAATGACCAGGCCATAGGCCAAGAATTATCCAAAACACATTTCAACCATCTGCTTGATGCTAGCCCTCTGGGCAGTCAGAAGGGAAATAAGCGGAGCCAGGGGGAAGGCACTCCAGAAGAAAGATGACTCAGTTAGATGAGACAGAGCCCTCACTATGGCCAAATAGACTACAAGATGGGAGGCTCTTGTGGCATGTATGCATGTAGGGCCATGAGTAGAACCAAGTGGGGTGTCTATTGCCCTGCATCCATTTTTTTCTAGTACCTGTGTTATTGCCTCAGTTCCAAAGGAGTACTGAGTCCAGGGGCTATCCAGGATGACTGCCAGAGCCCCACTGCCCTGCAGGGAGAGTGGTTGCACTGCCAAAGGTGTCCCACTGGGCTAGCGGGACCAGGAGCAGATTAATCAGGCAGTAATTCAATTTACGGTAACCACTTTCAGGCACCTGCACAAACAGATGCCGTTGCTATTGCTGTTGAGGCCACTGCCGCCATGCCCTGTACCCTGTGCTGCTTTCCTGCCCTAGGGCATGAGGTGACAGCCTTGCTCTAGACTGTCTCCCCCTATCTCTACTTACCTCCATTCTAAGAGACATTTTCTTCTTCAACCTGCCTACTCTTTTCCCCAACACTTTCCCATGAATGCTTAGTGTCGGTAAGCTTGCCTTACTATAGTTTCTGTGCTGAACAGGAGAGTGAGCTTGTAGCATTAGAAAATATAAGCAAATGATTTAACTTGACAATTCTGTCACTTAAACGCAGAAAAAAGCAATGAAGTTCTTCTGCAGTCATTCTGTATGTCCCCAAAGAGACAGGGGAACCAGCAGACAAGGAAGAAGGACTATTGTTTAAAAATAGTGCATTGATAAATGATTTCATTGAAGAAGTTAGTAAAGTTTTCCTGTAAAGCAACTCGGTCATATAAAGAGGAGTAATATCAAATCAGGAAACTAAATGTAGCCATTACATTTTAAAACAAGGAACTTCAGTTTTAATTTAAATGCAAATCTCAGTGTATCCCTAGCTATGGAATAGCTACCAACATATTAATTTAAGGTTCAACCACAAATTAAATGAAAGAAAACTGCTGGCAAAAATATGTATTTGAGGAAAGTCAAATCCTATTTTGTTAACAACAATGTCTATATAGTACCTTACACACCCAGAGAAATTCTACTCCTGGACAATTCTACTCCTTCTCCTGTACCGCAGCACAGAGTTGTGCAAACTGAGCAAGAGCAATAGCAGCTATTGCATATACATGTGGCCATTGTGGCCATGTATTTTCCTTAAAAGCCTGACTATGGAGTGGGCCAAAACCCAGTACTCCTTTGGAACTGAGGCAATAATACAGGTACTAGAAAAACTGGGTGCAGGGCAGTAGACACCTCACTGAGCCACATCTTTTTCTGGCCTGCTTCCTTCCACTTGGCCCCACATACCTCCCTCTGCAGGGTCCTTGCAGGGCCACTTCAAAAAGAGTGCTGGAGAAGGAACAGGGGCACAGCTGACCTGTGCTGTGGTGGTTAGAGTGCTGCACTGGGACAGCTGGATGGGGAGAAGCATGCTACAGTGCAACGGCTCCATGTGCTTCACTGTGGGGGGGCTCTGCAGTGGAGCCCCTGTGCTGAGGCACACACAGAAGGGAGCAGCCAGCCCAAGGCTGCCTGCTTCATCATCTTGAGGTACACTGTACCCCAACTAGACAGGAAGAGGCTGGCTTGGGTGCAGGGTGCTTCAGCCCAGGGGCTCCACAGCATGTGGAGACAGGGGAGCAAGCAGTACACGAGCAACACATGCACTGTGGCACAAAGTAGAAGCACAAATTTGTGCCACTACTACTTGTGGGCACGCCTCTGCTCATATGAACCCGACATAGGGTGGGTGTTCCAGCCACCCTTGGGCCAGTGCTGTCGCAAAGCCCTGAAGTTTTAGGATGCACACTTGTAAAACTGTATCATGGCTCAGTAAATTGTATAGTTACTTGTATCTTCCTCTTTTATCCTCCTTCACCCTTTTTGTATATAATAGTAGGTTACAAAAAGTTCAGTCCATATATCATGGTGGAATGCTGGCATGCCAAATCGTGTTATTTGTTGATAAAAAGCTAGTTCTTGAGGAGAAATACACACTATCCAGCATGAATCACTTTTTTCAAGATTTCAAGTAAGTTTAATTGTGGCAAAAATAACACTTTTGCTGTAAAACAAAAAAAGGACCCAATTTGCACTGAATTATAACTGTTCTTTGCCATCAGCTGCAGTTTCTTCTTGTCCAGATCAATGCAGTTAATCCATTCTCTGCCAGCCAGACACCTGAGGGCTCTACATTGCCCTCCTAATTCCATCTCAGAGGGTCCAGTTACTTTCTCTCACCACTGTATTTGCAAACCATGCCCCACTGCCAAGCCAATATTAGGCAGGAAACAAAAGCAGTATCTGGATAATATGGCCCAGGTATTGCTATCACAGTGCCTTGACTCTGATATTCCTACAAGAAGGCCCTTTTAATGACAGCATTTACCAGGGGAGTATGGCACACCTCTCCTGACAGACCGTGCCATAGCATTTCTATGTGCAGCTCAATATAGGGGAAAGCAGGACCTTGAACTTGGTTTGTCTTGCTCTGCTGGACACTTTCTTTCAGCATCTGACATGCACCCCTATATTTAGATAACAGATCTAAACTTCTAAAATATTCCAAAAATTGAATAGACTTCTAGAGTTTCTATAGGTATTTTTCTTTTTTAAAGTGCAGAGCTGGGAACAATACATTTCTAAATACACACAGTTGAGCAGATCTGTTGGAACTCAGCTCACCATAAAGAACACTTATACACGTGCTGGACATCTGCTCTGATGCATGCTTATTAGCTGGAGCAGACTTGCTTAATTTTAGTTAGCTAGAGCATGATAATTAGCATACTGCAGCAGCCTCCACATTACATGTATTACCTGCACCATTTTGAAGCACAGGACACTGAATATACCCAATGCTATGGGCACTTTAATTAGAGCAACTCTGAGAACCACTCTAATTAAAGTGCCCCCCACCCTAAGCATGTGTAATTAAACACCCAAAGTCTGTAAACAAGTATATTGGTAGTTAACCCATACATTTGCAGTGGTGAGAGCCTTGGCTGAGAGGAGTGAGCCTGACAGACATGAATCAGATCAGGAGCAAACTGTCTGAGACAGAGACATTCAGTCATCCCTAGTAGTTAGCTGGACCAGGAACTTTAGTCAGGAGCCAGCAGACTAGCCAGAGGAGGAACCAGAACCCAGAGATGTGTGGCAAACCAAAGCTGGGGGCCACAATCAGGAATCAAGAGACAGGCTATGGTCATGAGCTGAGAGTCATAGTCATGAACAAACCAAAGAGGAGGAACCAGACAACAGGTACCAGGAGCTCAACAACAAGGACCAGATTTAAGGCAAAGTGTTGGGGGCAGAACAGTCTATAGGAGACTAGTATTGCAGACAGTTCATTACTGTCCGAATCTGGGGTGCGCTCATTTTCCTGCCAATGAAGCAGCCAAGTAGAGTAGTGACACCTCACAGAAGTCAAAAGCCACTCTCAGAAGTGTAAGAGTTGAACAACCTTTGCTCAGTCACCACAGGTTTACTTAAATGAGGGACCCATTGCCCTTCCCAGCCCATCAGGTAGCACATAGTTGTGCTGAACAGCCACACCAGGTGGGGATTGCTGCCAGGGTTCCTGCAGTTGGTCACATCATAGATTTCATTACAAGTTTTTATTTAAAATCATGGGCTATTCCCCACAAAAATCCCAAGGTGATACTTTACTCTGACTGAGGTGTACGTATCTAAAGGTTTCAGCAGACATAAAACAGAATTCTACAATATATTGGGCTAGCATCAATAAATCAACATACAACCATGTCCCTTGGGACTTTGCCAACTTAAGTTTCTCTTTAGACTACGGCAGTGGTTTTCAAACTTCCTAAAGTCAAAGAATCCTTCCATATCACTTCCTCTGGCATGGAACACCTACCCCTGGCTCTATGGACTGTGTAAACTGATGTGGATCAAAAAGACCTAGCCTGGGAATGGCACCACACTGTCTCCCAGCCCAGTCTTCCATTACCCTCCAGTCTCTTTGCAGAATCCTTAGGTTCCTATCATGAGTTCTGCGAACACAATTTAAAAAAACACTGTACTAATGGATAACTTTTGTCATTGCCTTTTGGTGTCAAATAGGGTCTCAAACCATGTCTATATACAAAGAAGTCATCCTATTGAAATGTCCTTGCTTTGCTGATGAATGGCCTCAAGAGCAACATGGAACTAGACCAATTCTCACCCAGACAATGGGAATTTCAAATGGATGGAAACACTATGAACTGCTGTTGGTGACAAGAAAGTGTTCAAACATGGGACAGCTTTTGAGTAAGCATGAAATTGCTCAAGAATATCCTCATACATACTTGAAATGCTTCATGCTCTGTCCCCCAGTAGATCACTGATTCTCTTGGGATCTCAAAACTGTGGAAATACTTTTAGGAAATAGTGGTCACATCTACACGAGTGGCGGACTGCCCAGTTATTGCTCTGTAGTCATTTAGTACTTGTATAACCAAGCCAAAAAACCTGTGCAGGATTGCTGCTCCTCAGTAATGCTGGTTACTGCACAGTCATTTAGAACTTGGTTATACAAGTACTAAATGACTGTGCAGTAACCGACATTACTGAGGAGTAGCAATCCTGCACAGGTTTTTTTATGATGCTAGGCAGTAGCATTGCATCTTGGTTAGTGCCTCCCAACACAATTGCACTGTACTAACAAGTTACTGTGCAGTAGCTCATTGACACTGTGGAGCAGCATCTCATGTAAGTGCAGCCACTGTCACCAAACAAAAACACCACCTTTTTGATGAAGTCTGTGGTGCCTCAGAGAAGCATAGCACTAATCAAGAAAACATGATAATTTAAAGGGATCTTTCTTTTCATCCCACCCAAGAAGCCAGATGGCAGGAGTTAGATGGGCCAGGGACTCCACCAAGGAAAGGAAAGGGAAGTTTCTAGCTGCTTCCCTATAAACAGCAAGCAGAACCTTGGTGGCTGTTGGGAGAAAAAGGGTCTCTGCAACAGCAGAAGAAGTTGTGTGTCCCTGAGAGGGGTGGGAGGTGGATAGTCTGATATTTTGAATTTGGATTTGGGTATCTGAATGACATCCAAATATCAACAGTCTAGTATCTAATTATCATCTCATTCATGTATGATTAATTCCTGTAACATTAGTTCACAGACACCAAATGGCAGAGTATATATAGATGGTGCACATGGTTACACATCTCAAAACATTTGCAATTGTGCATTTCTGTCCAATCATATTGGTATGATTTTTTCAAGTAGCTAAAATTTAAGTCTGCAAAAATACTTGAGTAAAACCTCCACTGTCAACATGGGTCAGAAAGGCAAGTGTCAAGGACTCAGTTCACACTCTCTGGAGGATGCAGTACAACCTCTTATTGCCCACTAATCTCGCCTTTCTGCACCCTACATAGAAGTTCTCACTGGATCTTCACATAAGTTCAAACACAATAGCCTTTTTTCCCAGCCAACCCAATGGCTCCTACTGGATAAGTCCATTCAAAGTCAGCACAAGGGCTCCTGTCAGGAGGCAGATAAGTCTCATCTTTGCAGTTATTCTGCCTGCTACCTTCCACACAGATGCACTATATGATATGAATGCCACGGAGAGCCATGAATCTGTCAAAAACTATGGCACATGAACAAATGGTAGGGTAAACATTTTTCAGATTAGAGCTTGATTTCATGGAAAATATAAATAGTTGCATTTTTTGGGGGGGCTATTAGCACAATAATGATTTAAAACATTATTGTATGTTATCAAATCCTTTTTAATGTCATCGAACAGCCGGAGTGATAATTACCATGTTATCCCTTGGTTTGTGTTACGTTAGTTCATTGTTTTCATTTTTAAGGTTCCTTGAAAGGATATGCTGTTCCAGGCTTATAAAGTCTTTAGTAGGAGAGTACAGGTATCAGGCTAACTGATAAAGATCCAACTGGGGATGAAAACTAGGAAGTTGGGGTCTCTGAAAAGCTTCCTGGATAGTTAGCTGATTTCACTTCACCCTGCACTTCTTAAAAGATGTTCCACATCAGAAAAAGAATAAAAAATATTACATTGTTTTTTTCTGTTCCCACAAAATCCTCAGTCTAGCAGGATTGCCTTATCAGTGTTGTATGATCAAAGAATATAGTAGCTAACTCCAGAGAGCCCAGGGCCACATGAAACAGTTAATTAGATTTGTAATACCAGTGAACGGTGAGATGAGATTTTTTGGAAGGCTTCTTTTTCTATCACTAGGTCCTAAATCCTCTCACATCTGGAAAAGTTATGAGCCACACAAGTCATTATTCTGTTTTGAGTGCACCGCCACCTTTCTGAGCCTTCCTGGAAAGAGTCCAGAGGCTTAGGCAGTGGGCTGATGAAACAGGAAAGCCAGTTTAAAAAGAGGGCAAGGGAACTTAACACTCATAAGCATGTCAGGCAATCTGCTGTAATTGTTTTGTGTGTCTACTTCAATTCCTCAGTAAGTGGAAACCAGACCTGGGCAACTTCTAAATTGAATGAAAGGGATGTTTCATCACCACACTTTATTTTCAGTTACTGCAGCAGAGACTGGACCCACAAAGCAATTACAATAGATAGCTAGAAATGCAGTAAGTCTTTCCCCCTTTTTCATAGGTGCTAATGTTGTGTCTGTCATGTCTTTAAAGGCTTTACTTGCTGAGGCCCATTTCTAAGATGATAAATCACCAATTGCACAAGGAGTAATTATCTACACAAGCTGAAGTTTGCTCACCAACTTTGCTTGTTAACTGAGAAGGATTTCTAAATTTAGTGCACAAAAAATTTACCAAATCATAGATTGGGACCGCGAATACAGAAAATAATAAATTAGGTTAAACTTACTTATAATGTGCTTAATAGGCCTGTGCAAAATGGTTAGTATTTGCTTCAGATTTGGATTCAGCTGATTTTGGGAACACTGATTTGGATCAGTGATTCGAACCACTGTCCCGAATCGATTCGGCCAAATCTGTTCTGGAGATATGGCTGCTGCCAAATCAGCTGAATCACATAGGTCTCATCCCCCACCCGCTCTCCCAGCCCAGCAATGGCTGCTCCACCCACCCCAGCTCCCTGCACTTTGAAAAAAAAAAAAACCCACTCACTGGCTGCCACCTGGTGGGGAGCAAGCCCCGTTGCCCCCCACTGTCCCATGCTGTGTAAGGGGCTCTTCCATGAGCCCCTGACTGGCATTCACTCTCCCAGCCCCCCAAAAGCTGCCCCATCCACCGCAGCTCCCGCGCCTTTAAAAAAAAACAAACAATAAAACCTGGAACTCATGAGCTCCTGCTCAGTGAGGGGTGGTCCCCACTGCCCCCCACTGCCGCACGCCATGTGGGAAGCTCTGCATGAGCCCCCGAAGCTCTGAGGCCACTGCAGGAGCTGGTGAGTCCATTTGTTTTTCTTAAAGGGCCGGAGCTGGGGCAGGCAGGGCAGCCATAGCAGGGCTGGGAGAGGGTGAGGGTCGGGGGGCTTATGGGAGAGTCACCCCATGCAGCGTGGGGCAGTGGGGGGTGCCAGGGATTGCCCCCTCTGCCCAGCAGCAACTGGCAAGTAGGAGCTTTTTTTAAAGCAACGGGAGCTGGGCCTGGGTGGGGCAGCCATGGGACGGGGGTGGGGGAGCAGGTGAGGGTTGGTGGGAATGGGGGAGTAGGCAGGGGATGGGGCTTGGCAGGGGCCCCCCCGCATGGTCCCCTCCCCGCTCCTCCAGCCCCATCTTCTCTGCCCCCTACTTACTAGCTCAAAGTCCAGGTCCAGCTCCCTGCAGCAGTGGATGGGGACTGCCCGAATCACCGAAGCTCTCCAAATCTTTTCTGAATTGATTGAGACAGCTTTGAATTGATTCAGACCTTTTAATTAGTCCCCTGATTTGATTCAATTCAATTTCGGAGATTCAGCCACTGAATCCGGCCAAATCTCCTCTGAATCAAATCATACCCGAAGCTTCATGCAGCCTTAGTGTATAAGGTCACACGTCAGTTTATCTATTTGTTTTCCTCCATACTTGGAGGACCCACTCAGACGCTAAGCACCCTCCACTGCTGCCATCTCCAGTAGGTCTTCACAGCTTCAGGGCCACTGATAACTATTCTTTACACCAGAAAATGGGTTCTCTGTATTCAGCTGAAAACCCATATAAGTTTTAGCACACGATCCAGTTTTACATTCTCAGGAAGTATGATTACATGAGACACTTTACTGTGTATTACCATCTATACATGCACAGCACTTACTGCACATTAAATTAGTCTAATGTGCTGTTTGCCAGTACCAACACATATAGGTACTAGATGCATTCCCAGACGACGCTTAATGCACTTCAATTTACTGTGCAGTAACATTCAGGTGCATTAACCGTGCATGTTGACAAACTCAGTATGTAATGCTGCACTTATAAAAGTCTGCCCCTCAGCTTTCATGAAGGAAATTTAATAACGTTTCTCAAGTGGCTCAATATATTGCTTATCTTTTTTTAATAGATG
>JAGPOW010000261.1:161012493-161038565 GCA_030014935.1 Caiman crocodilus | reverse complement strand
CCCTTTCTTTGAGTTTGAACACAAAAATTACCTGCTATATGAAACTCAGTAATATGCCTCTTAATTATTATCTAATTCCCACTCCGTTCAAACAAAAGATAATCATTTATTCTATATCTTGACCTAGCATACAGTGTAATTTAATAATCAAGAGAGCTCTATACATGGGATTTTGTGAAAACCCCATTTGACGAAACCTGAATCTCTGTGTTTCCCATACAAGAAGTCTTCTTGGAGAGAGCTATGCTAAATTTTGTTCTATAGCGGAAAGAATGGAAATCTTTCTCATTGCTGCTGAGAGCACATCAGATTATATTATTATATGATTATTTTAAAATTATACTGTTTACAAATTAGAGAAACTATATTGGAGTTTGAGAAGCCTTTTCCAATTTAAAGCAACTATTCATAACCCTCTGAAAATATTGGCTATTAGGATGAAATGTTCAAATGTTTGGGGTGTCCAACAAATTAAAGTGACATTGGATTCAGAGTTAAGGAACTGTGAGTAATAAGCATTTCTCTTCTTGCTTAAAACCCCCCGCAAAAATAAGAAACAAAGAACACAAACATTTGTAATCTTATTTCATTACCAAACAAACAAAATTTCAAACTGTTTTCATGTCACAGTAAGGAATGAAATCCTTTCAAACTGCAGAATTTTAAAAAGTTAGAACTTCAAAAGGATGTGTTTGTACATGTACAATATATATAACTATTCTAAACTAAGACCTAATTCAAAGTATTGTATGTCTGTCCATATGTCAAAACTAGCATGGGTTGTATAACATGCTATATGTCTGTTGACTGGGTTTTCTCTTAATCTCTGTTACAATGGTACATATGAAAGCAGGTCACAAAGCAAAGTCCTGACTGCCAATGTTGTCAATTCAAAATGTGGTCCAAACCTACCTTTCTTTTTTCTTGTATTTCTACTCCCCTTCCTATATTTAAGGTATTAGATAAAAAAAAAGAAGCAACAAGAACATTTGTGATTGAGAAATTAAATACACAAAAGAAAGGATATTCAAAATTTTGGACAGTAGGAATGCCAAACACAGAAGCGGGCCAAGCTCTTCTCAGTAGGTGTACCTACATAAGACAATTAATTTTCAATAGACTTAATTCTACTATGCATCAGTACATCATGGCAAAAGCCATTCTAATGAGCAGTAGAATTAATCTACTGTGCATTACTCAACACAAAAAGACCATGCACCAGTGCTACTGCACAGCAGTACCAGTTATTGAACATTTAGTTAGTACCTTGTATTAGAGATACTAATCATAACATGCAGTAACAATGGCACATTAATGCAAGTGTAAATGCGCCCAGTCACAATGAAACACATTTGCTTTATATGAGGCAAGCAGATTCATCCAGGACAGGGGTTGGCAACCTACAGCCCACTGGCAAACAGATTTGATCTGGCTCATGAGGGCATTTGGCAGCATAGGAAACCAGCAGCCCAGTGTAATTTGGCAATAGTGGGTGAAAGTGGCATGCAGCAGCAAGGTGAATCGTGGACAGCAGTTGTAGGCAGGTCTTAAGTGGCAGTTGGGTCACAAGCAGAGGGTTAACCCTAAGCACAAGCCTTAGGGCTGAGCTGCATTCCCTTGGCCTGCCATTGGTAAAATATTTTGCTGACCACTGCTTTGGGTGCTCAGGGTATGTACTGGCAGATATTTGAATAAAGTGTACTGTGTAATCATTTACACTCTTACCCACAAATCCACAAAGTAAGTGCTTCATAGTATGCCAGGTGTTACAAATCAGTTTCCAGAATGTTTAAATATTTGCTTGAAATAAGAAACTGCCTTATAAATATCTTTTAGGTGTCTTAAGGAGCCTAATAAAGGTTGATGTTGTCAGAGCTGCCTATACTATGCTAGAGAGCATTCATGCATCAACTGCTTATCCTCTGGGGGGAAGCTCAAGAAGTAAAAATGTTTATTAGTGCTTTCCTTTCAGATACAGATTGTCTCAACTAAGTAATTACTACTACTGGCTTTCCCAATTTGATTGTGCCCCCTTTTTCCATCCCAATAATGTTGTTGGTTTGTTTCATTCTCAGATTCTGTGCTTGTGAGTATTGCTGATATCCAGGATTAGTTGATTTGGATCACTGTCCGCGATTTGATTCAGCTGAATCCAAATCTGAAGATTCGATGCCGATTCAGAGAATCAGCTATTTGGTCACAGACACAGCTTTAAATGTTTTTTCTACATACTTCGCAGTCCTAGGCATGGCTCATGAACACTGTGATGCAGGGGAAGATGGAGAGTCCCACAGGAGCTCCCCACCCTGCAACGTGCTCAGCAGTGAACTTAGAACTGGACTGGAAGTACTTCTGATCCACTTCCAGGTCTGCCGCTGAGCACACAGGGGGGCCCCCTGTCGACCCCCCAGCTGGCTGATCAACCATGGGGGAACCCAAGAAGCCCCTCTAGACCCAGGAGGCACCAGTCGCTGAGCAAGGGAACACGGGGGGCCCACCCACACGCTCCCCGATGGACCTAGAAGTGGTCTGGAAGTGCTTCTGGTCCACTTCCAGGTCTGCTGCTGAGCACACTGGGGAGTCCCCCGCACTCCTGTGGGACTGTCTATCTGCCCCACATACCTTGAGGTATGTAGAAAAAACATTTAAAGCCATGTCTATAACTGAATCGCTGAATCTCTCTGAATCAGTTTGGAGGGTTCCCATTTGATGCGGAGAGATTCCTCTGATTCAATTTGGCTTTGGAGATTCGGCCACCGAATCAGGCTGAATCTCTACTGAATTGAATCAGGGACCAAAGCTTCACACAGCCCTAGTCCCTCTGAAAAAGAAGGGCAGAGCCATCTTGGAGAGCCATTTTTGGCAGTGTCATGCTGGAGAGAGCCATGCTAGAAAGCAGGGAGACAGCTTCCATGCTTGAGCCCTAGGGCTCCTGGGGAGAAAGGAAGAGCAGCTGAAAGCTGCAGCCCTCTCCTTCTCTTTCTTGAAACTGGAAACACAAGAAACTTCCTGCCTTTAGAGGAAAGCAACCAGCCTCTGGATGATACTCATGAGTAAGCTACTTGAGATCTATCTAGATATATAGTTTGCAGTACAGCAGTTGCATTATCAACGGCTACCAGACCACACTATTTGCTCTAAGGTTATTCTTTGATATTGCTCCATCCTGTATCCTACCCCAAGCCTTTCTTCTGTACTAATACAGTTTTCCTCCAAGCATAGTGTGGGAGACTTATTGGGAGAGTGACTGGGTTATGCCTTGGTGCTCCTGAGGTCTGCCTAACTAAGGGAAGCTACTATTTGGACTTCTGGCTAAAGGAAGCGCCCCAAGTTCTTGCAGTGGGTCGAGCAACCTCCAGGTCTGTAAAGCCTGTGTACCTCAAGAGGCACAGAGCAACTAATGGACCGAGACTCTTGAGTGGTGGCAGCATTACCCCCAAGCTTGCGAGTGCGCTTCAGGAAGGGGGTCAGTCGGACATGAGGCACCCCAGGGAGGTACTCGGAGCCTGGAAGGTGGACAGGCAGAGTGAGGTGGATGGATCAGTACAGGAGCACCCCCTACTGACCCGCCACACTTGCCATCATAGAAATTAGTCTTGAGAGAGAGCAAATGTGATACTCCTCTGCCTCCATTCTCTTCTCAGAGGCAGCATCTACTCACTTCTGTCACACACTTACCTCTGCTTCTCAAAGCTTAACCTCTCTCTCCACAGAAACACATAGCCTCAGAAGTGCTGCTGCAACACCAGCCCACTTCTCCCTCACTAAGATGCTCATGCTCAGCTTCATCTACCCCTGATACTGCCCCACCACATCACTCCCTGCAGTAATGCCCCCGCCCAGCAATCTCTATTCATTTTCTTAGCAAACTGGAAAAGGAGAGCACACGTATCTGGGGTCTTGTACGTTTTCCCCTCCACAATCCATTGTTCATCTTTGCTCATTTCCTACTCTGTGGATGCATTCTACATGAGATGCTACCGCTCCATAGCTCATTGCTACAGTGCATTAGCATTGCCAGGCACTAACCGTGACATGACGCTACTGCGCAGGAGCATCTCAAAAAAAGACATGCAGGGATGCTTCTCTGGTTACTGTGCGGTGATTTAGTACTTGGTTATGCAAGTACTAAATGACTGCACAGTAATAACTGTGCAACCCACCACTCATGTAGATGTAGCTTGTGTTACTGGAATAGTCTATAAAAGAGAGATGTCAGCATATATAATAATTACAAGGTGGTAGTTTATGGTGCTGAAGAATATGCAGGTTTTAAAGACAAATAAAAAATGTGTTGTACCGAGCTGTGAATGGCTGTTTATGTGCAGCTTTTCACATACAGAACCACATAAAATAGGGATGAGAGGAACAGATGGATAGAAAAATTCCTAAGCTAAAGGAGGAAAAACAAGAACCCAAAAGCCCCCCTTGGGCATGCATGCATGTGCGTATGCACACACACAAAAGAAACAAATAAGTAATCATTCAATTGATGAGTGGCCTCAATTATCCTCATGCAGACTGGGTAAATATCTCCTCACAGCCTAATGCAGATACAGGTTCTGTGTATTGGACATGACCGGGGGTTTTTTTTGAACAACCAATTGTGGGACCTATAAGAAGGGAAACAACCTTTGATTCAGTCTTGAGTAGCACACAGGCTCCGGTTCAAGTGCTGACTATGGATGAGGCACTCTAGAATAGGGATCACAACATAATCAAATTTGATATTCTTATAAGAGGGAATATGCCAACAAATACACCATAGCAATATTTAACCTTGAAAAGGGGAATTACACAAAAAATGAAGAAGCTATTTAGAAACAGACACAGCCAATAGGTTAAAATGCCTGCAGGCAGAAAACAGCCTGTTTAAAAAAAAACAGAGGCTGAGAGTAATGCATATCACAAATCAAGACAGACATTAAGCAGTCCAAAAAAGAGTGAGCACGATTTAATAGCTGGCTAAAGGAGGCTATTAGAGACAAAACAACATTATTCAAAAAATGCCCAAATGAGGAAAAGAAAACAGTACAAAACTCTGGCAAGTTAAATGTAAAACCAGAATAGGGCAGTATAGAAAAGAATGAGGAGCATATTGCTGAAAACATAAATGCTACTGATAATTTTTTGAGCCCATACAAAGGAGGAAGTATACCAGAGAGTTGGTGGGGACATTACATGACTAGGGTGTAAAAAGTATACTCAGGGAATGCAAAGCCAGACCAAAGAAGCTCAATGATTTTTATTTTTTTGCATCAATTTTCACTACAGATGATGTTGGAGAGATTTCCATGTTGGATCCATTCTTTTTAGGGGATAAATTTGAGGAATGTTTTCCAACTGAGGTGATAACGGAGAAAGTTTAACAGGAAATCAGCAAACTGAACACTCATAAGTCAGCAGGCTCATGAGATATAAACCCAAATAAAACACTGCAGTTCTATTAGCAACTGTGTGTCACCTATTGCTAAAATTATCCTTGGTACCAGAGGGAATATCAATCAGTAAAAGAGCTCCCAACCTGATGCAGGGAATTGAAGACCAATGGGCATTTATACACATGCTCCAGGACTGTGTGTGTGGGGCGGGGGGTAATTAGAGTGGCTCTGAGAGCCGTTCTAATTAAAGTGCCTTGAGAGTCATGTGCATCAGCACCCCTGCACTGAAAAATGGTGGAAGGGGTTTAGTTAAAGTGCCCCCACCACCATTTTTCAGAGTGGGGACACTGACACATACAATGCTGGAGTCTGCTGGAGTACAGTAATTACCATGCTCCAGCAGGACTTGATTAATTGAGTCTGCTCTGACAGGCTGTAATTAAAGCGTGTTGGAGCAGCCTTGCTGCACGTGTATAGGCACTTGATGGGTGTAATTTTTGTTCCCAGCAAATTTGTGCAAGCACTAATAAAACAAGTGTAAGTCAGCACGTAGATAAATAAGATACACGGGGAAGGGTCAACATGGTCCTTGTGAGAAGAAATAACTGAGCTGGTATTCCCTGAGTGTGTGAAAAAGCATGTGGATAAAGTGGATCCACAAAAAATATACCTGAATTTTCAAAAAGCTTTCTATAGGGTCTCTCACCGAAGACCCTTAAAGAAACTAAGCTGTCATGGGATAGAGGGGAAGTCCTCTCATGCACTGAAAACTGGTTAAAAGATAGGGTACAACTAAGGCTGCCTTTACTTTAAACTCAGCATGTTCCCGCACCAAGCCCAGCACATGCACAGAGGAAGGAGAGCATTTGTTGGACCTGGCTTGCACAATGTCTGTATAGAAAGTACCAAAAAGTCCTGCTGAAATGCCTGTTCTATAAAGACATTGCAGAGCTGGGTCTAAGTAACACACTGCTTCTTCTGGTGCTTAGTGTGGGTTTTTTGTTGGGGTTTTTTTTAATGTCTGCAAGCAGCCCTAAACATCTATTTTTCATATTCAAGGAAAGAAAACAGTGGGATCCCCAAAGAGTCTTAGCTGTTCAACGTATTCATAAAGGATCTAGAAAAGTGAGTACATATGAGATGGCAATGTTCGTAGATGATATAAAATTATTCAGGGTAGTCTGATGTAAAGCTGATGTTGAAGAGTTACAGACAACTTCCACAAAACGGAATGATTGTACAGTAAAATAATAGCAGACATTCAGGTAATGCACACTGGAAAAATATTACTCTAACAATGGACAGCTCATTGCTATTGTGCAGCAGCATGGGAAAACACCCGTGAGGTGTCCAGACGGTACAGTAATGTTGGTTACTGTGCAGTAACAACTGCACTATCTGGTGCATATGCAGACATGACCAACAGGCTCTGAATTAGCTGCTGCTTCTCTGGAAAGAGATTTTGGAGTCTTTGGGGAAAGTTCTCTAAAACTTGAGTTCAGTGGTTAGTGGATATCCAAAATGTAGATAATATATGAGGTATCATTTGGAAATGACTCAAAAACAAATCAAAGAAAAGCGCTGTCCCATGATATAAATCCATGATGGAGAGATAGTCTGTATTTTGGAATACTGTGTGCAGTTCTGTTCACTGCACTCATATTGATGTAGCAGACTTAAAAAAGGTACATGGATGGGTAATAAAAATAATCACTGTTATGGAAAATTTTCCATACAAGGAGAGACTAAAAAGACCAGGACTTTTCAGCTTTGAAAAGGGAAGACAGAGGTGGGGAATATGATAGAAGGCTATAAAATCATAAAGCATGTATTGAACTCCTACTCACTATATGCCAGACTCTATTTGACCTATTGAGCATCTAAGTGGACTTAGGTACCTAGGTACATGTCTATTCTATTTTGTTCAAATCCCTGGAAATCCACTAGCAAAAATATTTTGTCCTATACCATCATCTTACTCCATCTACACAAGATGTTTACTGTGCAGTTGCCTCATTAACTTATAAATACAAGTGCTACCCTGCTGCAGAGCTCTTTCATGTCCAGTAGTGCAAGTGTAGATGCTGACTGGCTGGCATGAGGATGCTTCAGTGCTGGGGCTGCCTGCTGGGTAGCCCCACACTGAAGCACCCTTATGCCCCAGCCAGCCCCTCCTCAGCACATTGAGCCTGGTTGGAGCAGCCCTGGGCTGGCAGGCTGACTGCCCAAGTCCCCTGCCAGCCAGGGCGGCTGCAACACGGCTTAATGTGCTATGGTTTGGGCACGCATGCAGACACATGCTGGGGCAGCCTCTTGGGAGCAATACACTGTGGAGCAATAAGCACAGAAGTTTATTGCTGCCCCCTAATGATATGTGTACACGTGCCCATTGTGTCACAAAAAAGCAGCAAGTAGACCCTTCTGTATTAACAGGGCATCATAAACCTCACCCCTCTGGACTTCTTTCTCCTTGCCTCACATATCTTTCCTCTCCTGGGTGCTCAGTGGACCAGCATCAATAGGGGGCTGGAAAGTGGCTTTGTCTGCAGTGTGGGTATAGGAGCACTTTGCTGGAAAATGGAAGATATACACAAGCCTCCTTTGGATGAAGCCCTAGAACCTTGGTCTCCCATTGCCTGGGCAAGTGTCATGACTATTAAGCTAAAAAGTATGAGGGCCCTGTAATCTTGTAACACATACTTACTAGGTGTGGTTTTTCTGAGCTAAAGTTTCACGAACTACCTGCTGTTCTGTGTTCCCAGATGATTTTAGTCTACCATGTTGCCTATGGAGCAAAAATAGAGCCTTCTGAACACGCTCAGAAGAGAAGTGCAGGGTGAGTATGTGTCTCCTGAATTTCAAACCATGTGCTACTGCAAAAAATTTCAGTTGCAGAACTACAAAAGTGCCACTTAGGTGCATAAAGGCGAAATAATGTCATAGACACAGTAGCATATGTTCACAAAATGTGTTAAGTTGGAGTCTATGGCATGAAATCTTCAGTTTTCTAAACATTTACCCTTATAAGTATAGTGCTATGTGCTTTTCTAAAAGAAATAATTGTGGGAAGATACTACTGGAAGAAATGCATGAAGAAAATGATCCTCAAACTCTGTTGTTTACTCTCAGCCTTCCTGCACTGGGCTGCAGAAACATGGCATATCCCCACTGCTAATGATTTTTCACTCCTGGCTTTCTCTGTAAAGATACTTTTCAAAGCTGAATGAGCTTATTCATTTTGTGTACTGATTTATTTTGTTTCAGCAGCAGAATGTACTTGTGCTTGCTAAAGCTGTGTTATAAAATACAGAACTGGACTCAAGCTGTTTTAACTTGATTATCTAAGAAGTCATTGTAGTATTCTAACATACAGTAAGAGTCCGATTTGTGCTTGATTTCTATGCTGTACAGTGGCATTAAGTTTAATGAAGTTCCATGGCTTAATGACTAAGTCCACAATTTGGTCTAAGATCTATCTCTTCTGTAGATACTACTGCATTTCTTAGTAAGAAGATAAACTTCATAAGTCTTAAAGATATGGCAAATCTCTTAGATTTGATTTTCATTGATGTTTGCTTTTGTTCCTAAATGACATCAGTGATTTTATTTTCTTATGTGACCTACAGTACATCATAGAATCATAGGTTTGGAAAGGACCACAAGAGACTTTCAGCGCAAACCCCTGCATGATGCAAGATCCACTATTTCTAAATGTTCATAACAGATCTCTGGGAGGAAGGGACTTTCATATCCTGAAATAGGTGTGTTCTCTTTCCTTTGGAGAGTAAGATGAATGGATTGAAACACAAATCTAATAAATTAGTCCCTTCCTGTTTATTTGCAATGTGTACTAATCTAGTTTTGAAAAGAATCAAGACTCAGTAGGCCAGCAAGAACAGTTCAAGTTAGTACCACATTTACTCAAATATAACCTCTCAGTCAACAGGGAGAAAAAAACCTACTCATTTTCCATTTGCATACAAGGAGTGTGTCTACGTGAGAGGTTTACTGCACAGTTGATTAATTAATCATGCAGCAAACATCTGAGTGTCTACATGTGCATCCTTATTCGGGCACATGAAACTAATACATTCTGCAGCAGGTTAAGACTTATAAATACAAGTCCTAACCTGCTGTGAAGTTTTTTTGTGCACACCAGCACATGACTATATACTGCATGGCACACACTGGGGAAGTACACTGATGGGAGCCTTTTTGTGTGTGTGTGGCTCTTAAAAACCAAACAGGCAGTTATTCCCCAAGGAGAGTACCGGGCGTGGTAGGCCTGGAGATACTGCAATACCAGGCTGGCACTCAAAGACCAGAGCAAGCTCTGACACCCTCCTCTGGTAGCAGAAATGCTGATGGGAAGCTTTTTTTCTTTTTGTTTTTTGTATGGCCCTTAAAAAAAAAGGATGGGTGTTCCTTCTGCGGGGAGCTGGCACCAGGCCCCTGGAGGTACTGCAATACCAGGCTGGTATCAAGAGGGCCAGAGCCCGTCCTGACACTTTCTCCTTGGTGCCAAAAATACTACAGTTACCTTAGCCAAAAAGGCTGAGATGCTGATGGGAACCCCCTTTCTTTGGTTTGTTTTACAAATATTAGTAAAAATGCACTTATTACCCTACACTTACAAAGCTACACATATTGAACATCCTTGTTTTACGAAGACTTCTTAGGATAGAAACAACTACATATCAAAAGCATACAGCAACATATATTAAACTCTTAAACAGCATACATTGCTTTCCCACAAAAACCAAACCTTTACAGAAATCTTTTTCTTCATACAGAGCCATATGAAAAACCTGTTCCTTCAGTAGCCACCTGAAACTCTCTGCCCCTCCCATCAGTCCTCTCTGTTGACTTAGTGAAACAAGTGTGTCCAGTCCTTTTTCCTCCATTTCTCCTCCGCCTCGTCCTCTCTACTATCTTCCTTGTCCTGATTTACATAGTATTTCAGTTCGAGCAGCCCCAGCTTCAGTCACTGTCTTGCAGTGAAAGCCAGTCAACCCCTTAAAAACACAGGCTTCTTACTTTCCATAAACTAGTTTTAATGCATGCTAATAAAGTCCTTAAAAACATTTCCTCTGATCCCTTTGGTATGAGTCCATACAGTACCATCTCCCATATTAATGACAGGTTTATTCTGGTGACACTCAGAAAACAGCAGACCCTTTCCCACATCCGCCTTGCAGAGGTACACTCCCGAACCACATCCCACTGTTTTTTCTGCCCCGCACCTCTCCCTTGGGCACCTTGATGAGCCTGTCAAGCCCCATCTGTGTTGCTCTTCTCTCACTGGCAAGATATTCTTACAACCATCCCCACTAGGTCAGGATGTTCACCTTTTAGTTGTTTACCCACCACCACTTCCAACACTTTCTTCACTTGTCCTTCTAAGAGGTTTCTCACTGGTGCCATCCTGTCTCTCTCCCTTACAAGTTTCATCATTTCTTATGATCCTTCAGGACCTCCAACCCTAATTTCCTATTTTATACCTCTGCATGAATCCGTCTATGCTGATGTAGTGAACCAGCAGTTCCCATGCCCATTAACTCTTCAGAGAGGCCTGATATACTCCTCATATTCTCAGAATTGCAACTTAGTGAAATTGGATGATAGGTACTACTTTCCCCACTCTCTCCATTTCTGCCTTACATATTTTGCATAGATGAACAATCCCAAGTCCAGCAGCCCCCAACCCCTCGTCTCTCTTGCTTTGTACAGTTCAGTTCTAGACAATCTTCCTCTTTTGGCATACCAGGAGAACACACATATTTCCCTCTGTACTTTTGCTATCTGCTACCACATTGGTGGAAATATAATATCTGTATACAGAATAATCAACAGTAGCACAGCCTTACAGGATGCCACTTTTCTAGCAAAGGACAGTGTCCTTCTGGACCATAACCAAATCATTTGCCATAGCCTTGCCGTCACCTTTTCCCATGCCATATTACCTTTCCCTTCAGTGTCCCTTAGGATCTCTAGCACTCTGATTTCTCTCTCTCTCATTTGAAAGTCCAGCTTCTCCAAGTCCCTCCAGTTCCCCATTCCCATTGTCATGCTTTTCAATTTATTTAGTTTAGCTCCTGTTGATGAGGTACACTTCAGCATCCTTTCCGTTGAAAGTCAATCTTAATAATACATTTGTATCATCCATGTACAATTAATTTGCATTTTATCTCACCTCCTCCTGGTATCTTTACTCCGCTTATGACTTTGTCTTTTTTTATTTTTTGTGCTAATGGTTCCATGCCTCACACAAAGAGTAGTGGTGACAGGGCACACCCTTGTCTCATCCCTATGTGGATTTTAAAGGCTCCACTAAGGTGCCCATTAACTGAGACTTGATTCTGCTTCTCTATACAATAATCTTATCAACATATACATTTTTCTGGAAACCCCATTTTTTTCTAGCACCTTGAATATCCACTCTGTCTTATGTTTTTCTAAATGTAGGTTTATTATATTTGTTTGTTTTCCTCTCTTGTATATGGAACAACAGATCTCTGATCACTCTGATCATTTCGGAAATCCTTCGCCTGGTACTGCGCATACTTGGTCTTTATATATCATCTTCTGGAGGTTCTTCCTCATCCTCAAAGTCAGAATCTTAGCCATTAATTTATAGTCCATATTAAAGAGAGTAATTGGTATCCAGTTTTTCAAGAGTTGATCACTTTCACTATATCCCATAGGTAGTCCATCTGCTCCTGGCGATTTCCTTCTTTAAAAGGTTTTTAAACACTCCTCCACTTTCTTTAAGCTTATCTTAAGTGGGGACAGCAAGAAATAGGGGGTAGAGTGTTTACCAGGGTGCCCACTGGGGTAACTGGAAACAATGGCCACCAACTGAAAGATAGAAAATTCGCTGGACATCAGGAAAAATTTCTTTACAGTGAGGGTTGCCAAACTATGGACTCACTTCCAAGAGAGGTAGAGCTGTCCCCTTTCTTAGGGGCATTTAAGAGGAGAATAGACAAACACTTGACTGGGGTCATTTGACTCCAACACTCTTTCCTGGCCAGGTCAAGAGGTCGGAATCAATGATCTAATAGGTACCTTCCAACCCTAAAATCTATTAAATTTATGAAATCTTTTCTTCCATCTTCTTTGCTTCCTCCTCTACCTTCTCTTTAGTCTCTTCCAAGAAAGCCTTCATCTCCTTCCTATCTGTTTCCTTCTTCTAGTATAGCTCTTTGTAAAATCTTCTTGTTTCCTCCAACAGCTCCTGCTTTTCTATCTGGACACTACCACATTCCCACACTGCTTTAAGCTCTCCTTTTACTACATGCACTCTGGCCAAAATGTATTGGGGCCACCCTTCATTTTCTCCCACCCAGGGTGCTTCTGCTAAGAACATTTTCTCTTGTCTTTCTTTTAAGCCAAGTTTCTAACTCTTGCCTTGTTTCTTTTAGCTCTTTTCATACCTGTCTTCTTTCTATGGCTTCCTTTATCAGCTCCTGCATCTGTTCCTCTTCTTTGCCATCACCACCATTCTCTGGTACACCCCAAATACTTTTTCAGTATTCATCCTCATAATGTCTTGTGTATGCTTGACATATCTCTTCATCTTGCAATAGCTGCACATCTTGTAACTTTCACAGTCCCTTCCCTCTCACAGGACTGTTACCAAGACTCATTTCTACCTTCAGCATCTAGTAATTGCTAAAAGTCACATGTATGGTTTCTTTATTCCTTATCCTTGCTCACACATCTCCTAGCAACTCTTCTTTTACTATATTTATTAACAGTCTGGAGGAGCGGTCTAAAGCTCCATTTCTACCTTCCCCTATTCTGTTGCCCACTTTGATTATACAATTGAAATTTCCCACTATTATGCATGGTCTCCCTCTGATCACATAAACTGCTAGCTTTCTAGGCAGCACATTCCTTCCTTCCCTCTCCAGTGGTGCATATACATTTGCAGAAGCAGGAGGTCCCCACAGTGGGGAATTTGAGCATACAGGCCCTTAGAAACCCTCCTTTTGGTACCTGGGTGGAGCATCATAGCCCAGTAAGGGCTGGAGAGTTCTCCTGCATCCTTACAGGGGCAGTGGCAGCAGCGGAAGAGCAAGGGAAGCAAGGGCCCTGATTTGCAAGTTCTCTCTGTATTGGAGGGTGCCCAGGAGCCGGCTGTACAACTGGACATCCGATGTGGGCAGAAAGAGAAGAGAGAGTGCTACAAGGACAGCGAACAGAGCCATGCAGCTGTGAGTAATACAGATGCCGCTGAAATTGACAAGAGGAGAATCTCTGTGACCTGGGAGTTTGGAGAAACATCTGGCACCAGGTACCCAAGCCCTGGGAGAAGTGGTGGGGAAAGAAAGCCCCAGGAAGCTCCTCCTGAGCTGAGCCAAGACAGGAAGGACCTCTCGTTCCTGATCAAGGCCTGACTAAATGAGCAAGTGTTTAACAGAAGAAACAGCAGGCAAGGAGTGGGAGGCTTGCTGCTCAGGACTCTGATTCACTGGGTTGGATGAACTGTCAAAGACTGATTGGATATCTAGAATGAATCATGCCATGTGTTACATCTTTGGGAAAGCAGGAACTTTACTGTGTGAGCAGACCTAGTCTTTAATGAATGGAGTGCAATTTGATTGTCCAATGAAATTAATTGGATGGCTTGGTTTTCTTAATGATTAGTGAATTGCGGAAATTTTTTGAGTTCATTGATTATTGTGATTTGATTGCCTAATGGAATGAATTAGGTGGATCAGTTTTCTTAATGATTAGTGACTTGTGGACATTTTTTTTTTATTACACTGATTATCATCTATTTATAATTAACTGATTAGACGGAAGCCAAGATAGGCGGAACATTAATTTGAGTTGACAACATTTTCTTTGGAATTAAACTAATAACATCTAGCGAGCTAACATTGTGGTTGCACTCCATTGTGGGAAGGGAATTAGACAACATTATAATACTCAGTGTGGAAGAGATGTGAGGAGAGGCAGAGCCCCATGTAGCACCTTTGCATGTGACATGTGCAGACTCCAACAGAGACCAGGGACCAGAGACCTCCCAACAGTATCCAAGATCACGACAGGGTCTATTACAGTGCACAAGACACACTGAGGGTTAAGCTGTCTAATCCTAAAAGGTGGTATTTCAGGAACCGGAGCGCTCATCCACTATGGCACAAGTCGCACCTGTGGCACCGCTTACAACATTGAAAGTTTTTAATTATGCTCCCCTGACTGATAGTATCATTCATTGGAATCTGCCACTAATGATTTCTACTTGTTTTGCAATTAGCTCTGGGTTCTTGAATAATATTGCTACCCCTGCTGCCTTGTTCTCATTTGTCCCTGACCACCAAAATGGTCCCCATCTCCACCTTTTCTTAAAGTGTTTATAATTTCTCTCCCCTGGCATTCTTACAGGCAGATTATATCTGCCCTTACTTGGTTCAATACTGGTTCAATCTGTTCCCATTTTTTCTTGTTAAGATATTCCTAACGTTAAGTGAAAACATCGTCAATGCTCATTTAAAATGACTGCACCTATCCCTTTACAGTTCATCTGTGCTACTGCTTGGGGTGGTTGACTCCTCCCCCTTCCTCACTCCCATTCCTATAGCCTTAGCAAGTTGCCAGATTGCTTTGGCATTTAGGGAAGCTTGCATATTCCTGCCTCCCTGCTGCTTCCTGCCTTCTGGTCTCCATTTGGAGCCAGAGCCCAGCAGCATTAGTGACAGGAAACTGCTCTCTGGCTCTTCCTCTGGCTCACCTCCCTCATTATCAGGTTTCTTCTTCCTGGTCTTCAGCCCCTGCATTTTCTTTCTTTTCCTGGCTTATCTCTCTGGTTCTTTCCCTTGCTCCATATCCACTTCTGTTGTGGGGTATCTTTTTCCTTCCCTCCTCACCTCCATCTCTGAGCTGTTTGCTGTTGCCACCTTCCCTTCCATTCAGCCTCCTATCTCCTCCTGTGCTGCGTCAGTCACAGAAATTATGCCTCACTCCTTCTCTGTTTCACCCTCATGCAGGCTTTCTTCCACCATTTCTACCTCAGTGTCCAACCCTCCTCTCCTCTGCTCTCCTATTCTGGGTTTTGCTGTCACTCAGGGGATCTAGCTATCCTTGCAAAGGCTTTGGGACACCTGCAATACAAGCGTCCCTCTCCCTTACAAACAGTGAGTTTTAGGGACTCCTGGCATTCTGCTGCTTTTGCCCAATCTTTCACACCTGCAATGCACTGGAAGGGGGTAGTATGCAGACAGGTGCCCCACCTTTCTGCATTTGCTGCACTGTTTTGGTTGCCTACAGTACATTATTAAACCCTGGAGTATCCCGATCTGGATCACTGACAGGACATGCAGCATGCCACCTGGGCTCCACATGTCTGTGTCTAATACTATTCATGTCCTCCAAGACCCCATCCAGATGCCATATTTGCCCCTTATTTTGTCTACAGACATGACCCTTTGGGCGTACTTTCCCATCCATCTTTCTATGTCTTCTGCCTGCAGTAAATTCATGTACATTCTATCTAAAATCACTCTCTCTCTTGACTTTTGCCCTTCTGTAAACTTCATACCTCTTAATTCCTCCCTTTCATGTTTCTCTGCAAATTTCTTCCAAAAGTTTTCACGCCCTTTTCCATCCCAGTAAGTCAATTCTCAAGTCTTTTGGACTGAGAAAGATATCAGGCTAGTGAGATGCTCTGTCTATACCTCCAAAATCACAAACAGTACCCTTTTCAAGAAATCATATCTGTTCATCATCAATCCTGTCTGCCTTCTGTCACTGGTTAGAGTTCCTTTATCTGCAGCCTACGCTCCTCTCTAGCTTCTCTCAGTATCTCTTCTATGTTTTCCTACCATGCCACTTCTGATGGGCTGGTCTGCCATAGTAATCCCAGCATCCTGTGTTTCTCACCAAACAAAGCTTCTCCTTCCGCTCCCACTCTCCTCTGCTCCTGTCTTTCTTCTAACATTGTTACTCTCCTTGTCACTGCCTCCCTCATTGCTCTTCCTGTCATCTTCTTTTTTTCTTTCTTCTACACTTCTGTCTGCTCTCCATATCCCCATTTTTATTCTGCAACTCTTTTTCCACCTCATGTTTACTTGACACCGCTGCTATTGTTTTAAGCTTCAGGTCTCCCTTCTCCACTTCTTACATCCCAACGCTCTATTGATCCTTTTCTCTGACTTTAAGGACCAGGCTTTCAGTACCCTAATAAAAACCTACCACAGGAATAGATTAAGGCAACCTCTCTGAATAAAGCATGTGACAGTGCTTATTGCATATAGTCCCGCTTAGCGCTGATTGTTTTTCAAGTCATGGTGAGCCACTATACTGAATAAATTTTTACTTCCTCTTCACTCTCACAGCTGAGCTGCATCTTTATTTTCTATTTCCAATGATTCCTCTTTCTTCAACAGCCTTAAATACCTGGTAAATGTCACCAAATGGGACCCCAAACAGTTCACACAGGACCCCTCTGTTGCCCCTTCTCTCAGCTTGTCACAGATGATTAATGTGGCCCTGCTCTCCATGAGGTGAAGCCAGACCAAGTTGCCCTGTGCCTCATTTGCATGCAATTTTTTGGAGGATCCCAGTACTTGTAATAAGAACACCCAGCTCTAGTCATGAGCAGGGGGCTAATTAGCTCATTGATCCTTTGTGAGGAGGGGGAGGGTGGTATCTGGATAACACACACGTACTGAACAGTATTGAGCTATGGGGTCACTGTGGCTTGAAACATGTGACTCTACTGGGACCCAGCTCAATGAACTATATGGAAAATCATGAGCCTTTTGGCTTTGAGTTAGTATCATGCATGGTTTATGTTATATATAAGATGGTACCAAAGTGCCACTTAAAGGTGTGTTTATGGAGTATCCGTGTTAAAACTTGCAGCAGTTTCAAAAAAGGTAACATGCATGAATTCTAGATGAACTAAGCCTATGGGTACCCGTAGTAATTTGTCATGCTTATTTTAAAATTAGTGTTTTCAAATCTGCCCCTTAATTCCTTGTGCTCAGGAAGTGCAGGGTCTGTAAGTAAGGGACTGGGGGAAGATGCTGCAAGTGGAAGAAATTTGGAGGCAGAGAACAAGGGAGCCACTTGAGCCCCCAGATTTATTTTCTCTGCTGTCGCAGTGGGAAGGGGATAAATTCAAGGCAAACCTCCACTAATTTGATTCTATACCTGGAAATGTAGTTATCATTTTTCCATGTATAGAATGTAATTATTTGGGATGGTCTTATATTCAGGGTCATCTTGTATTTGAGCAAATATAGTCACATGCAACATAATCCACCACTACATGCATTCCCAGAACATACAATTTCAGGGAAACGGAACAAATAATTCTGTTCCATGTGGTGCTATCCAGTCTTCTGCAAATCTAAGTCTAGGTTTGACAGTCAGATTAATTCTAGTGATACTTGTTAATAGTAGCATGACTAGGGAAAGGCGAGTAAGGTACCAGGCCTGGACACTGATGGGCTGGGGGATGGGAAAGGATAAATATATCAGCTGCTGCCAGCCATGGGCTACCACTAGCAGCACCAACTTGGCCACTGTGCTGCTCCATGTGCCACTGCTGGCCAGGGTGCAGAACTGCCCAGATACCCCTCTGGTTGTTAATATGTTTAACAATAGTACCTAGAAGTTCCAACTTGGATTAAAACTCTATTATAATAAATTCATTTAAAACAAATACATGAATAACAGTTGCTGCTTCAATGACTGCAGTGTAGTGACAACATACTTTAAACTAGTTGGCCTGGGCAAGCTTTCTGAGTACTTATCCAGATTTTCAAATGGACTTTTTTGAAGGTAGGCTGTTTCCAGTGCTGCAGCTAGCTCAGGTATGTTTATGCTATGCTGCACTGCAGCATAGATAACTGGACAAGGAGTGGGAGGTAAAAGTGGTTTTCATACACAGAAAGCCAGTGACAGAACTGGGAATAAAAAACAGGCCTCCTTTGAGTTCCAGTTCAATGCCTTCTTCACTGGGCCATGCAGTCTTGCTTAATGTCACCATCTGCATAGCTATACTGTCCCCAAAAGCTCTCACACATCAGGACAAAGCCTGATTTAGATTTGTGGAAATTTTGTTAGCAGGTCATCCCCTTCATTCTCAAATGCATACTGTTTCTATTCCATTGTAGATTTCTGTAGTATGCTAAAGTGATGTTTTGGACTCTGTACAAATGATACCCCACTGTCATAATGGACCAAGAAAAAAAATAAAACTTAGCATTTATAGATCTTCATTTTACTCCTGAGTTTCTTTATTCTGTAGTGTGTATTGATTACTGATGAGTAAGGAATCACTTGTAACCAAATCATGTTCTACAGGATACCTCAGAAGTATCTGACCTCCAAAAATCCTCCAAGATCTTCTGGCAGATTGATCAATTTTGTAATAGGAGTTCACTGACTTGATTTTGAAAACTCTGTTTAGAAAAAATGCACATACTCTTCATAATTATCCTATTTCGTACATTTTTCTTTTTTAATCAGAAACCACCAGTGTTTGCATCCAACTCACTACCTAAATCTCTTGGCATCACCTATTGTGTAATTGTATTTAGAGTTGCAACGAGTCAAATCTGTGCCCTAGGCCATTGTTTCCCAAACCTGGTGGGCATCCTTTGTTGTCCCCTCAACCTACTGGTTTATACCCTGCTCCAACATTTTCCAAATCTGGTTGGCACTCTCCTGCCCCCTCTGGGTTCTCAATGCTTGCTGCAGCCCACTCACCCCACCATGCCCCCTTTCTCACAAGGTGTCCCAGTCCTCCATGCTCTGTGCTGAGGGCTCCTCTTTCACTCTTATGACCCAGCCTCTGATACCAACTGCTGCCATCTTGCATGCCCAGCAACAATCTGCAGGGGCAAATTCAGTGGCAAAGCTAAGCAAGAGAGTGAGAGAGATATAATTGGGCATACAGAGATATAATTGGGCATAGCCACAGATGCATGGAGAGATGGCCTAGCCAGCAGCTATGGGGTTAATGTAGCAGCTGCACTGATACCTCTCCCTACGAGAGTGGTGTCTTCTGGGGTGGGGGATCCATTCTAGCACCTCCTCTTAGTGCCCAGGGCTCACACCCCAGTGTCCCATCCTTAGTAATGCTACTGATAATAATAATCGCTCATGATGCAAATCCAAGATAAGCCTTCATTACATTAAATAAAGCTTCCTAACAGAGGTTGCCTTTTTCTTTAAAAAAATCATGTTCAGGATATGTTTTAGCAATGTCCCTTCTTACTAGTCTTTCACAAGGAGAGGTCATTTTCAGAAACTCTGAATATTGATCATTTATAATCATGCTTTGAACATTGCATAAAAGCTTCCATACTATTTCTTGTTTTTCTGAAATGGTCCTGCCTTCATGATTTTATGGTATTTTCAAATTATGAAAAGTGTCAGTAGCTGCTGGGGAGACTAGAAAGAATGAAACAAAGAAAAGAAGAAAACTGGCTTCTTGTTAAAATCGAAATTTTGCTCTTCTTACTAGACAAGATTTGTGACCTGATAGGGAGGCATTCTGTTTTCTCTTGTTCATCTATACAACCATTTTTTGGTTGTCTGTCAAGCTTTTCTAGCACCTACACGCCCAAAGGAAATCACCTGCTGAAACTCTGTATGCAGATCTGGAATCCACGCCCTTTGGAAAGAGCTGGGGAAATGATCAGAGAGCTGGGGAATCCAACCAAGAGCGAGCTGTCAATATCAGAGCAGTCCTCCCCCTCCTTCGTCTAGCTTTTGTTTCCCTGCAAGTCCAGCTCTGAATCTCTGAAATTCTCCAAAACATTTCTGAAACATTTCAGAGCCTTCTAATTAATTTTGGAGCTGTTTCAGAGCCTTCTGTTTTGATTCAGATCCAGTGTTTTGGGCCACAAAGCAGCCTGAAACACCTCAAAAAGAAATGGCTGCTGAAATTTCACACAGCCCTATTAAACAGCATCAAACCTTCCCTGCTTATATTTTGATGTTAATCCCCTAGGCAGTCATAAGAGGGAGGTGTATGGGAGACATGTAATGCCAGGAGAAGCAAGCAAACCTGGACTCAATGGGATGACTGCTCACTTGTAAGGGATGGGCCTCGGTTTTAGCTAGCACCCTTGCTCCCAGTGGGGCACAGGCTTCCACCTGCATTGCTCTCTATTAATTTATTCAAATCATGATATTAGTAGCTGAGCTTCAAAAGAAGTGTCAGGGACAACAGTGGGCAATGGCTGACCTGTAGTATGGTAAGTAGAGTATTGTGCTGGAAAGTTAGGGATGCTTCTGCTATGTGAAAGGGGCCTAGAACCTGTGATTTCTAGCTTCTGCTTCCAAGCTAGGCACCCTGGACACTAAGCAATTGGTCTGAAGAAGGAGAAAAATACACATGCCTCTTTTCTGCTCCTGAACCTAAGTGCAGCAGTCACAGGTTTTGGCTGACTCCATTTTCAAGCATCAAAGCCTGCACAAGGGATGCACCTAAGAGCTATGCATGGTACCAGACACGCTCAGTATTCCCAACTACATAGTTATACAGTTATCCATGTGCACAGGGCTATATGTTAAGGAAAGACATTTCTCTAGGCAAATAAGTGCTAAAAATGCCCTGTAGATGGCCCAAAAATGGCTAGGTAGATGACCTGGAAAGAACAGAATGTCACCCATAATGTACAATCATAACTGAGCTGTGAAAACTATAACATCTAAAGTAGACATACTTTCCAGGTTCTAACTCTGTTTTAGTTTTACATCACTTCTTAGATCTGTGTATATAATTCTACCAAGGGGACCCAGCTAGGTTCAGCCCAGCCTAGAGTTTGCTGAGATCTTAGTAAGCATTACTGTGTGACTGCTCAGGACACATTATAACTTTTAATAAGGTGTGATCACATTTACTACAAATCTCAGATAAAACATTTGCTAAGTGTCTCATGTGACAAGGCCCTTGGGTACGTCCAGGGATGGGTGGCAGTTCAGCAAGGGATTTGAGATCTAAGGTTTGGTTTTAGGCACCTGAAGAGGCACCAGTTCCTACTAAGAAAGATAAACCAATTTAAATATTTTTCCTTTGATGCAGACTAGGAAAAAAAGATTAGCTGATTAAAGTGTAGGAACATTCCTTATTTGAGCTTGCTACATAATTCATACCTAGTGAACACAGGCAAAAGGTAGGGCAGAGTGGTACCTTAGAGATTGGTTCAGAAAGGCAACTTTTTTTATCAGCTGCCTAATAAGAATATTGATATGATCCATAAAAGAAAATCAAAACTGCATGTGCTACACAGTATGCACACTTTTTCAGAAACTACATTACACAGGTGTTTTTTTATGCAGTCTTCTATTAATACACAAATTGAAACATTAATTTTGTAATACGTGCACATACTGACATGCGAATCAGGAGTTGCATTTTGTACGGCTACTGTGGTATTTGCCCCCAAAATGCATTTTTTAGGAAATTGTGCATTGTTGTTATATATCCTTTCTATTCTCTTTTGATTTTATGCAATAAGTGCTTGATCCAGGGGCCATAAAATCAATTAATTGAATTCAGTAGGTTTTGGACAAGACAAGACTCTAAAGAACAAAATAAAAATGAATAACTTTGGTAAAATATTTAAAACATGTGCGAAAGTAGATCTTTCAGAGCACCAGTTGGGACTATAAAACTGATGAGGCAAGGTGCTGAATACCTTCCATTTTATAATCACATCTTCCTTTCAAGATGTGCTCAGTGTGCTGCCAGAGTGGTTCAGCTTGTCACAAAATAGCCTATCTTCATAAAGTGATGCTTAATGACAATGTTTATATGCATGTCTGTAATTCATCATAGCATGAGCTGTCACTGATTAAAACCAGTAAGCTGATTTTAAAACCTTGTGTACTCATTAAAGTGAATAGGATGGCAGGGTTCTCAGAAGCTTGACCTACTTCTGATTCAATTTGACCCAATTCACTATGATTGTTTCTTTTAGTACCATTTATAGATTATCTGCTGATTGGATTTTATCCAACAGGTCAAGTATTGATTTTTGTGGAAGAGCACATTCCTGCAATCCTTTAAATTAGAAGAAAGGCATCTACTGCTTTATTTTGCTCATCCCCCAGCATCGCAGCAGGATTAATTATCTAAAACTATCTTTGATAGATGGACAGCTAGCCTCGCCTGAAAATACCTCTGAAAGTAACAGCACAACCTTGTCTGACTGCCTGAGTATTCTGTTTCTCTATCTGAAATATTTACAAAGTTGTGGGAGACGGGCGGGGTTCCAAAGGACTGAAAAAGGGCTCACATAGTGCCCATTTAAAAAAAAAAAAGGAATTATAGTCTGGCCTGCCTGACTTCAATACCCCGGAAATTAGTGGAGCAAATTAAAAAACAACACAGAAAAGAGTTAATTTGTAAACATTGGAAAAGCAAAGTCTAGTTACAATCTGCAGGCATGGATTTTTTAAGGGCAAAATATTGCCAAATCAATTTGACCTCCTGTTTGAAAAAATAACTAGCTGGGCAGATGGAGGGACTGCAGTGGACTAAAAAGAACCTCCTGACTCTGTCTGCAGATGACTCAGAAACTGGGAAGGACTGCAAACACTTTGGAAGATAGGAATACAATTCAAAAGGATCTTGATAGATTAGAGTGTTGGTCTAGAGACAAGAGAATAATGTTCTACATGGACAAATGTAAGACGTTACGTTTAAAGAAGAATAAACGAATGCACAAATACAGACTGAGAGATAACTGGGGCTAGGCTGCAGCGTTGCTGAGAAGGATTTGGGGTTTGGGTGAATCACAGATTCGACATGAGTCAGCAATGTAATGAAATTGTAAACCCCGCCCAAAAACCACAAATGAAATTTTGAGTTATATCAACAGGATGTGAGAGTGTCACTCTAGTTCGTGCTAGTTAAGCTGTATCTAGGCTAGGGACAGAAATTAACCAGTATAAGTCATCAGAAACCAGTTTAAATCTGTAACACAACAATTCACGGCACATAAACCGCTTTAAAAATGCCCCAAACTGGTTTAAGATAAACCTGGATGTATGTAGTATCAGACTTAACTGATTTAGATTAAACAGTTTTTTGAACTGTCCCAGATACACTCCACAGTCAAATTAACTCACAGTCTCCCAGCATCGCAGGATACTTTTTACTCTTCTGTAAACCCCTCCCCCACCTCCCTTGCAAGACAGGTGAATTTGTCTTGGCCCAAGCAGTCTGCTCCAGCTAAGACATATGCTTTTACACCTCCTGGTTTCTGGCCTCTGTCATTGCAGGCATGTGGTTGCATTTCCAGAATCAAAAGTGAATGCCTGTTCACTTGCTTATAGGTTCAATCTACACAGCATAGATTAACCTGTGAAGATTGAATCAATTCAGCTTCAAGCTTTTTGACTGTGTGTACTTAGCCCTAGAATATTGTGTGAAGGTCTGGGTTCCACATTTTGAGTAGGATGTGGCGAAGCTTGGTAGGGTGTAGAGGCAAGCAACAAAAATGATAAAAGATGTTGTAAGGAAAGTCATAAAAGGAAAGGTTGAAAGAATTACATATGTGTAAATCTGAGAAAAGGAGATTAAGAGGGAACATGATACCAATTTTCAGTTACGTGGGTGTGTCTACATATGCACATTTAATGCGCTTTAGCTCAATTTAGGGTGCATTAAGGGCACCTGTCTACATGTGTGCGCCCTTAATGTGCCTTAAAATTTGTGATTTTAAGTTATTTGAGCCAAAATTTGATACCTGTGTAAAGCAGGTATCAAACTTATGCACAAATAGCTAAGCTGCAATAGCAAACATGTAGATGCGCTTATGTGCATGTGTGTCCATTGACTTGGGACTAACTTTAGTCCCAAGTCACTCCATACACCCACATTAATGCGCCTTAGTGCATGTATATGTAGCCACATGCCTTAATCATCTTAGTGCACATTAGGCTAATGCACATTAAGTTTAGGTGCACATATAACATGTGTAGACACGACCACTGAAAGGTTGCCATAAAGAAGAGGGACAACAACCATTCTCCCTTCCCTTAAAGCAGGGTATGAAGCAATGGGTTTAAATTATGGCAAAACAGATTTAGACTAGATTTTTTTTTTTTTCCCTTCTAGGGGTGTGCAAAGTGGGCCCTATTCAATTGAGATTCAGAATCAGGGCCCAAATCAGGGACAGTGATTCAATTTGTTGATTCAGATTTCTGTCCCTGATTTGATTTGGTGGAATCTGAAGATTTGATGCTGATTCGGAGATGCTGGGGAGGGTGGAGCATCCCACAGGAGTGCGGGGGGGTGCTCCATGTGCTTGGCGGAGAACCCCATAGTACTTCCGGTCCATTTCCAGGTCCACCAGGCAGTGCCCTGGGGGTCCCCCCCACACCTCCCCAGCTAGGTGATCGGCCACAAAGGGACTCCGGGACCCGCCCCAGATGAAGGAGGCACCAGTCTCTCGCTCTCCAGCAGACCTGGAAGTGGACCAGAAATGCTTCTGATCCACTTCTGGGTCTGCTGCCAAGCACACTGGGGAGCCCCCCGTGGTTCTGTGGGACACTCCATGCGTCTCAGCATTTCAGCACTCACGAGCTGCCTGTTACCTAGAGGTATGTAGAAAAAACATTTAAAGTTGCGTCTGTCTGAATTGATGAATCTTTCCAAATCTCTCCAAATCAATTCAGAGGGTTCTGATTTGATTTGGAGAGATTAAAGGGTCCTCTGATTCAATTTGGATTTGGAGATTCAGCCACTGAATTAGGCCAAATCAAATCAGAGACCGAAGTTTAGCATAGTCCTAGTCCCTTCTAAACCCTATATTCTATGATATTATAACTTAGTAAACAATTTACATCTAGAAAGCACAGGCATACATTGCTACATAAGATTTTTGAAATGTAATATACATGTTCCTTTGATCTTTCTCCATCTATACATAAAGACTGATAAAGGCAAAGGTTCTGAGAACAGGAGCCAACTGTAGTACAGAAAGAGGTATTGTCATGCCAATACTACATGCAATTTCTGGTCTGTGTTTGTTATCCTCCTCCTTTGGAACTACCCTCGCACATTTACCAGTCTCCAGAACTGCAGTTTTAAAGTCTCAGAGGAAAGGGTCTCCTACTACATGTTCATATAATCTAAGATTAACAGATTTAGTGGTGATGACCAAAGCATAGCTATATATTTGTCAGTTTTGCAAGGATTGTAATTGTTCCTTGGTCCTCTAATGGGAAAATGTGGGGAAGAGGTTTTTGTGCCCCTGCTGCTAGGATAGTTTAGCTCCAAACTGGGTGTTAAGCTTAAACAGATGGTAGATTTATTAAGGTGGTATTTATGGGGGCTGTATTCCTCTAAGATTTGTAGAAACATTTTAACTGCCTTGAATCATTGCTGAAAAAAGAATTAGTACCATTGGACTTGAAGAGTTAAATGAATTCTCTGGACTTGTTAATTTGTATGAGAATTCCTTCCTAGATGGATACTCAAGAACAGAATGTAGATGGAACTGGAGGGATAGACGAAGCTCATCTAAACTAAGTTTCTGTTTATTTTTCCATCTTTCTGTCTTTTTTATATTTTTCTTTGTTTGGTTGTTTTTTTCTTTCTTGTTTCTTGTTCATTTTGTTCATCTTGTTTCTTTGTTCCTGTCTTAATCCCAAACTTAAATGGTAAATGCTTTGATTGAAGGAAGATAAGATTAATTAAATTAAGGATGC
>JAGPOW010000261.1:160942460-161006691 GCA_030014935.1 Caiman crocodilus | reverse complement strand
GGTGGTACTGCCAGGGTTATTTTCAGTGGTGAGTCCCATAAGTCTCTGATTCAGGAAAGCACTTCAGTACATGCTTGCTATAAACACGTGACTAGACTCCGTGATTTCAGCTGACTTCACCAGAACTAGTCAGGGACATAGAGCTAAGTAGGTGCATAAATGTTTTGCTGCATACAGGCTCATACTTAATTTTCTGCTGGAAGCAGAATTATCTGCAAGTGAGTTAAACCGTAAATGGTTGAAAAAACATTTACAGGGTAGGGATTGCCCTGCCATACAAACCCCAGCTGGAGTTTGGGGCTGGCGGCTGCAGGGGAGGAGGGGGGTCAAACACCCCTTCCCCAGTTCAAATGTAGTGCTGGCTGCAATTGTGGACTACAAATCCCAGAGGCACCTGGAAGCAAGAAGAGGAAGTGATGAATAACCCTGCAGAATCCTACTGTTGTGATTCTGGATTGCAAATCCCAGAGACCTTAGACGCAGCAGGAAGAGGAAGTGCGCACAGCCAGAGAGCAGTGCTGTATCACCCCCAGCTTCTGGCCTGAGCCACTGAGGGCAGGTGCTGCATTTCCTGAATCAAAGATAAATGTCTGTTCACTTCTATTTCAATTTAATCTGTGCATCTTAGACTAACCTGCAAAGACTGAATCAATTCAGCTTCATGTTTTTGATTGTTTGTACCTAGCCTAAAGGTCTGGGAGTCTCTGTTAGCCCTCAGCAGGTTGCCTTTACCTTACTGCTCCAGTCTTTTCAGCCCTTGTCCCCATGTGGCAGACATCCTGTTTCCATTCTGAGGCTTCACACCAGCAGGCTTCAGTAGACTTCGGCAGGCCATATGCTTACAGACACTCACATAAGCATAGGCATGCACAAGCACTCTCGAGCACCCCGCTTACATTCCCTCTCCCCCACCTCAGCTTCTATAAAGAAGGAAAGGGGTCCTTCAGTCACCATCCAGAGGGCAGAGTACAATGAGCCAGGCCACACCTACCCCCTCTACAATCCAGCCATTAAACCCTTTCCCCACCAGAACAAAACCTATCCAAAGAACCTACTTCAACACAGAACATCAAAACAAACAATACAACCATATAATTATCACGCATGGCCAGTCACTGCCATTACCAAACAATACCAATAGAACCAAAGCTACTTTACCCTTGCAAGACAACATGTGAATAAAACAGACTTTTTTTTGTAGCATCCCAAATTTACTGCAAAAATAGAATATCTTTGTCTTCCAGTTACAGTCCTCACTGGAGTTGGCAGTTTCTCTCAAATGCATTATGAGCTAATGCTTAATGATTTTCACTGTCCTTACTTAGACTGCCAGCTGTGCATATTGAACTTGGACATCAACCTTCTATGTTGATCTATGCTTAGATTGTCACATATCTCATGTACCTATAACCTTAATTTCACTTTCACCATTTCTTGTGAATGGGAAGCTGTGTAATGTTAAAACTTCCGGTATGTTCTGTTCTTTTCTATCAGCTTAGAAAAAATTGGTGCAATTAGGATTCATTGATATTCTTTTACAGCAGGTTGCAATTTAACAGTATATTTTGGTGGGTTTTCTTATCCCCTTCCTATCAGAATGAGAACACAGAATAAGGCTGTGAGTGACTTCCTCCTAACAGTCGACCACATGCCAGCTGGTAATAAAATACAGTGTTAGCCTGCTGTCACATCACACTATCACAACCATGCTCCAAATGTCACATTAGCAAAGGCAGGTTAGAATCACTTTGTATTAGAACATTTTCTGCACTGACCTTTTGAAGGGCCAGAATGACAGGAAGGCTTAGTTCCCCCCACTGCTCGATGCAGGAAGCCACTACTTGTTTTTATAAAGGAAAAAGTGCATGCCAATTAGAATTATCAGCATTTGTGGATCTTCAGAACATAACTGCCTCTCCTGGATCCTGCAAGCCTTATTGTGCAAAAGCCCCATGAAATGAAATTATGAAGACTCAAGGATTCAGTGGGTAATATAGCTAGTTCTCTTTGAGATTTGTCAGAACATGAACATGCCTTCTCTGTGCCCTGGAATGTGCTCACTCATAGCAGTCTCCATTTTTCACCATTAAGAAACTTTAGGCTAGAGTATAGGATTTTATGTTTCACCAGGTTTATATATGACCTTTTAAAATGACACTGCTATACTCTGTTGATTTACAGTTGCTTATTTTATTGATGCAAGGCACTGAAATGCCTTGCTGATAGATGGCAAGGAATGTTTCTAAGGGACAAATTATCTAGCCCTCCCTGTATGAAAAGTGCTCTGTGGCTGTACAGGTTATCTGCACCTCAAGGAAGAGATTGTTCCTCAGAGAAGTACAATCCCTTTTCTGCTCTTGGGCATAAGCACTTTTACCTGTTAATCATATAAGCTCTGATATAAGAATGTTGAGGAAAGATATTTAGCTTTTAAAACATTCAACAACTTAAGACAAGAAAAAGCATTTCCCCACTTCTTTCCAACATGGCTAATTACAAATGTTCACTTCCTACTAAATGTGTTGCATAATCAATCTCCTGTACAGACTTTAGTGACAATGTTTCAAAAGACACTTTTTTAATGGGAACTCAAATATTAGCTAAGTGAATGAGGTGCTGATACAATGATTGTGAAGTTTGTTATGGTTTGAAATGGGACTTGCATTTCCTAACAACAAAACAAAAGGAAATTATGACTTGGTGGAACAATGGGAATGGTAAATCTTGAGCAACAGAGGGTGCTTACACAAGTTACATTTTTTTGCATGAACTGGCCCCCGAAATCGCTCTACAGCCATGACATAACATACATTCACAGCTGCTGAGTGTTTTTAAAATGGCCAAGCCTGTGAAAAATTAACTCTTAATAAATCAGCTATTAGCTGAAGGTGCTATAGAGCAGAGAGCCTTAGGGAGCTTCTGATCAGGTTCCCAGGAATGTTAATTTTTTTCATGTGTGGGGCTGTCACAGAAAGAAAAGAGACTCCTTCCTGCGCAGCATGGGAGGGAGGGGGCAGCACGCAGCTGCTGGCTGGGCTTTGCTGTGGCCAGAGTCAAGGGCAGGGGGTTGAATGGAGCCCCCTATGGCTCCCCCACTTACTCTGGGGGGAGTCAGGCTGGGACCATGAGGTGAAACTCCACCCTATCCTGTGTGCTGCCACTGTCAAGAGGCCCAGGGTTGGCAGAGCAGGGAGGGGAAGGAAAGAACCTTGCACTGGAGCAGCCAACTCTTCTGCAGCCTGTTGAATTGGGCAGAAGCAACCCTGGGGTGGAAGACTGACACCCCCCAACCCCGCTGCCAGCCAAGATTTCTCAAACCTGGCTCAACATGCTGGAGCCCTGGGCACACATGGAGACACAATACCCTGGAGCAATACATTCCAGTACAATAAATGTACCTATGATCATTACATCTCTTTTCAAAGTTAATTACAACAAGTAATGTATTTTCCCGTAAAAGTATAATTGGAAAAAAATCCTACTCCTTCACCATGAGGTATTCTATTCTCCTTAATGATCTTATTACTGACAGTTTCTTCTACCCCACAGATGAGTCAAATTGTGCCTCAGGTCAAAGAACAGGACACTGTCATGGGACAGCTCTGAGGAGAGGATTTGGTTAGAAAGAAACTGTGCAATGATACAGAGATTGAACTCTATTCTCCTCAAAAGCTCAGGTGATATCTGGCTGCCCTGTGAAAATGGGGCAGTATTAGGTACCAAGTGGTCTGAGCTATCCCATCAAATAACTATCTGTGAATTATGGAGAGTCTTGCATGATGGTAAGGAAAATTTTCATCCATTACCTTTGAAAAAAAAAAAAAGGAGATTCCCAAAAGAGACAGAACAAAATCCTTTTAGATGCTTGCTATACATCATTCAGTTAGTAAGAAAATGATTTGCATTAACTATTTGGAAATGAATACCTATCATTCTTTTGGAACTAGATACCTATCGCTCTTTTAGAAAGAGGAACTTTTGCAAAATTCCTGTTAATTGTTTCCCATGGGTTTTTTTTGTTGCCATTAATATTTTGCTATTTACTTTGGTGCTTAAAAAAAAAGTTGCCTAGGAGATTATATGTTTTGGCACAAAATGACAATATGAATGCATTAATTTGTGTAACATTTTAGCACTTTGGGAAAGATAGGATGAACTTAAATAAAATCCTGCAAAGACCCTCAAGGGCGTATCTAGATGAGTGCATGTGGTATGTGGCACTGCAAACACATGGTGCTGTATGCGGTTTTGTGGTATGTGGTACTGCACAGTCTGCATATGTTGCACAGTTTGGAAATCCAGAGGTCGGAAAAAAACATGTGGAAAAAAACAAACCCAAAGCAGTGCACGTTCAGGCAGCATGTGCTGCTAAAAACCAGATCCAGGCCACTCAGAGCAGAGTTGTGTCTGCTGGCCAGGCTCTGCCCGGCAGGATCGCCATGGATGCAGCTCTGGAAGGCCCCTGGGACTCCAGGTGAAGCTGCTGGGGCCAGCACAGTGCTGGCCTCAGCTTCCCCTATGCCCCATTCTCCAGGGACAAGAAGTGGTGGTGCAAGATGTGCTGCTGCTACTTGTCCCCAGGGAACCAATGTCCACGCACATCTGGATGCTCCCCAAGAGTCTTCTTTCCAAACAGTAAATTAGCAATGTCTTTAAAGTCTGTGATTGCAAAAATCCCTAGTGTAGCAAAGGCCAAGCAATGGCTCATAGTAACTTGCTGCTTCCACAAAAGTTCACACACCTGTAAACAGGTTTCCCTCTTTTCAGAAAGTGATATCAATTCTGAATATCAACCTGGAATCTAGAGCCATGTGTTGGGCCTGTAGGTCTCCTAGGCCACATATGAATTTAGTCACTTCAGCTGGGTACAGGCATTACACTTTTACCAGTATAAGTGATCAGAAACTGGTCTATACTTGTAACAGAACAGAAATTCAGCACACAGACTAGTCCAAAACATGCAGAACCCAGCTACCAAAGGGCAAATGAATGTTCTGTTTGCTATCTATCTAAACTACTCTGCTTACAAAAAAAACACATGACTTAGATTGATTCTGCCTTGGGCTTCATGAATGTTTGTACCTAGCCTCCAGGGTGGCTCCAAAATAACCAACACAGTAAATACAGAGACATCTCAAACCAGCATGATGAGCCATTTTATAGAAAATGCTAATGACAGAATTGCATCTGAAATCCCACCACACTCTTTTTGACAGGGGTACCTGCCTCAGGTCTACAGGGAAGTTTCTCTACCTGCTTGGGATCCACAACCCTGGTACGTTTACCTTAGATACAGAAAGATCCAAGGCCTTTCTCTGAAGAACTGAGCAGGAGAAAGTTTAAAATACAACTAGAAGAAAAACAAATAAAGGTCCCCTTTTGAGAGGTGTCGCGTAGTGATTAAATCATTCTGCCTAGATGTGGAAAATTCAGGTTTGATTATCTTCTTCTGACTGTGGGGCTGCAACCCTTCCTTTCTAACTTCGCAGAAGAGTGCCATAACCACCAGGCTAGAAACCATGTTCAGGCTGCGGCAACAGGGCTCAACCTACATCCTGTAGGTCCAGGTCCAGGTCCAGCTTGTGGAGCCTTGTCATCTGGTTTGTGGAGCTCCTCAGAGGTCCATAAATTTGGCAGCAGGAAAGCAATGGCAACTAACGCTGCCACTGATTCCCTGCTGTCACATTTCCAAACCCTGCATGCCAGCTGACATAGCCCCATATGCTGGGTCAGGCTGGCATATGGCATAGGGGGTGGGGTGACATGCTGATCTAGTACATGTGGGGCTGAGGTCACAATGACAGGCCTGATCCAGCGTGTACAAGACCAGAGCCCAATCCAGTGCATGGGGCTATGACCATGTACCACATTAGTCTGCAAGCCAGATAGATGCAGCACTCAATTGGCACACAGGCACAATCTGGTGCATTGGATCTGGCCCACAAAGTATTCTCCCTGGGTTGAGGGTATACTCCATGCCTCCAGTTGAAGCATTTCTAGTGTTGAGAAAATAATTCAAGATTTATTGATGGGAATGGTTAACAGGATTAAAAGTGCCTGAGGAGTAAGAGTAGCCTCGTGGCTAAGGAACTCACCTGGGAGGGGTGATACCTGACTTCCAGGCCCTGCTCTGTGGACTGTGCATATCGCCTGGATTAAACAAACATAACATAAAATAGAAAAGCTGGAAGAGAGTGGAAGCTAGGACTGTTCCCTACCTCAGGTTTTAAGTAGTTGACGTCAGATAGGTTCACTCTTACTCTCTCATGAGAAATGAGCATTTATTCAAATAATTTGATAAAAATGGTATAACTGAAGGGTTTGGGGAGAATTCTCAGAACTAGAATGTTAAAGTCAATGAATATGACTTCTTTAAGAAGAAAGAAATAGATAAAAGGAGAGGGAAGCAGTACGCCAGAATGATTTTGTCCCCTGTGTAAACTTACTGGTACTCCTGAAACTCAGACTTCCAACATACTTCTGCATTATTGTTCAAAATGATAAATCATAAGATGGAATATTAATGGATGAGGGCTTCTTTCAGACCAGCAAATCAAGCTGGAGATCAGCATGTATAATTATGTAAACATACATTTATAACATGCATTACTCTAGGGATTTTGCTTGAGGGTGAGGAACATGCTGAAGGTTTCTTGCTGCCATTACTAACTAACTTGGAGTTTCTGACAATGTAGATAATACTTTTTGTGTTAGAAAATTACTATAACCTACTCTGGGTAAAGTGTTTAGACCTTTATTCTAAGTTAAACTGATCCCTAAACTAAAAATTAGTGGTTCCCCGTGTGCAACTGATCACAACCTAATTAAGTTTGTTATATGCAAATGAAACAGAGTTGACAAGTTTTATTTATATAAACTGCATTAGGCACACAACAACTATATGGAGAAAACATTAAGGTTGTAAAGTCAAGGACTTAAAAAGTTTGGAAATGCCAAGAAATAAGTTTCTCTTCTCAGCCATGCTCCAGCCTGCTTGTATGTACATTATGATACAGTCTAATGACATGATTATGTTTTCCAGAGGACATCTGCCCTTTTCAGTGTTTAGCTAATGAGCAGCTGCTTGTTATTTTTCCTCATTGTTCACTGAATGATCCACACCTTATTTACTGCACACTATTCAAACTACTCAGAAAAGAGAATTGCAAATTTCCTTATAACCTTATGTATAGTGTTAAAGCATCTAAGGTGTCCCAATGGTCACAGTGGCCTCCAGACTGACTTGACTTGCTAGTATTCGGATACAGGTACTTCATGTATATTAATCAATCTTCACAAAAACCCTGTGAGCTGAGATTACTGTATTGTCCTTATACATCTCATATTACAGATAGGGAACACAGGCTGGGAGAAATTAGCATGAAAATTATCCACCGATCATAGATACTTGATTAGAGACACCTAACTTTTTTTTTTAAGGGTATTTACTGGCATCTTAAATAACATTAAGCATAGACTTATAGAAAAACAGGGCTGGAAGGGACCTCAAGAGGTTATCTAGTCCATCCCTCTGATCAAGGCAGGATTACTCCTCTCTAAACTATCTCAGCCAAGTGTTAGTCTATCCAGCTCTTAAAGAATCCCAAGGATGCAGATTATACACCCTCCCTAGTAATTTATTCCAAACCTACACAACCCACACAGTTCAAAATGTCTTTCTACTCTCCTACCATTAATTCTTGTTTTGTCTGCAGTGGCTACATAGAGCTGTCTATCATCATCATCTTTATAATTGCCTTTCCAGCATTTGAAGAGTTCTCCAGAGTAAATAATCCCAGCTATTCTAACCTTCCCCTGTGAGTCATGATTCCTAGACTTCTAATAATTTGTGTTGCTCCCTTCTCAACTCTTTAATTTGTCTACATCTTTCTAGAGTTGTGGTACCCAAAAATCAACACAATGCTCCAGGTCTCAGCAGTGCAGAACAGAGCACAAGAAACACTTCTTTTGACCTGCAAACAACACTCTTGTTAATATAACCCCATATGCTGTTGCCCTTTTTTGGGTCAAAACAGCACATTTTTTACTTCTATTCATCTTATGAGTGGGTGGGTCTTACTTCTCAGCAGCATGCCTGTTTCCATGCAGGTTGGATTGTAGACATATTTTATAAATTCACAGAACTGGTCCTACTGACTTCAGTGGCAGATGAATGGACTCAGCACTTCAGCAATAAGACACTAGGGTGTCAATATGAGTAGCCTAAAACTGCGTACCCAAGCCAGGGATCCTGTTTTTCTATGATGAAAAAAAAAATCAGAGAAAAGGGGGTCAGACTCAGTGACCTACTGGGGTCTCTTCTGACCCTAACACCTATGAATCTAAGGGTGCTGGAGGAATTGGCAAGTGTCATAGCAGAGCCACTGGCATGGCTGTTTGAGTACTCATGGTGCTCAGGTCAGGTCCCAGAGGACTGGAAAAGGGCCAATGTGGTCTCTATTTTCGAGAAGGGGAGAAAGGAGGATCCAGGTAATTATAGGCCAGTTAGTCTTGGCCTATAAGGTAAAACCTTTGAAAACATTATCAAGGATCACATTTCTGGGAGCCCAGCAGGAAAAATAATGCTGAAGGGCACCAGCATGGATTCATAGCAAGTAGATCCTGTCTGACTAACCTTGTTTCTTTCTGTAACCAAGTCACAAAATGCTTAGATGCAGAAGTCAAGGTAGATGTCATCTACTTGGATTTACTTTGATACGATATCTCAGCCTATTCTTATAAACACACTAAGCAGCTGTGACATAATTACATGGTCAGGTGGGTGGGAAATTGGCTTCAGAGTCACACCCAAAGAGTGGTGGTGGATCTCTTTGTCCAACCAATCTCAGTCTTCCCCTCTCCCCCATCCCAGCAAGACCCAGGCAGGAGACTGTTTAACAATTTTGCAAGAATTGTTTAGATTAACAACATCAACAGTACATTAACAACAACAAGACCAACACTTATTTACTACTATTTATTAAAAAAAAAGGTTGGAAATAAAAAAGTTTCTGGCTCAGTGCTTCCTTCAGGGCTTCAAGCCAGTTCACTGAGCCATTCACCCTCAAACTTTCTCTTTTATTCCTGACCCCATGTACTTCCTACTTCAGTCTATCTATGTACCAGCTTTAAGAAGAAGGCTGGTAGGAGGCCTAGTTATTACCAACTCTGTAGACTAGTAGTTAAAGCGCTGTTCTAGGAAGATGGAAAAATAAGTTGGAAGTCCCACTGGAAAAGGGGGGTCTAGAACCTGATGCCCCACTTCATAGGTGATTGCTCCTAATAACAAGGCTACAGTCATAATCACAGGATGACTGCCTCTTCCTCCTCTGATGTCCACCACCTGTTAGTCATGGATTTTTTGCCTGTCTACAATTTTGCAACTTACTTCTGCCCTAAGCATCTCCAGTTTTGGTAAGTTCTCATTCTATTTTAGCGAAAGGACCAAGTGGATTCAGAGAAATGTTATGGAATTCACTGGATCGGCAGCAATTTAGAAAGAACCATTGTTTTGTTTTATACTACACTACACAAAGCTTAAATTTCAGAAGTCTGATGTATATCCGGTTGCCAGTAAGATGGCTCCTTCCCCTTTTCAGTTGGATAAACTCAGGGGTGGTTGTCTGGGGCTTTGACCGATGAAAGTTATCAATTCTTGCCTGTAAGATGCGTACTGGAAACTCTTTTTTAACAGTTGCTTTACCCTCAGAACAGTCACCAAGATTTCAGATGCTATTAGTTGACTATAGGACCAAGCTGAGGTGCAAGTGTTCAAGTAGCTTTGCCATTTCTTCTCAGAAATCACAGATACTCAGCTGTACTTTCTCTTCAAGGACCATTGGCTGTGGAGGCTCAGAGAGTGCTGCTCTTTCCTGTGGGAAATATTGTTGATGGATTTCAATAACATACTGATAACATTCAGCTTTATGTCTCCTTTCCAATATACCTCAGGAGAATGGGCTTCTTGCTTTCCTGGTGCCTGGAGAAGGGCAAAGTGGCATGGGTTCTGCCTAGATAAGACAAAAATGATGCTGTCTGATAGAAAGGAATACATTACTGATGAATATCTGTTCCTGTACCCTGTTGTGACAGAGTGATCTTCAGCCTCACCATTTTTCTAGTGAGGATAGTGTTATCCTCACTGCTCCTTAATATCTGCATATAACAGAAGTTGTCAGGACTTCCTTCTTTCATTTCTGACTGTAGCCATTCATGTCAGTTGACCAAAGGAATGCCTCCCTGCCAACCATTTGACTGAATTTTAGTAATGCTGGGTTAGCTTGGACCCTCTTCAAATGCCACTTGGCTAATTAAACCAATGCAACAGGTTGCTCTATACACTTTCCTATACTAATGCAATAGGAACACAAAAGGACATTATATACATGCTTTGTGTTCTCTACTGCACCCAAGTCATTTCTGTGGCCATTACAGTTCTTTTCCACCACTTATCAAGCACCAAGTGGGTTGAGTGACACCCGACTTCGAGACTACCTCCTCCTTCTTTGACCTTCTGACAAAATTTAGATTGAAAGACTCTTGTAGGCGTCCAACTGGTTATAAAAGAAGTAAAAATAAGACATGACTCCAAAATGCATTTATGAAAATAACTGTGACTTTAAATTAAAAATTAAACCGACTAGCTGAAGTTCATGTTCATAACTAAGCCTTTCCTTTCCTCTGGGTGACATGATTAGTTATTCATTGAGTGGTCAAACTATTTGTAGATAAAAGCATTGAAAAAAAATGATTCCAGAAAAGATATGTCCTTAAAATTTCTTAACCTGGACATTTTTCCTACTCCCATAGTTGTTAAGCAGCTTGTAACAATCCTTCCTTTGGTGGGGAAAACTCTTGTCTACCCCAGTGCTGCTGTTTCATCCAGCAAAGGCAGTGGCCTTTGAGCCTGAAAGGGTTGTTTTCCCTTGGTGGGACAGCCCTTCTTCTTATTGCCTTCTCCATCCCCTTTGTGATGTGCTACCTTTTTATTTATTGTATGGGTTGCCACATTCTGTTCAACATTACAGGGATAAAAAAACTTCAATACCTGAAGTTTTTCAATACCGATACTAGTTTTCTGCCTTGGCCCACCAGTAGTCAACATATTCCAGCAGAGAACTATGGTTCCGTATGCCTCGCATGTACACATAATGGAGTGGTATAAGTGTCCTTACCATCCTGCCAAGTCTTATCATAAACAAACTTTACCCCGAGGGATTGTGTATTTTCTCCAAGGTTATTAATCCAAATATAAACCAAAATACAAGCCCTGTGAAATTTGGTTACAAACATGCCCACAATTGATCATCCCTATTAAGAATTACATTTCAGGATCTGTAAATTAGCCTGCTGTTAATCTATGAAATATGTGATATATTGATTTATTTTGTATTGTGTTAACCTTTAAATGAAATATTGTATATCACTAGTTAAATTTCTTACAGAAGTCTATGTTTATTACAACAAAACAGTTAGTGCCTCAAACAAACTTTTTATCGCACTTCAAAATATATTTTTTGACAAGGCCTTTTGTTCCACAAATCAATGGTGATTCACACTATATTTTTAAGCTAATTTTACTGATTGAGTGGCCTAAGATCCATTTAATTACTTTGCCCAATATTGATATCAGGTTAAAAGGTTTGTAATTAGCTAGGACAACTTGTTTACCCGTTATTTTTCTTTTTCTTTTTTTTTTTTTTAACTACTGGCATCAAATTAGCTTCCTTCCAGGTCCCTGGCTTTTCCTGAGTAGATCAAGATTTATTAAAAATGAGGATATGTGCATCAAGACCCTTTTGGCCATCTTCAAGAACTCTCTGATCCTAGAAGTTACTTTAGTCGCTACAATAGTTACTGTAGAATAAAAAAAAATGATGAAAATGCACCCAGCTAATTTGCTAATAATTTGGGGGTCATTCATACCAACGCAGCCAGCATTCCTTTGCTTAAAATTATACATTTTTTTCTTATGTTGATTCTACATATATTAATGTACACTGCCTCTTGCATTCTGTTTCCCAGCTTGTTAAAAAGATAAGCTCTTAAGAACTGAATTTAAAAATGCTAAAAAAAAATGTATATTGTATATATTCACATATTATATTTAATAACACATAAAATATAAATAATATTTTATATATAAAATGTATATATTTAAATGTATTGTATTTATATATTAAATATATAATATTTGGTTTAATTTAGTCTTTTTCTAGAGTACAGAACAGAGTACATTTCTACATGAGGCGTACAGCGTGCATCAACACATGCCCCTGGCTGTGCATTTGGTGACTGTGCAGTACACACTAGGACTGCACAGTCCCTGTGGCAAATGGTCATTTTTAGATACTACATCAATGTAATGACAAGTTACGGCAACGTAGCATCAGTGTCATGGTTTGTGCCCATCAAGCTATGTTGTTGTAGCTCATCGCTATGATGATGTAGTATCTCATGTAGATGCACTCAGAGTAACAAAAAGGAAGGTGACTTTCTGATCCAGGTGTATAGGAAATATCTGGTTAATAACTAATCAGTCACAAGGTACAGACTTCAATTAATTGTGATTCAATTATGTATACATGTATACAATTGTGATACAATTGTGGAGCTGTAAAGAATTGAAAAGTGTACACCACTCTCTTTTGTTCTGACTGACCAAAGAGTCTTTCAGTTTGGGATCTTATATATTAACTCATGAATGATAAATTTGCTTGAAAAATAAAATGGCTTTAAAACTCTGAAACTTAAAGTAGCATTAGCATGAAGCAGTTCCATTAAACAACAAATTAAACTGAAGAGAAATCCAGATGTTTCTTCTAATTCTGAAGTACTTTTCCCTCTCCTTGACTCCATACCACAAAGAGAGAAGCACACATATATAAGAACTGCCATTTATTGGTATAGGATTGGATAGGTCCATCTTGTCCAGTATCCTGTGTCACACCAGCAAGGTCTACACATGCAAGACAAGGTTCTTTAGGTAGATGTGATATCTTCTATGAACCTTGGCTGCCTATGTCCTTAGACAAACATGGCTACAACCAACATCCCTCTACACGATCAAATAATGCGAAGCAATAAACTCCACCATTTATTGCTCTGGAGTTTATTGCTCCCATGTTGAGACAAAAGCATGTTGCACCAGGTTGGAGTAGCCCCAGCCTGGCAGGGGGACCTGGAGGTCAGCCTGCAAATCTGGGGCTGATTTCCCTCAAGTCAACATGTTACGAAGAGGCTGGCTGGGGCACAAAGGTGCTTCAGTGTGGGGCTAGCTGGCAGGCAGCCCCCCACACCAAAGCCCCCTTATGCCCAGCCACCCAGGTCAGTGTCTACAGGTGTGCTACTGTGGAGTAAAAAAACTCTGCAGCGGGATAGTGCTTATATTTACAAATACCATCCTGCTGCAGAGTTAACTAGTTTACTCCAGCCTAATAGGGGTGCACATGTAGATGCACGATGTTTACTGTAGAGCTAATTAGTAAACTGTAGTAAATGTCTCATATGGATGTGCCCACAGTGGCAGAGAGTAGATGATAAAAGGGAGAGTGAACTGGGTGCGACCTGGGTTTTTTCCCTCCCCACTGTTCCTTTCTAGCATTTAGGGTCTAAGACGTTCTAATTGAGAGGCTGTATCCCTAACTTCCATGCTCAATAGCTGCTGACACCCCTTTCCTCCAAGACTGTATCCAATCCTGTTTTGAATCTGGCTGAACTGCCAGCTTCCACATTTGGTGGCAATGAGTTCCACACTTTAATTACATGCTGCATGAAAAAGAACTTCCCTTCTATCAGTTTTAAATTTGTTACCTATTAGTTTCATTTCATGATGCTTGTTCTTATACTGAGAGCCAGAAAATAATAAATCCCTGTTTACTTCGTGATTTACTATTTTGTTAACACTTATCATGTCCCCCCATCAAGCATCTCCTTTCTAAACTGAATAGGCCTGCCCTCTTTAGTCTCTCCTCGTATGGAAGCCCCTCCATCTTTGTTGCCCTTCTTTAAATGTTCTCTAGTTTTTCTATATCTTTTCTGAGGTGTGGGGACCAGAACAGGGCACAGCATTCAAGGTGTGGATGCACCATGGATTTATAAAGGGGTGTAATGATACTTCCCATTTTGTTTACATTCCATTCTTAATAATCCCTAACATTTTGTTTGCCTTCTTGATGGCCACTGAGCTGATGTTTTTAGCAAACTCTCTACAATGACTCCCAGATCTCTTTCCTGTGTAGTAACAGCTAATGTAGAGCCCATTATAGTGTAGCTATAGTTTGGGTTATTTTTGCCCAGGTACATCACTTTACACTTCTTCTTTTGTATGGTGTCAGATAGCAACTTCCAAATCTATGAGGCACTGTTTGGTATTATTGCTCAGTGTGCAGATTCCATCAACCCCATCTAGGCATTTGTAAAGATTGCAGCTTTTGATTAAGTGCTGTGCCATTTGTTGGACACTGCATTTACAAAGGGGGCTGTCCAAGATATCATCTTATGAAGTGTTTTGAAGTATCTGTATCCAGATCTCAGTCTTTCCAGCCTGACCCACGCTTCTCTGTAAAGGTCATGCCCAGTTGGGAGATTCATTTGGTGTTGGTATAAAATGCTGTAGGGAGAGGTCTGACCTTTCCCAGCAGTTGGCCCACTCCACTGCTCCCCATAGGTTTGGTTCAGCATCCCCAATGTCTTCCAGGAGCTTATGGGCTTCATGTACAAACAGTTAATGACTTTCAAACCTCTTAAGCTAAGCTTCCATCTGTTTGGGTTTTCAGTTAACAGTTGATGAAGCAGATGATTTTCACCATCTCTTGCCTCTATTGCCAGTAATGATGTTAGGGTCTGAATTCCTGTATCAATTGGTCTAATGCCCGAGAGTACAGGGAGTACATCTGTGATTTTTACAACTTCATACTTATCTACACTGAATTGCATCTGCCATTAGGTTGCCCACTCAGCCATGCCAGACCCTTTTGTAGTTCCTTACAGCCTACCTTGGTCTTTACCCCTTGGAATAAATTTGTTATTAGCAAATTTGTCCATCTCACTACTCACCACCTTTTCCAAATCATTTATGAATATGTTAAACACCATTGGTCTCCACACAGATCCCTGGAAGACCCAGCTGTTTACTTTTTTCCATCTTGAAAATTGACCATTTATACTCACTCTTTGCTCCCATTTCTAATCCACAAGTGGACATTCCTTGTAATCCTGTGACTTCCTCATTTAGTTAAGAGCCTCTGTCAGAGGACCTTGTCAAATTTTTTTTTGGCAGTCCAAATATACTTATGTCAGTCGGATTGTCCTGATCCACCTGCTTATTGACACTCTCAAGGAACTTCAGTAGGTTGGTTAGGCATGATTTCCCTCTGGCAAGCCATGTTGATTCCTCCTCAGCAAATCATATTCATTCATTTACTGAACTATTTATCTATATTACTGTTTCTACTAGTTTTCCAGGTACAGAAGTTAGTCTCACTGGCCTGTAGTTCCCTGCACCCTCTCCAGAGCCTATTTAAAATATGGGAATCACATTGGAAACCCTCCAGTACTCTGGTACTAAGGCTGCTTTTAGTGAAAGGCTGCATGCTACAGTTAACAGTTCAACAATTTCACATCTAAGCTCCTTCAGGATTCTAGGATGAATGCCATCAGGTCCTGGTGACTTGCTTCTGTTTATCAGTTTCTTCTAAAACTTTATCTACTGAAACCTCAATTTGGGTGAGCTCCACTGACTTGTCCCTAGAGAGGAGTGGATCTGATGACAGAAATTTCCCTAACATCTTCTACAGTGAAGACAGATACAACGAATGCATTTAGTTTCTCATCAATGGTCTTGTCTTCCTTAAGCAGACCTTTTACACCCTGATCATCCAAAGGCCCAACTGACTCCTCAGCAGGTCTTTGGTTTCTAATGTATTGAAATAAATTTTTATCGGTATCTTTTATGTCTCTAGCAAGCTTCTCCTCAAATTCTCTCTTAACTTATCTTATTATAGTTTGCATTTGCTTTGTCGGTGTTTATGCTCTTTTTTATTTTTTCCATTATGATCTGACTTGCACTTTTTGAAAGAAGCCTTTTTTCTGCTTATTGCCTGTGCAACACTGCCATTAAACCATGCTGGCTTTCTTTTGGTCCGCTTACCATTGTTTTTGATTTGTGGTATGCATTTGCTTTGTACCACCAGTATGGTGTTCTTAAGCAGTTCCTATGACACCTGCAAGTTTTTCACCCCTTTAGCAGCAGCCCCTTTTAACTTCTGTCTAAGTAGCTTCCTTATTTTGGTGTAGTCTCCCTGTTTCAAGTCAAAGGCTATTGTAGTAGATTTTCTTGTCTCCCCTCCTACATGGATGTCAGACAATTTGCATTGTGGCCATTACTGCTGAGCAGCTCAGCAACACTTGCCCTATGCACCAAATCCTGTGCACTATTATTAGGCCAAGAATGTAGGTTTCGGGACTAACTAACTCTTGTAGTTTCCAGGACTAACTGCTCCAGGAAGCAGTCTTTATAACATTATGAAATTTAGTCTCTGCATCCCAGCCTGACATTAGATTGACCCAGTCTGGCTGTGAATAGGTGAATTTCCCAATAGTACTGCATTTTCAGCTGTCAGCCTCTCATGCTCCATTAGTATTTCTAGCTTGCTGCTGCCATCCTGGTCTGGGGGTCAGTAGTATATCCCTAGACATGCTTTTTTTTTCCTATTTAAAACCTAGATTTCTATCTACAAAGATTTTATGGTACCTCTACTATCAGTTGAAAAAAATCTAACTTATGATTTGATGCAGTCTTTGATGTAGAGTGCCACTCCTTCACCAGTATGACCTACTTCATCATTCCCATATAATTTATATCCTGGTATTACACCATCCCATTGATTTTCCTCATTTTGCCATGTTTTAGAGATACCTATTATACCTATAAGCAAGTGGAGGTCAACTGCCTCAGGACACAATCCTTGAGGATCTCTCCAAACCATCTCTAATCAAAGCCTATTAAAAATTTTTTTTACTGTGTCTTTCATCTGGGTTGTAAATCTACAAGCTGAGGAAACTGCCTGAAAAATCAGTATTTATTCACCATAAATTATGGCAAAGAAACTCCAAATGTCCTTACTACTGGATGGTCTTTGAAATGCTTTAGGGTGGGACAATGTTTGTGGGGAGGTGTGCTGAACAGAAAGTGTCAGTCCTAAGCAAGAAGGCATGAGCAACATTAAAGAAATGTTCACCATAATGCAAATGATAAACATGGGTAAAAGATCCATTCAAAGGCAGTGCCATAGGTTAATAAAGTCCATGGTGCAGAGAGCCACTGCTTGAAGGATCAGCTTTTGTGAATTGAACCAGCAGGATTACATTCTAACGATCCCCCAATAATGAGAATATCAGTTGTTTTTCTAAGCACCTTTTGACCACATTTTGCCAGATATGCCTCTTACCCTCAACTCTGTAAAACAAACATCAGAATATTCATATCACTTTTTAAAGAAACTCTGGAGACAAGTTGTGCAGCTCAGTTCTAGACTGTAGCCAGCCCTCACAAAGTTGTACATGTGTGGGTTTGTTCTCCACAGCGGTAACCCAGCTGAAAGGAGCCAGTATTGATGACCGGTTCACCATACAAGCGTAGGCTGCCCCTCATGGAGGCATTTAGCATGTTTGTACATTGAGAATTTCTTGGGGAAGGCTGCCTCCTGAATCTGCCTGGCATACAAAGAGGTAAAATGTCAAAATTTAGCCTTTAGAAAACACAAGCACTGAGTCAAACAAATTTGATATCCATCTTTCAAAGTTCTACACATGTATTATTTTTCAGAAATGACTGAGCTTAGAACTGAATGTGTCTGCTGTCTGACACAGCTTTTCAACAGTTCTTTGCCTGTTTATAGGTCTATATTTACATCAGAAAATATAACTTCTGTTATTTATGGGCAAAGGTAAGTGTAAAGGGCTAATACCTAGAATATTTGCCGTATGATGCTGTATTCAGAGCAAGGAATGCTTAACTCAATGCCATTTTCCAAGCAGGAAGAAAAGTCTATTTTTTCTGGGTAACTTTCCATATCCATTACTTCAGATTCCACACAGATTCTTTTCATATTTCTATAGAACTTGAAGCTACTCTTAAGCAAATAAAACTCTCACAGAAGCCTGCAATACGAAACACAACTGGAAGATTAATTTAAGGGAATAAACATCCATATCCTACCTTGAAATTGTGTAAATTTGATGGTTCCCATCCTCTCTCCATTTCTGAATACAACTTGACCCTAAATAAAGTAAAGAAGAAACTTATAATAGATTTAAACATGCTTTTATAAAGGCTTTTAATTCCATCTACAGTTCATCCCAGTTGACAGTTAAATTACCTAATACGGACTTTTCTAACTTAGAGATCAAACACCACTTGTCCTCTTATAGAAGGCCTTTCACAAATCTTACAGTATTTTTACAGATGGGGAAATGGAGGCAAAAAGCAGGCAATACATTGCTCAGCAATATCCAGCAAAGCAGTGACAGAGCCATAAACAGAACTCGGGTCCCTGAGTGTCACACTCAGGCTGTCAAAGATAGGTGTAAGGCTTGAGGACCACGTGGCTGTCTCAAATCAAAGCCACCACAAGTGAGGAGTAATTCTTCTGAAGTCAGGGGATCTGCTCAGTGTAAAACCAATATAAATAAGAGGAGATTCAGGCCTAAATCTTTCAGCATAAGCATTCTACAAAATAAGACTATTGGTTCATCAAATCCAGTAATCTGATTGTGACAGTGGCTTTCACCAAGTACTTAGTACATCAAAACATTGGGAAATTTTCTTTGGAATCTCATCCCAAATTCTTGCAGTAGAGCAGATTATTAAATAGCACATGGCAACCAGGTCTGGTTTCCAGCACATTCTTTCCTTATTTTGGATAAAAGTCCAGATCCTATTCTAGCTACTGTTTAAGTGGACTTAGGTGCCTAAGTGTGATACTGCTCAACCCTGGTCATGTCCCTGAAAACAATGAATGCCCTTTGTAATACACCTTCATTTGACCCTTAAAAACAAATCACAAAAAAGTACTCATCACTTAGGCACCTAAGTCCCTTTATGCACCTAACAGGGGATCCTAGTTATTATCAAGGCTTGTGAAAGTATTCAGTACTTTTGAAAATCCTACATGCCTCAATAGCTTTAGATGACAATGATGCTAAAAGGACAACTACATGCTGAATAAATATATATTGGTTTGAATTATTTTTAAATTTAAGGTAGTGTATTTGAAAGTGTGTTTGATCTTATCTCAACTATGTAGTTGGTCCAATAAAAGATATCAACCTAAGAAATCCTTGCCTTTTACATCTCTTTTAAATTTAAAGTCTTTTAGGGTTGTTTTTTTTTTTTTATTATAGAACAGAGCAAAAAAAGAAGCAAGGAAATAGTGTTGACTGTGACCTTCATTAGTAAGGGAGGTCTGTATGTCATGTACATCCAGCACCCTCCTTTCTTCCCTTCAGATGTTTGGCACAGCCCTAACGGCCATCATTCCAGTTCTTTTACTTACTTAGGTCTCACAAGTTTTCTTTTTCCATCTCTAGCACTTTAAGGAGCTATACAACATACACAGCTTCTGTGAGAAGGAAATCCTAGTTCCTTCATTCTACATCAAAGCAGTTCTTCAGAAATGGATGGTTGACATACAGCTAGATAGCATAGTGGGTAAATGTCTTTGCCTGATGCTACTACTGAGCGAGGTTCACAACATGACTGAAGTCACAAAAGGAATGAAGTTGGTAGCGTCAGGAGTAGGGTATACTGACTGGTCTGTTTATTATGATTTACCCTGTACCCAAAAACATGCCAGAAGCCTCAAAAACATAGTTACAATATATCTCTGCTCTGTCTGGCTCCTACACAACTGCACAGAACTTACCCTTACAAAAGTGGGCCAAACAGTTGACCCTGGGCTCAGGTTATCATGGGGATTGCTTCTTAAGTATTTTTGAGGGTTCACTGTATCCTTAAAGATGAGCGGAAATGTGTATGCAGTGATATCTTGCACCCTTTAAAAGTGGATAGAGGTGAATGTCCTCCCCGAGCAGAATTAACAGCTAAGGGAGGAATCCTGGGGAGTTGAAAGCACTGTAGCTTTGCAGTACCCTCAATATAGTGCTGTGCCTTTAAGCCACAATCATGCCCAAGCTGTCTATAGCTGTGGCAGGTGGATATCTTCCTCTTCCAGGTGCTGTTGCCTCCAAAATGACTGCTTCTTGCCTTAACATCCTGCGTGTGATGATATACTTTTCTCCTCATTGGTATACTTGTCACATAATGGTCCATATTCTTCCTGAACTATTTCTGTTCCTTTGGGATTAATGAGATAAGTATACAACTTTTTAAAGAGTTGAATTAATTCCAGAAGCTGGATGTTTCAAACGAATTTTCAGACAGACTCCAGAGTTGACTTATGTTACATATTCTGAAATTTCAGTGGGGTGTTTGTTAGCTGATTTGATTTGGAGGAGATTTGGTCCGACTTGGCAGCCAAATCTCCAAATCCAAATCAAATCAGGAGACCCATTAAAAGTTCCGAATTGATTTGGAAGCCTCCAAATTGATTCAGAGAGATTTGGAGATTTGGCCAGAGACTAAACAGGCAGCAGGCCCCAACCTCACTGGACACAGCTGTCTCCAGTTGGTAAGTCTGTTGCGGTAGGTGGAAGAGGGAGGGAAGGGACTTGGGGTGTGTGGCATATAAATGCCTCCACAGCAAGAGAGGGACTGAGGCTGGGACAAACTGCCCAGCCAGGGCAGGGGAGCGCAGGACTTGTGGAGGGGGGCTCCCACCACTGCATGCCACCAGTCTGGGAGACTAGCTCCAGCAGTCCTGGCTCTGCCTGCTCCACAGAGCACAGTGGAGTGGGGGCTATGGGGGGCTGCAGCCACCCTAAAATTCCCCATAGCCCCTGCTGCTGGCTCCACCCCAATTCAGGTACATGCCTCTGCCCTCATGCCCTCCTATTGCTTCCCAGCTGGGGTGTGGCAGGGCAAAGCTGCAGCTTGTCTGGGAGGTGTGGGGAGGCTGGAGCAATTTCTGCCACTGTGTGCCACTTATCTGAGGTAGCACAGCAGCACCATCCCACGCCTCCCGCACCTGGCTGGGTGAGTAGCAGGAGGGCATAGCCCCTGCTCCCAGCACCTTCTGCCCAGAATGAGCCATGTCGGCATCATGTCCTCCCGCACTCCCCAGCTGGGCAAGCAGCAAAAGGGCATAGCCTCCCTGCATCCTGCACCCACCCACCCCAGCTGGATAAAAGGTGGCAGGGCAGAGCCCCTGCTCCTCGCACCTTTCGCCACCCAGCCAGAGCACAGCCCAACCCAGTCTGCCCTGTGCAGATTTTGGGGCACACACCCACTCTCATGCCCTCCCAGACTGGTGGCAAGAGCCTCCAGAGGAGCCACTGGAAGATCACCTCCTGGTCCAGCAGCGCACAGTGGCGGAAGCCCCGCTCCCCACGTCCTGTGCCCCCCCGCCCCAGCTGGGCAGCTTGTCCCAGCCGCAATCCCTTCATTGTTGTGAGGGTATTGTCCTTCCCCACCACAACAGACCTATCAGCTGAAGACAGCTGTGTCCAGCATCCTTGAGGACTGCTGCCTGTTTAGTCTATGACCGAATCGGTGCTGAACATCTGGATCTGAAAATCAGCCAAATCAAATCAGGACAGTGATTCAAATCAAATCACTGTCCCTCTGAATCAGCCAAATCTGAATCTGAAGCAAATACTTGCTGCTTTGCACAGGGCTACTATTTGTTAAGCAGTATGGGTGAAGTTTCCCTTTACCAAAAAGGGGAGCATAAAATGTAGGAGCAGGATTATACAAATTTATCTTTCAAACTAGCTATTTTTAAATAGTACTGAAGTGTTCGATGAATTGTATCAATTCAGACTTCATTTTTAAGTGTTACTGCTCACATTGAGAAAATACATAGCAGATATACTTGCAGATACGCTTATGTTTACAAACTTACCAGTGATATTTGAGCATCAGGTAATCTACTTTCAGTTTGATTTATTATCATAATCTTAGTATTTATTGTTTAAACAAGTGTCAGGATAACAGAAGGTGAACATAAATATGTATGAACAAAATGCTCTTCCTTGGTCAAGCCATCCCAACTTTAGAAGATGATTCCTGGCAATACTCTGGGAGAACCACTGGTTCAAATCCATACTCCTTTTTTTCTGGATGAAGACTGACATCAAATTTCCATAAATTTCCATATGTATTTTGCCTAAAGCTGATATGGACAATTGACATCTTTCTGGTATGATGGCAATGAAGAGTTAAGAACATTAACATTTCTGTACTGAATCAGACAGAGTCAATCTAGTCCAGGGGTCCATAGCAGATACTTCAGAAGAGAGTGGAAGAACTCATCAGTAAAGAAAAGTGCAAAAATCTACATATCACATTAGGCTAAAACTACACATTGCCTTAAGCATAAGGTTTTGTTATTAATGATGACAAGTTTGGCATTTGGGTAAGTAGTTTGGGTTAGTGGCTAGAATTGGGAGTGCTCTGGTTGCTACTGGTTTGTGATGTGACTTTAGGCAAGTCAGTTCACCTCACATTTCAGTTTCCCATCTGTAAAATGAGGATGATAATAAAGCTGGCCTCCTTTAAAATCTATTCCTAAAGTGCAATACAAGAGTTAACTATTATTAACAATTTGCACAAAAGTTTCAACACCTGGCTAAATAAGAGACAGATTCTATTTCACCTATTAGGCTTCTGCATGCACTTAGACACCTAAGTATGATTCCAATCCACCCTGTTCAAATACCTGAAAATCCACACGGCATCTACTTTAACACCCCATCATCTGTCCCTTATAAATCAGTCCCAAAAAGAAGTGAGGAGGACAAAGACCCACCCACCTTTTGCTTTAACACTTTTTTTTCAGGCACTTAAGCAGCTTGAATAGATTCATACTTAGGCACCTAATCGACAGACTGGAATCTGACCCAAAGTGTTTAGTCTCAATGAGTTCTTGCATCAGTAAATTCCACTGTCTAATTAAGCATTTTCTGAAAAATAAGTAGGTTTTTTTTTTTTGTCAGTTTTGATTTTAGCAAGCTTTTAACAGCTTTTAATGCTGAAAGCTGTCTTGTTTGTGTGAAAAAAGACCAGAATTCTATGCTTCAGTAGCTTAATATTGGGTGGTCAACTGGGGCGTCTGCTTAGACGGGTCAAAAGAACATCAATCAAATTTGGCCTGACACCTGCCTCTGCTCCTGCTGAAGGTGCAGGCTCTGGTAGGTCTGCCTTTGCTAAGCTATAGTTTATTAGATCCGTTCAAATGCTACAGACAGGGAAATGACCATAAGATTTCATTTTTTTCATATTTTACTTTCCAGGCTCCTGATATTTTCCAAGTTTATTGTATCAACAATATTTTGACCCATATCTAAAATGCAAGAATGTTATTTCTCACCTGATGATTAAAAGGAAAAATATTCACACCGATATGCTGTGGAATTATTCACTGATGTGGATCAAATAGTATTATTCTAAATAAATGTAAGCATTTGGATAAATTAGGTATATTAGGAAATAACAGCTATAAATTTAAAAGCACTGTGTTGACATTTTCCACTTTGTAAAATGTGTTGAAATATATTATTGTTGGTAAAATATGAACAAAGCTTTTAGGTTATGCTGAAGAAAGTATACACTGGAAAAATTATATGACAATGTATTTCCCATGATGCATCAAATTATTCACAGCAGAGTGTTTTAACCAAAAAAGGCTTCTTAAATAATGCAAGTAACTCAGATAAGTTATTAGCTGAAGAGAGACAACATTTGCTTAATATTTTATCAGTCTGAATATTGCTTAAAGTGCTGTTCACAACCTTTTTGAAAAGTTACATCTATGATGCATGTTATATACATAGTTGTCAAAAACACCACTGTGAGAAATTTAGGGTTGCTGCCTAACGTATGTATAATTCTATTAAAAAGTAAATCACTCACAGCCTAGTGGGGTTGAAACATGTCCAACATTCAATTTATAGAACTGAATTGAACTTTTAACTATATAAGTGTCATTACTGGTCCAGGACTTAATATTGTCTGCACTGCATCAGTCAGGTATAGATTTCAGGGAAATTCCTTACATGCTGGCTCTTCCATATTGACTCCAAACTTCTTTAATCTTTAGAAATATTGTAACTTAAAACAGTAGCAGGGAATTATAAGAATTCCAGTATAGCAGGGAATTATAAGAAGGCAGATAGTGGCATTAACTCCAAACTGTTTCATTCAAAGATAAGGACATTTCAGTTACACATAAAGGGATTTAATAAATAAAGAATTTTACTCTTTTTATGTAAGAAATCAATAGAGGTAGAACTTACAAAGAAGCCTGCCAACATTTCAGACTTATGTTTCATGGGAACAAGTCAATGATTTAGACTGATATTGCACAAGAGATGACATATGAAGATAACAGATTACTTGTAATTTAATGCATATGCTCCATGACCCCAGTCGACTCAAAGTATTGAGTTCAAGGTAGTAAATCTAAAGATTTATCAAGAGAATTGCCTTCTGCAGACTGTACTCATAAATTACTAACAATATTTTTTCTTGATCTAAGTGAATGGAACATTTGAATAATAGATATGTCTAATGCACTCAGTAGGCCCTGACCTTGCAAAGGTGCTGCCTGTGACTGTATCAACACACAGCACTTTGTGTTATGACGTACGATCTTTTAATGACACTAAAAATGTGTGCTAGATACTTATTAGCAGGTGGTTCTAGCAGTCTGACCTCTTTGCTAATGTGCAGATGCATAATTGTTTTTTTAAATAAGGGTAGAATTGATTCCTTCAGAACCAGGTTCCCAGTGTTGAACTGAAGTTTCCTGGGCAGAATGAGAATTTTACATCTATAGATATAAAGTATATAGATGGATTTCTTTAAAAAAGTGGAATGCTCTCCTGAATTCCTTAGACATTATTTTGTAAGATCGCTTAATACACTATACACTCCATTTAGAGCAGGGGTGGCCAACTTGTAGCATGTGTGCCATAAATGGCATGGTCAGCCTCTGTATGTGGCATATAGCAAATTATGGTGGGGGCGGAAACAGCAGCCGAGCAGCAAATCAGGCAAGGAAAAGTGATTGGAGTGGTATTTAGGGAGGGCATGGGGCTTAACATGTGGCAGGCCTGCCAAAAAAAGTGTGGCCCCACCGATTTAGACAGTCTCAGTCTGTGCACAGGATTTAATTCCAGTGCACACTGAGTCACCTCTCCAACAACCATAACAATCAAATAATGTCATAATTATATAGTCACTGAACAAGTATCTTAAATACTGGTTATTCTTCTGCACTATATTTTGTTCAGTTTACTTTCTTCTGAACACAGAGTCACATCCTTTTCAAGTATGTGAAAGTTCCACTGTAGGCCAGGGGGAGGGGTCCCTGGGTACCTGCAGAGATGGATGCCCCTTCCCCATCCTTATTTAGAGCAGTCTGCCCTGCTCTCACTTTGATATAAAGTGAATACAGTGCAGGAGGCTGCCATATTTGTGGCCCTGGTGTACTGTGCCAATCACACAGCTCTGAGCCTTTCCTATACCTGTCCTATGCCTCACATATGGCATCCAAATTCACTTGCTACTCCCCTGGCCTCTCACTGGGCTGCACTTGGCCTCTGGTCCATTTAGGCCTCAGGTCCTACTCAGTGGGCTTTGACCCCTTGGCCTCTTACTGGACCACTCCTCTAGCCCCTTACCGGGCCGCACTCTGAGAGCTCTCTGGGCCGTACTTCACTTTCAATAGGCCTCAGGTCCCTCCTGGTAGACCTTGGCTCCTCTCCAGACCTTTTGCCACTCAGGCCTCAGGTCTTTTCCAGTGGACCTTGGCCCCAAGCCTTTCTCCTCTATAGGGTGACCCACAAGGTAATCACCTTGCTCCTCACCTTTCACTGGGGAGGCACAGGTGTGGCATTTCCTGGAAGTTGCCCCACCACAGGCAGCCCCACCACACCATCCAATCCAGCAGGGTGCGGTTTCAGGTCTTACCCAGGACCCAGAAGGAACCTCCTCCATCCCCAGAGTTCCTACCCTAACCTCCAGTGTTACAGGACCTGCAGTCCTCAGGTCGAGCAATGTTACTCCTTTAGATCTTCAGATGCAACTGCCAGCACTGCTCCCAGGGTCTGGGCTTATACTCACAGCCCTCCTCCAATTAGGTCTTCACAGCCCTCCTCCAATTAGGTGGCCCCTTGTAGCCAGGTGACTATCTAATTGGACCTGAGTCCACCTGCTGACTGCTCCACAGCTTGCCTGATGGTTTTAAAGTGACAGGCACAACTAGTGCCCTGCCACAGCCACTAATCAACTCAACTTCCACAACTGATACATCTGAATTTTCTCAATACTGTATTAAATTTGGATACAGCCTCAATAAAATCTTTAATGTATGCTTCAACTCTGGAAAACACCTAAACACATGCGTATGTCCCATTATAGGCACATGCTGAACTGTTTTCATGAACAGATTAATAATTTACAAATTTTACAAGAATATGTAGCTTGACCTCCTGTCTAACAGTTACAGAATCATATGCACTGGGTGCATCAACATGTGAAATTAATGCGACTCAAACTCCAGAGTTGTCTGAGCCACAATCAGCTAGTCCTGGGTGAAGTGTCTACACATGCGCTTGGGATAGCAGCTATTTGAGCCAAGGTAGAGCAAGCCCCCAACTGGCTGGGCTGACCGGGAGCAATATATGCCTACAGTAAACATTGGCAGATAAGGTTCTTTGGGTGAATCTGATATCTGTTATTAGACCAACTGAAGTAGTTGGAAAAAAAAAATTTAAGCAAGCTTTTGGGTTTAAAAACCCATCATCAGACTGAGGAAGTTTCTGCATTTGGTGTGTGCTCTTCCTAGAAGGAATGAATAGTAAAGCAGCCAGAGGCTGGGTTGGAATGTATGTGAGATAGGCAATCAGTGAAGATGTGTCAGTGAATGAGAGACAGGCAGGGTGGGGGAGAGAAGGGGGATGAAATATAGCAGTTAAACAGTGGAGAGGTACCTGAGGAGTCAGATGTCAGGCAGGTTATAATGTGTCATAAATTCCAATGTCTATATTTAGTCCGTGATTTTCTGCATCTAGGAGGTTGATAAAGTGAAGTTCATACGCTTGTCTCTGAGAAGTGTTTTGTAAGTTTCCTCAAACAGTCCCTGACAGTACTATCCTACAATGGAGTTAGTTTACTGTGCCCTAATACCAGCAGGCATGTAGACTGCAATACTTTATTGCGTAACTAATTGGTCTACTCTACAAGAAACTGGATGTGTAGATGCACCAAGTGACTCCTAAAACATGTGGTATTCAGTATCTCTTAGAGCATACCTTTCAGAAATATAGTCAGTCTTGATTTAAATGCTTCAAAAGCTGCAGAATAAATAACACTATTACAATGGTGACTGTTGAAGATCTGTAACATATCTATTGAATTTGCCTAGTTACAGCTACTAGCCATTGGCTCTTAAAATGCCTTCACTTATTTAATTAAATAAGACTACTACCATTAGAAGTTTTCTTCCCATACAGACTATGAACAAGTCACCTCCTATCCATTTTAGATAACAAAAGAGACTGAATTTCTTGTGTTTTTTAAGGCTGATCTATACACAGTTTTATATGAGTTTAGCTATTTCATTGAGGGGTGTAATTGTCTACCAAGATGGTTACATTGATATAACCCCTGGTATGAACATAATGTACCAGTATAATACTGCCTTATACCAGTTCCATTTATTCCTTCCTCTAAAGGAACTTCTATAATGGTAGAAAGCACAGTTATATCACCATAACTATGCCCACATTTTGGGGATGGTGGAGCTATTTCACTTTAGTTGAGTATTGTTACAGAAACACGACTTTTTCTCCACAAGTCTGTTTTTGAACTTTCTCTAAACATCCATTTTTTCAACATACTTTTTGAAATATGGGCAACAGAACTGTAATCTAATAATGGCCTCAGTATAGCCATATATAAAAATATCACTATCCTAATTCTGCTAGGGATTCCCTTGTTCTCAAATATAAGAACTAAGTCACCTTCTAAGTCACTGCTTTCAAAGATTCTGCTCCCGCACCCAGTTAACCTGTAATTTTTTACTGAATGAGTCATAACAGCCATTCTGTTATTCTCTTTACAGTCACTAGATAACAGATCTATAATAGTTATCCCATTTGCATTCATGAAACTGTGGGCAATACATTCGCTGTCTCTCAGCTGTCTGGGATGTCCTTAGTCTTCCAAGATTTAAAAAAAACTTACCAGTCAATTTATGAGTTAGGAAACCACCATTCCACTGATGGTAAATATTTCCCTTTTGTAGATGCTATTTAATTTCCTGCTTCATTAAAATTAGAACAGAAAGTATTTTATCATTGCTATATTATTAACTTATATATAGAACCTGTATAGAACATAATTGATCAATGAATGCTTTAAGATTATCTAAGATTATCTACCCTGACAGTTTTACTGACTTCTACCCTCAGTTACGGTCCTATGCTGATGCTAAGATTCTCTTGCACCTTTTATATTGAATACATTCCTTACGGTCCTTAACCTTACTAGCAATAGATTTTTCATTCATACCTTGAGTTTCCCCTATCAGTCAATAGGGAAGGACTTAAATACATGCCTAATTGCTTTTCTGAATTGGATCCAAGTACTGAGAGTCTATCAGTTCTCAGAATTCACGTGTTTGAGATATAAGCTCTAAACACATGATCTTGTCACACAAGGGAATGAGAGTTAAAAGTCCAGACAGGGAGAATCTCTGTGATGGCCTCCTGGCATCTCAATATATTTCAAAATGCTGCTTTTATTTTTCCTCCAGACTGTAGTAGCCTTGTCTGCTAGTGATTCAGATCTCCAGCTAGGTCACCCATTTGTCCACCTCTCCTAAGGTAACAATATCTTAGTTCCAAGGAAGTCCACTGAAGTGAATAAGAACAAATATGTTCCATTCACAGTCTTCTTTCCTCCTTCTAGACTTCTCTTCAGTCTCACTCTCTTTCCAGAGCCAAGACCCAAAGGAAGTTCACCCAGCAAACAAAGAGGTTATGGGTGCATCCAGATGAGCATGCACATACAGTTTGTGGTGCCTCCAAGCTATCTGAGGCACTGCAAACTATAGTTTGTGACATATATGCAAGCATTTGTCAAGTTGCTAATTTGCAGCACAGCAGCAAAATTTGATACCTGACACCAACATTTAATACCAGGAGATCCTGGTGTCAAAAAAGCCGTGGGGGGAAAAAAGCATGCACAGCCAGAAACAGAGCCTGGCCAGTTACAGCCATTCTCTGGCTGCCAGACAGGCTTCAAGCAGCCAGATGGGCACTACTGCCATCCTAGGAAGTGTTCAGGATCCCAGGTAAGACTGTTGGGGCAAACACAGGTGCTGACCCTAGCCTCCCTTTCCGTACCTTGAACAATTTTCCTTGCACCAAACCCCACGTGCAGGGGCATGAGCAGCAGCAAAAAGCAGCAGCACAAATGCGTGCTTGCTAATATTTTTGCTGTGGCAAACACACACCTCTGCATGTGGGGATGTGCCCTACTAAATAATTTCTTGCTCCCGGTCAGGACTTGAGCTTTTAGTATCTCTTCCTACTCTACTCAATTCCTCCATCTTTTTTTCAGGTTAACCAATAAAGCTTCCTCCCTGAGCTCTAATTCCTTCTCATAGGGCTACCTCATCAGTGAGTAATATAAAATGCAAAAGCAATTCTAGGATCAGGGAATTTTTTTACAGATGAATTGATCAAATAATTAAAGTTAGCAGTGGTCTATGTGCAAGTAACCATGACCTAAATGTAGCAGTAAGGGATAATTCCCTTCCTGAGGCCTAACATGATGACATCAACATGTAGTTGTCAGCCATCTTTGGGTGTGTTAGTTGTTGCAATAAAGCCCTTTTGAGAGCAAGAAGTCCTCCTTGTCTTTTCCTGAGTTATGAGATAGCACACTTAATATATTTGTATACATGAAGAAAAAATAGTCCTGCTGCAAGTAATATATACTTGGCATTTTAAAATACAAATATTGCGAAGTAGATAATAAGTCCAAGGGGAAAAAAACACCGTGACTAATTTGATGTTTATTAAAACTTTACAAGGTGCCCTAAACCCCACTGTTCCAAAATAATTAAAGTATTATCAGAGTAAAAAAACCCCATTTGGTTAATAAGGGAATTGTAAAGTAGCAGTTTCAAAATGAAAAAAGCTGGACATGGGAACCAAAGGTAGCAATGAAATAGGTTTGCCCAGTAAGATTAAAATAAATAAGAATGGGTTAAAAAATATGTCAGGAACAAAAGAAAGCCTAGAAAGGGCATATGCCTATTAGTAGATGGGGATAGCAAAATATTCAATATCAATGCAAAAAGATGGAAGTGTTTAATGATTTTTTTCATATATTTGGAAAGAAGTTGCATGATTTATCTGTAGTGTCTAGTGGTAATTAAATACTTTCCATTTTAATGGTGTCTAAAGCAAATGATAAAGAGAAAAGTTAAAAATGTTTAAATTTGCAAGACTAGATAACTAGCATTTTAAATTCACTAAGGATATGTCTGAGTCACTGTTCAAATTTAACCAATCTTAGAAAAGTGATAAAATCCCAGAAGACTGGAAAAAGTGCAAATTATGTCAGTATTTAATAAGGATAAATGGAAGAGTCTGGGAACAATAGATCTATTCATTTGGAATTGATTTCAAGCAAAAATAAAGAATTGCTAATACAGGACACAATTGGCAAATAATACAATTAATTCTAATCAGCATAATTTTTTAGAGGACAGGACCTGCCAGACAAACTGATATTATATTTTATGAATTTACAAGTTGATTGACAAAGGTAACTATGTTGACATATATTTTGCCTGGTATCATCCAACATTATGATTGAAAAATCTTTACTATGCAAAATCAACCTTGAATATATTAGATGGCTTAAGAGCCAGGTAACTGATAGAAAGAAGCAACTGTAAATGGAGAATGATTATCTGGTGGAGTTCTTTTGTTGTGGGATACTACTGGATCTATTCTTGACCGAACACCAAGCCAATGACATAACATTTCTAGCAGGTCTGTCAAACAGAAGGCTTGCAGGCAAGATCCAGCCCATCAAGCCCCACCATGTGGCCCCCAAGGCTGCTCCTGGGTCTGATTAGACCCACAGTGGGCACAGTGCATGCCACTGGTGCAAGACTGGTCTGAGGATTCAGTCAAGCCCATGGGCACCCTTCCTTTCCCCCTTCCCCAGAATCTGATCTGGCAGCTGCTCTAGTTGGACTGTGCTGCATGTGGTGCCTGTTTCAGACAATTTGGAATCTGCAGTATGTCCCAGATCAGCTGGAGCAGCTGCTAATCAGGTATGCTAGAGAAGGGGCCTCAGAGTAGCCCAGATCAGGTATGCTGAGTGGCCCTCAGAACAGCTCCACACCAATCATCCAGCTCATGGAATCAGATGAGTTTGAGTTGTTGGGTATTGAATTAATGATAAGGATAAAACAGTTCTATAGAGTTTCCTGGATTGCAGCGTAAGCCAGGTTCATTTTAACAATGTGTGTTTAAATATAGCTTATGCAAGGTCACACAACTGGGAAGCACAAATTCATACAGCACTGGAAATTGTATTTTGGGGGGCAGTGGCTTAGAATAGAATGGGGTGGTCATGGCAGAAAATCAGCTGAATATATATGCCCAGTGCTGTGTGGTTGCCATGAAACAAAATGTGACCACTGGAAGTATAAGCATGGGAGTATTTAGCACAAGTAGGGAAGCACTGTTAGTAAGATCCTTCCACAAATGTTATGTCCAGTTGTGCTGTACACGTTCAAGAAAAAATTGTGAGATATCAGAAGTGGTTCAGAGAAGTGTTAAATGAATGATCTGAGATCTGAAATACCTTCCTGTAGTTCTAGAGCAGTTTGCTTTATGTAACCTAACAATAAGTTGGTAAAGAAATTACTTGATCATAGCCTATACTTAGGTGAGGAAAACTGTTTACTTAGGTGAGGAAAACAGTAAAAGGCTGTTTAATTTGGCAAAGTGAAGTATCACAAGATTTTCTGGCTGGAAGCTGAAGCTAAATACATTCAGACTGAAAAACTGAAGCCACAGTTTTTTATAGGGAAGGCAATTGACCACTGGAAAATGGATCTTGAGATTTGACAGATAATCCATCGTTTAAACACTTTAAATCAAGATTTATGTCTTTTTAAAAGATCAAGCAAAATTATTGGCTTGATGAAAGAGGCACAGGGCGAAATTCTATAGCCTCTTTATGCATGAAGAAATGGGTAGATAATCATAGGGTGTCTATACATATTCTTTGGCAGTTGGTGGGGCACTTTAATTATAGCCGCTCTAATTAAACCACCCAAAGTGTCTCGTGTACCAGCGCCCCCACTGCCATTTTGAAGCACAGAGACACTGATATATAAGATGCAGAAGCTGGCTGGAGAGCAGTAATTACCACGCTCCAGCAGACTCAATTAATCGACTTTGCTGCAATGTGCAGTACTTACAGCGCAGTGGAGCAGCTTCTGCACTCATGTATAGGCACCATAATGGCCCCCTCTTGCCTTAAAATCTATGACTCCCCGGGCATGTGGGCATGAGACATGTTACTGCGCATTACCCTAATATACTGTGCAGTACAGGCAAGCTTCCACATGTGAGCACCCTAACTGCACAATAAATTCCCTTAATTGTGCTTAAATTTGCTACCTGCAAAAGCAGATAGCAAATTTAAGAGCAATTAATTAATGCACAGTAATGCATGTGTAGGCGCAACCCAGTACCAACTTTGCTGCCAGGGCTAGTGGCTGGGAGCTTCTCCTGCTCCAGGGCTGGGCAGCCTCACTGGCAGCCCCTGGCAGCAGGGTATAAAAGCCAGCAGCCATTTTCTGCCCTGGGGCACACAACACAGAGCCTGAGGGCACTGCAGGCCCCGTGTGTCACCCTGGGCAGGCCACAGCCCTGCTGTGCCTACCTCCTACCACCCCAGCACTGCTGCATAGCCCCAGGCCCTGCCATGAGGAGTGCAGGCTATGTCACAGCTGGCCATCAGCAGCACTAACTCCTCCTCAGGGGGGCGCTTGGCTGGGCGCCTGCCCACCATGCACCATGGCCAGTGGAAACCGGGCACAGCCGGACACCATTGCTGATGGGAGGCCCATGCTGGGCCACCAGCCTTGCCAGTCCAGGACACGTGATAAGCTCCACACTGGGGGAAGGGCCCTCCTAGCCCCAGTCTCCACCCCTGCCCCAGTCCCTGGCCCCCGCCCCACCATCACTCTCTGCCTGGTCCACCTACACTGTCCTGGCCCCAGGTTCCTCCCCCGCCCCCACACATGCACACACAGCATGCAGGGCAGTGGGACACCATTCAAAACTTCATTAAGCAGCCAATGTCCCTGCAGCTGGGCAGGCACAGGCCTCTCAGGTGCAGAGGAAGGTGCTGATGCCTGTGACAATGTCCTGCTTGGCAGTGGTGGGCAGGGTCATGTAGTACTGCCACAGGTAGCCCTCCAGGCAGCAGTGGAAGTTGCGGAGCAGCCTAAGCTGACCCCGTGTCATCGCAGCTCAGTGTCCCAAACCAGGAGTGCAAGTGCACCCAGGGCACCAGGAGGATCTGCAGCAGCAGGGAGTAGTGACTAGGGCACCCCTCAGTCTGTTGGGGAGACTGAGGGGAGGGGGAGCTCTGTTGGTTGAGGGGGGTGGGAGCTATGTGTGTTGGGGAAGGCAGCAAAAGGGGGCTCTCTTTGTTGAGGGGGGAGTGATGCGGGATGAGAAAAACAATTCTTTGTTTGAACATGTGACTGGCATGAGAGTGGTGCTGGGGGTGGGCAGGGAGTAGGGGGGTCTGTTGGCAGTGGGGCAGGTGGGCTAGAGGGGGGAGTGCTCCATGACAGCCTCCCACACGTGGTGCTCTGGCCCCTGCTGCTGTGTGTGAGCCTCACCTGGGGCCTTGCAGGTGGGGACCCACTGCTGTCACTGCCACAGCAGCTTCTGCTCCTGCCACCAGGCTGCCTCAGCTTGGCATGCCTCTTCTGCCCAGGCCTCACAGAACAACTCTCCCCAGGCCTCACAGGTACTCTGCAGCACACAAGCTGCGACAATGACCAAAGGGAGGTTGTTCCTGGCTACTTTGAGGCAGGCAGTGAGGGAGCACCAGTGGCCTTTAAGGGGACCGAAGGTGCACTCAATGAGGGCGTGGGTCTGGCCCAGGTACCAATTAAAGTGGGCCTGGCAGGGGTCCAGGTGGTCACTTTAGGGCCTCATCAGCCAGGGCAGGAATGGGCACGCTGGGTTCCCAGTTTGCAGTGGTGGAATGACAATGGCACCCAGCTGCAGGTCTTTCATAACCAGTGCAAACTGCCCGCTCTCCACCAGCATGGCAGAGTTCCTGAACACACGGGCATCATGCATGCTGCCCTCCTAGCTGGTGCTCAGGGAGACTGTGGCTAGCCCCGAACCCCAGGGGGCAGGGGGAGCTGTCCTGGTTCCAGAGGCAGCTGCCTGCCAGCCCCACACAGTTTGGGACCTATCCCAATCTCTAAGGGGCAGGGAGAGCTGTCCCCATGAAGGGGACAAGGATTAGGGAGAGCTGCCCTCATAGATTGCCCCCTGCAATTTGCTCCTGGTCAGCCTCTACACATGCATTTCAGTGCATTAGTCTAACGTGCATTTTCTAGAAATAGGTGTGTTAAACTAATCTACTGTGCAGTAATTGCTGCAGATGTGTAAACAGTGATGCTTTACTGCACATTAGTCAAATGTGTAGACATACCCAGTATTAGGTAAGGCTATGGATGAGGAAGGGCTCAGGATTGAGGATCCCTGAGAAAGCCATCAGGAAATGGCAGCCTTGAGGACACAACAAACAACAACAGTTTCACAAATAAGAGGTTATTAATGTAGGAAAATATGTAATTATTAATTACAAATACAACCGTCAAATAAATGTGAGTTTTAAGTCTCCTTTGTGCACAGTCCACAGGAGATATGAGTCTTGGGCTAGATTTTCAAAAGGACCAGGACCAGATCCAAATCATTCTTGTAGGTACCCCCTGTGAGGCACTGTAACACCTATATGAAAGCACCTTGACCTAGCATAGTGATGCACATCAACAGAGTTAGGGAAATTGGATCCCTATTAAATCAATGGAAAGAGTTAGGCACTTCAGAAAGGTGACCCAAAGGTAGAGTCAGAGCCAGTGAATAGGAAATGTGAGGCATAGGAGTATGCCTTTGCCCCTATTCCTTCCCCCAGCATAAGCACATATAACTCAGGGCTACACATTAGGCATCTCCATCTCAGGATTCACAGCACTCAGGTAGAAGGTGCTCACTTGACCAGGACTCCTAACATAGACAGATAATAGCATTCACCTAGGTACAAAGCACAGCGCCCCTCATAGTCACTCTCAAACACAGCAGCGGTGGTGCTGGAACTTGCCTTTGCACAACAGCACTCACCAAAGAAAAGGGAGACCAGAGTTCAGTGACCTCAAACCTATATCTCCCACTTCTCAGAAGCATGCCTCAATCAGGAGGCTACTGAATGTTTGGGGAGGGAGGTAGGGGCACTCTCCAGCCCTCCTGTTGAAATTCAGTTGCTGGACAGCGAAGATGGAAAGAGGCATGGAGCCAGAAGGAGAGCAAGCCAGAGGGAGCCTGACTGGAGTCCATGGAGGAAGGTAGAGTGTGAGGATGGGATGACCAGGGTGATGTTTCTTGCTGCCAACGACTGTTTATGTATGTTACATTTGATACTCAGGGGCTTAAAAAACTAAATTAAAAACTAACAACCCAGAGATTGCCAAATACAAGCCAATAAGCTTTGCCTGTCACTCAGGCAGCTATTTTACCTGTGGCTTGTGAGGCACTATATCTGGAGCAAGCAAACATGCCTCAGTATGGTGCTGCTTGGCATTGCAGTTGGATGGTATGGCCATATTCCCATCTATCTTTATGTGGGAGTCTTTTCACAGTGCTAATCTGACTTGTGGGAACTCCTACCTCTGAATATTATTTTTTTTGAGAAACACTGACCATAACTGAACACAGTGTTCCAGGGGAAGGTATTCCACTGCTGTATAGGATGGCATTATAATGTTTTCTGAGTTTTCATCCTGTATCTATTATAACTTTTTTTTTTAATTCCACTGCATGTGGAACACGGATCCTAATTCATCTGTTGTGCTGGTGGCGAACAAGATCTCCAAGGTCATTTTCCAGCAGACTGGTATAATTTTATTTCCCTCAATACCTGTGAAGTCATCCAGCCTTTCCCCACTGTTACCTTTTCCAAAATCAGTACCCTTCCCTCTTTAGAAGGGTTGGTGTGAGGGGGAAAGTTCCTTTTTCCTTTTCTTAGCTCTATACTTTGTCACTAACTCACCCTCATACAAAACCAGCACAGACATCTCCAGATAAACCTAGTTGGAGTCATTCTATTTCTTAAGCAATTCAGTCTACACAGACTTTTATGTAGCTATACAATCATTTTATTCTACAATGACAAGAAAAAGTATTATTGCAAATTTCTGAATGCTGTGTCTTACACACAGCAGCTTGTCTGAGGAAGAATTTTACTAACAGCAGAGAATAATTATTGCATCAACAAAAAGCTAAATCTCTGCTGGTGGGGGTGCGGAAATATTAGATTCAGGAAACCAAGCATAATACCATTGCATTTGTCAGTCAATAGGGGAAAGAAAAAGCCTGACAAACCTATCCCTACCCCTTGATACTGTAGTGCAATTCTTGTGAGTGCAGAGGCTGCTCCAGCATGTTGGTTTTCCAGTGCATTTGGAGCAGACTTGATTGAATGGGAATGCTGGAGTGGGCCATTGCCATTAGGCCTGTGTGAAACGGCTAGTATTCGCTTCGAATTTGGCTGATTTGGAGGACAGTGATTCGATTTGGTGTTTTGAATCACTGTTCTGATTCCATACGGCTGAATCTGATTTGCAGGTTCGGCTGGTGCTGAATCTCCGAATCAGCCAGGTCAGGCCCCAGCCCCTGCCCACTCTCCCAGCCCAGCAATGGCTGCCGCCCCAGCTCCTGCCACTTGAGAGGGAAAAGAGGGCCCTGACTCAGCGGGTGCTGCTGGGCAGGGGGTGATCCCCATTGCCCCCCACTACCCCACGCTGTATGGGGGCTCTGCACGAGCCCCCCAACACCCCCTTCATTCCCCCAGCCCCCCACAGGTGCCCCTCCAGGCCAGCTCTGGCCCTTTAAGGAAAAAAAAACAACCCCAAACCCTCCTAGACTCACTGCTCCTGCCACCAGGGAGGCTATCCCTGCTGCCCTCCCTTGCCCCACAGCACGTGGGGGGCTCTGCACAAGCCCCATGAAGCCCAGAGGCCGCTGCAGGAGCGATGAGTCCTGGGGCTTTTCTTGTTTTTTTTTCTTTCTTAAAGGGCCAGATCTGACCCGCGTGGGGCACCCATGGGGGGCCTGGGGGAGTGAGGAGGGAGGTCTGGGGGGCTTGTGGCAGAGCCCCTGATGCAAGGTAGGGCAGTGGGGAGAAGCAGGGACTGCCATCCTGCCTGGCAGCACCCAGTGAGCACTGAGTTGGGGTGGGCAGGGGCAGCCGTGGGAGGGGCTGGGGGAGCAGGTGGGGGTAAGGGAGCTGGGGGAGTGGGGTGGGCAGGGGTCTGGCAGGGGTCCCCCCATGGTCCCCTTCCCCCTGCCCCTAGTAGTTACCAGCTACCAAAGCTGCAGCCACGGGGAACTGCCCGAATCATCAAAGCTCTCTGAACGAGCTGTTGGCGTGCCGAGTGTCCCTGAGCTGCAGTGTGGGCTGGTGCTTCCCTCCACAGTGGCAGCGGTATCTTCCACAGGTGGCACCTGCCCACAGGCACCCGGCCGGAGCAGTCCCAGGGGACACCACGGCTGTGGAGGGCAGCACTGTCCCCGCCCTCCCCGGCAGCTGCAGAGGGAAGCACCAGGCCCCCACACAGCTCAGGCAAGCAGGCAGGCTCCAGGGAGGGAGAAAGCCAAAAGATCAGGCTTGCTGCTTTTTTTTTCCTTTCTTTCAGTGGAGCCTGCCTGGACAGGCAGCCTGCACAGCCCCTGAACTGCACGGGGCCTGGTGCTTCCCTCCGTGGCTGCAAAGTAGCAAACTAAAACACCTCAGACATAGATCCATAGATGTTAGGGTTAGAAGGGACCTCAACAGATCATCAAATCCAACGCCCTGCCTGGGCAGGAAAGAGTGCTGGGTTTAGATGACCTCAGCTAGATGCCTATCTAGCTTTCTCTTAAAGACCCTCAAGGTAGGGGAGAGCACTGCCTCCCTTGGGAGCTCACTCCAAATTCTAGCAACCCTCACCATGAAGTTCTTCCTGATGTCCAGCCTAAATTCGCTCTCTGCCAGTTTGTGACCATTGTTCCTTGTTACCCCAAGAGGTGCCCTGATGAACAGAGGATTTCCAATCCCTTTCTACATCCCCCTAATGAATTTGTAGGTGGCCACAAGATCACCTCTCAGTCGTCTCTTGTGGAGGATAAAGAGGTCCAGGTCCCTCAATCTCTCCTCATAGGACATGTCCTGTAAGCCCCTAACCATACAAGTGGCTCTCCTCTGGACCCTCTCGAGTCAATCAACATCCTTCTTGAAGTATGGCGCACAAAACTGGAAGCAGTACTCCAAATGTGATCTAACCAATGCCACATAGGGGGGAAACCTCCTTGGATCTATTTGTCATGCACCTGCTGAAGCATGATAAAGTGCGGTTAGCTTTACTGATGATTTCATCACACTGACGATTCATATTCATCTTGGAGTCCACTATGACTCCGAGATCCCTTTCCGTTTCTATGCTGCTGAGAGGGTTACTTCCCAGCCAGTAGGTGTGCTGAATATTTTTGCACCCTAGGTGCAGCACTCTGCACTTGTCTTTGTTGAACTGCATCCTATTGTGTACTGCCCACTTTTCTAACCTGTCCAGGTCTGCCTGCAATTGTTCCCTACCCTCTGGAGTGTGCATTTCATCCCCACAATTTAGTATCATCTGCAGACTTGGTCAGAGTACAGTTCACACTCACATCCAAGTCACTGATGAAGATATTGAAGAGTACAGGTCCAAGGACCTAACCCTGTGGGACCCTACTACCCACATTCTTCCAGGTTAACACTGACACATCTACCACCACTTTCTGGGTGTGACCCCTAAGCCCACCCACCAGCCCATGTAAACATCTGTGTCACAGCTTCTTAATTTATTTATAAGAATAGGATGAGATACTGTATTGAAGGTCTTGCTAAAATCCAAGAAAATGACATCCACTTCTACTCTTATGTATAAGCATTTTGTGACCCTGTCATAAAATGAAACCAGATTGGTCAGGCATGATCTATCTGCTAAGAATCCTGCTACATGTTTTATTTAGATGCATCCCAAAGTCATTTAATGCGCATTACGCCACCAACCGTGTAACCAGCTACACCATTAAAGTGGTGCAAAAGGGCATTTAAGCCACTTTAAAGGTCAATTTTGTGGCATGTACAAAGACCCTCTGTGTCGTTACTTAGTATATTGGGCTTCAACATTTGCATCTCTTTAGCCTAGACATCTTCTTTTCTTTCTCCTTTCTTATTAATCAAAGTCACCCAATGCATTCCCCTGAGGGCACCATGATTGAGAAAGGAGTTGTTCTGTCTTCAATACCAGTTAAATATGAAGCTCTGAGGTTCCCTCTTTTTTTTTTTTCACTTGCAATGTAACTGTGTTCCCAGAAAGAATGCCAATCTAGGCTGCTACTTACACTTGTTGACACACAATCCATTTAAATACATTATAGATACTAAAGATTCTATAGAAACTTCAAGCCTTAGGTTAAGTATATTGATAATACTGAATGAGTTGTGTAACCTGATTTCATGCTAATGCAAAGCCTTATTTTCCCTGGATTCTCTGAGACGTAACGCAAAGAATGAGTTTTTGAATGTAGTTAGTGTAAAACTGTGCTAGGTAAATATAGGAGGTAATTTACAGTCCAGGAGCAATTAATCGTCCTGGTACAGAAATAAGAATCCTCAGAACCACACATCTCGTTGATTGTTAAATCTTAATTGACACCTTCCAAGGCCACTATAGAGCTGCTTTGATATGGTTTTCTGGGGTCCCAGGACAAAAAATCCCTCTCTTTTATCCCAGATTTAAAAAGTTAAATCTGTAAACACTCTTGTTGGGAATGGACATATAAATTACTGACATTGGCTGCTGTGACTCTAAAGGGAAAGTAAAGGAAGGGAGGGCTAGCTCATTATACTTTTGCTGTGTATTCTTTTGTTTGTTTCTTTTGCTTGGGTGCTGTTTCATTTATTTTTATACTACCCAAGCCCTTTTCTACTCGGGTCTTCTGAACAGTCTCTTTTGTCATTTAAGTAATTTATGGCAAAGGGATGATTTCAACAGGAAAGACCTGCTTGCTAAACTGGCCACCTATCAATTGATTCCCTGTTTGCAGCACTTAACATTCTATTTTTTACATTTCTCTTGAGGATGATTGAGAGATTGTAATATGCGATCAGAGAGATTTTTACCACCTCTCTAAATACCTCTGCGGTCCAGCTTCTAACACAGTAGGTGTCAATTGTCAAGAGAGCATGGTGTGCAGAGCAAACAATTTCAGAAAGGCATTTTCAAATCTCACTCCCTTGTTCAGCTTGGTCTCTGAAAATTCAAACCTCTGGGCAGAGCAACCACACAAAATAATTCATATCCAGTACTCTGTGGATGTACTTTGCCTTTGAAAATTCCTCTGCATTTATTGCAAAAGGAATGCCTAATGCCTATGCATAAGTGAAGCTCATGGAACCTCTCTCTGCTGGTCCCTCCTGTCCCCTTCCCCTCTTCTCCTTCCCCCTGCCCCTTCCCCTTACACTCATTCAGACTTCCTTCCAACACTGTGATTTAAACCCTTTTGTGTAATCTCCATGCCTTAATTCTACTTCAAATCCTTTTCTGATGACCAGTTAAACCCAGGTCAAAGTAGAAGATCCATCATGGTAATTAGCTTTTTAATACATGTTTCAATGTTACACTTCAGTGAAGTAGACTGTTTTCGAACTTCATCATGAAGAAGCCGTAGCCTTTCTGTCCCTAAGATTACATATTTTTAATATGCCTTATTGAAGAAAAATACAATCTAAAATAAAATTTCATTTGGCCTAGGTGTAACTTCCTGTTTGCCTTCCAAAAATATCTTAGCCCTGAAAGACTTCTTACATTCATTCCAGCTCATAAGGAAAAGATTTCTACAAGGCTCATGAACCCTGACTACCAAGTTTTAAAGGCATGATACTTCACATTATCTTTATATGAAAAATGAAACATAAGGTGAATTGACATTCACTTACCCAAGAATAAGATTAGCAAAATGTTAAAGAAGTAGCTTCTGTGTTCATGTGGCTCCAGATAGCTGGTGCAGAGCTCCAGCAGAAGCCTGAACTGACTGGGTAGTAAGCTCAGAGCTCATGGTGCATGCATGACAGAACCAAAGATAGGGTACAGGGGCAGGGCAGTACATCTCTGTTCCTGGATCTACTACTGACCATGGCCTATGACTCTTCTTCTGCACAGAATTGCTGGCAGCCCTGGCTTTGCTTCTTCTTGCTTAGGACACTTCTGTCTTCCATCTGGCTTTAGGATGTTCACATTCTTGCTTGCCTAGTGGCTCAGTTTCCACAGGAGATGTGGAAGGTATACCCATGTGACCTATTTATAGCTTAGTGGTTACTGCACCCTCCTAACAAGATGAAAGGTTTGAATACTTCTAGGTCAAGAAAGTTGTAGAAACAAGTTCTACTTTCTGGGTATGCACTTTACCCATTAGCTTTATTATGCAAAATTGAGAATAGCACTAAGCAGTCTACCAGTCAGTCCAATGCCTGACCTTACAGGAAAGCTCAGCTCTTTGGACCTTTCCACCTTAGGGTGGAAATGCCTAAGTTCTGAGATGAGACAGGAATTCAGACGCCCTGCCCCACCACATTCCAGTGTTTCCTAGTGGCTACCTCTAAGCATACCAGAACTCAAGTACTCTAAATCATCCTTCAATGTCCTTATTTTCTGCATCTTGTTGGATCCCCTTCCTGGGGTAAGTCACCTATTTTTAGGTGTGCTAAAGCCTAAAAGTGAGGTGATTTGAGGGCATTTCCTTTTTTTACTAGTATTTACTAAATTTTAAATGTATGGGGTAAAAAACATTATTTGTGGTGCCTATACATGTGCACTGAGGCTGCTGCAACTTGATTAATTGATTGAGTCTGCTGGAGCATGGTAATTACCGCTCTCCAGAAGACTTCAGTGTCACATGTACTAGAGTCACCGTGCTGAATAAAGGTAGTAGGGGCACTTTAACTACAGCTCATTCAATGTTCGTTGAATGCTCATTCAATGAGCTGTAGTTAAAGGACATTGCAGCTGGGGCAGGGGGTCATGGGACTTGGGGAGGGAGGCTCCCACCACTGTGCGCCACTGGTCCAGTAGGGCATGGGTGTGGGTGTGTGCCCCCTAATCTGTGTGTGTGGGGGGGGGAGGGGGAGGGGGTTGGGCCAGGCTGTGCTCTGGCCAGGCAGTGGAAGGTGCTGGGAGTGAGAGCTATGCCCTCCCACCGCTTGACCAGCCTCCCCACACCTCCCAGACAAGCTGTGGCATTGCCCCAACTGGGTGATGTGAGGAAGGAATTGGGGGGCGCGGGGATTAACCCCTAAGTCGAGCAGGCCGGGGACGAAAGGGTTCAGGAATGTTTTGCCCTATTACTCCTTTCCCATCTTGAATAAGAAATCCAAAGCCAATATAATGAAATAAATGCTTTACTTACAACTTGAACACTGTAAACACACTCCTCCACATACCACCGTGAGGCACTTCAACGCCTTGTATCCACGCCGCCAATTCCACCACGAGGCACTTTAACGCCTCGTACCACCGCGAGGCACTCCAAGCCTCGTACCCACTCTGTGCCGGCAGTTTCCTTTAAACTCTGTAGTAAACACCACAACCAAAAAACCTCAACCGTAGGGAACCCAAGAGCCCTTGATTATCTATGCACTGCAGACTATCCAATGGGAGCGTCCGGGACGAAAAGGGAAAACCATGGACTCAGGACCTCGGTGAAGGTGATCAGGCCTCCCGATGCTATGCGTGGTCCCGCCTGTCCTTTCCTGGGCTTTGCCTTTTATACTGCCCCAACAGCCAATTAGATCGGGTCTTTCATTTGCGTGCTTTTCAAGCAGCATGAGCCGGGGATTTTGCTGCATGCATGCTTTGCGCGGCTAATTGGGCTGCACCTGCTGTTTCCCCTCGCAGCAAGCACAGTTTGCTGGCTTTGGTCACTTTTTATTACCACTCATTTATCACAGGTGAGAAGCAGCCAGGCAAGTGTGTACACCCGTATTGGAGCGGGGCCATCAGCAGGCACTATGAGGAATTTTAGAGTAGCTGCAGCCCCCGCCCCCCAACCCCCTCTCCACTGCTCTCTATGGAATGGCTACTTGCACCTAAGATCCAAAAATGCCTTATAGACAGCCAAAAATTACCACTTACATACCCACAGAAAAACAGAATGCCACCCAGCATGTTTCCACATTTTCAAAACATTTTTGTTTTTTGCTAAAAATATGGCCAAATTTGATCTGAATTTTCTGTTCATTTTGGTCAGTCTGAAGCTGTATATTTCTGCTATTCATGCAAACATTTTCAGCCAAAGCTAGCTCCAACTTATTCATACAACTACTCTTCCTATAAGAAGTGTGATTATTTTTGTTTGAATTATTAGAACTGTTTGAAAGAGCAGATCCTGGGTGTATAATACAAATCAATTTTATTTTGCTTTGAATGAAAACCTTCATAGAATAATTTTTAATGTTTCCTTAGAATTGCATTCTTGCTTTTCATAGAAAACACCCAACACTGCAGATTCTATGTAACCATTGTAAGTTCAAGCTTAATGTGTGCTGTGTCAATCTTGCAAAATTCTAATTATAGTATTTGTGCATCAGAGTCCAGGTTCTTACAGAGGACCACAATCAGGATGACAGCAATAATAACTAAACACTTTGAAGGAAGGCAAGTGACAGATTCCATTATTTTTCCCAGGGTATCCTTGGTGTCATACCCTTTCCTTACCTTAATCAACACATTCACACTGAATAAAATGGAACTAAATCTTCTTTTAATACTTTGGCAAGCTGTACTACTTTGTACAACAACAGTAACCCCTTTATAGAAAAAGCCTTTACAAGCCAGTTGCTTTTATTGTTTTGATACCTGTAATCAAAGCCAAACATCTATGCTAACTGGCTTCTTGTATGGCTTCCTTATTTTGAAGTAGATTTTTCAGTATAATTAATCAGATGCCTTTTATTTTCTTTATCTGTCTCAAGTGAAAGCCATTAGAAAAGAAAGTATTTCCTTTTCTGTCACCAGTATTCAATGAATATTTATGTTCTTCATTATGCAACAGTGATCTCACAATGTTAAATTTCGGATAGAATGAGGGTACCAGACTTTCAAAGGGATTTTGTTAACTTTATTCTGCCATTCATTAAAGGAATTCATAATTGCAAAACTTCTAATGCAAATAATTGTTTCTCAAATTAGATCACATTTTATCTCCATTTTCTCAACTGGCCAAGAGAATCACTTAATTTGTAGTAAAGACTATCTTTAAAAATACCAATAATAGGAACTCATATGTTTAATGTTTTTGTAAAGCTATTTTATGTGCAATATTAAAACTGACCTATCAAAAATATGTAATTAAGCGGACAAGAAAGAAATCATTGCAGCAATAAAAACCTTATTATCATATAAATGATTTAATTGTCATAGACTGAGAATAACCATATAAAGAACATAACTTTTAGATCAGAGAAATTTTTTCTGAAACCAGTGCACTAAAGGCCAGGTGTCCCTTCTGTTGAGAGTTTGAGTAGACTTAGGAATCTATATGTAATTCTATTCCATCCTGTTCTAGTCCCTGAAAATCTATATTGCGTCTACTTTTGTAAAACATCACAATCTTACAATTCAGGGTGAGCCATGAAAAAGTAACAAGTAGGAGGAGGACCCACCCACTTTTTCCTTTAACAGCTTTTCAAGAACTCAGGTTTTCAGTTCAGTTCTGCGTAATGGCTGGTGATCTTGCTTTTGTGCACATTACACTCCTGAGTTTCACATAATAGTCCTCTACATGATGCCTGCATGATGCATCATGTAGAAAAATATTATGTGAAACTCAGGAGTGCTTTACATCAGCGGTTCTCAAACTCTGACAGATTACGTACCACCAATTTAAAAAGATACAACCTTAATTACTGCCAGCAAAGTTTTGTCATATAAAGTAATTATAATAAATCTATTAATGTGTACCACTGACAGATTGTCTGCATACCACTAGTGGTAAGCATACTACAGATTGGGAACCACTGCTCTATGTGATGCCTGTTCTGTGGTTTGAGCACTGTACTGAGAAATTAGAAAGAGATGTGGACCTAGAAGTCAGAGCAGTGGGGGGAGAAACTCAGTTTTCTACTTTGGGGTAGGGGGCAGGAAGGACGCTGAGAAGTGTTTTAACCACTCTACTATTGGCCCTAAATCATGGGTGAACCCTCCTCTGCTGTCTGACATGGCTACTTACATTTTTGTGACTTAATTGCAGGTAGGCATTTAGAATAGGAGCATGTATGTGGGTGTGTATGTGCCTGAGCAGCATGTAGTTTAATGCATATGTTCAGTCTATACATGCACACTTACATTTCCACATTGCAAGGAAAGTAGCATTGCTACCTCCCAGTATGTGCCAAAAATGCTACTAATACAGCTAGAAAGCTGCCATTTACACGCACACAAGAAAATAGAATTCCAATCTTATTCTGGTCAGCTCCGTTTCCTGTGAGTAGACTCAGTGAAATCACTGGGATAAATAACTTAGTGCTAAGGGAGCAGCATGGAGCAAGAATGCTTTTTATCACTTGCTTTTGGCAATTAGAAGGATGAAATGCTTTCCTTTGGATGTGAATATCACTATAGTTTACTCCTGCCTTTGTCTCTTAATGGGCACATCCGGATGAGCCCATATGTGCCTCCTGCAGCAGCTTAAACCCTTTTGAGATGCTGCAAGAGGCACGTGCGAGAACAAAAAAACATTCCCCATGCTGCAAATTTGCAGTGGGGGAGCAAAATTAGACCCCTGGACATGTTTCATTTAGTTTCCCCAACTCAATTTCTTTTCCGTTCTTGGCAGTGGTAAACTGGAGGGAACTCCCCACTTACCACTGCTGCCATGCTCCCGCCACTGCCAGTGCCGCTGTGCCCTGCCAGCTGCCACAGGTATGTGGCGTTCATGCAGGGGACCCACCCCTCCTAAGCAGCCCCCACACCCACAGTCCCCCCACACCTACCCACACAGTGACTCACATCCCTCCATACCCACCCACATCCCTCCACCCCCCTTTTCACCCCCTCCTGCAAACCCCACATCTCCCCATCACATACCCACCATGTGATAGGGAAACCAAAACCAAACATTAAAATATACAGATATTTAGGATTTATTTTATTTTGATACTAGAGACACTGGTAGGCTTCCAAATTTCTTTAACATTGTAAATATAGCAAGAAAACATTGCCTAGCTGATCAATCCCCCTTTTTTTCTCTCTTTTGTCCTAATTGTGTAAGAATGTGGATTTTGGGGAATTTAAAAAAATGAATGTGGGATGCTGCTTCAGCAGTCTAGCTGACACAAAGGCCTAGTGTCCCCAGACACCAATTGACTGGGCCCCAGTAGCTCCTGAGGGCAAGTAAGCCTAAGCTGCTGGCTAGGGAAGCTTTATATACTGCTGGGGACAGCACAGGTGCTGGTCCCAGGCTCTAGCTCCCCCTGACTGCAGATCCGGGAGGAGCCAGGAGGAGCAATTTTGGCCCAAGTGGCACATTTTGCTCCACAACAAAGTGCATGTCCAAACACATGCACTGAGGCAAAAAGCCCCAGCTCAAATTTGCACTGCTTCTATTTGAGCTGCTGCAAGCGCACATGCTTGCATGTGTGGATGCACCCAATATGTTTAAGTACATAGTTTCTGGGAAAAATGTGCAAGTTTCATCTCATATTTAAATGTTATTTAATTGTATTTTAGAATGGCAATTTGCCCAGAGAATTTGCAATATGATCTCAATAGGGAAAATATACTTAGAAAGTGGCAATACAGAAAACAACCTCAATCTGAGATTTGACAGCACATCAAATTTGAGACAGGGTAACAAAAAATTCAGTAGGTTAAATTCTACTGCACTGGATCATATACTATACACAATTCTGCTCATGTTTACATAAGAAAAATGTTAATAAATTAGGGAGACTCTAAAGAAGAGATGGCTAGAAGGACTAATTGTATGAAGAGAGAACTAAACTACTGCAACATGATTAAATGATCAAATATTGAGCTCCACTGAGATCCATTTACACAACTGTGCAAGGTATAAATACTGTAGGAAGGGTAGATAATTAGAATGATCCAATTGCGCATGACTAGAAGTTAGGGACATATCGTCTGAACATCTGCAAGCATTTCTTAATGGGGAGGGGTGTTAGACTGACATGGTCTCTCAAATAAAGCAGCAAAAGCCTCACTGTGCACCTTTTAAAACAGCAAAGTGGTTAAGAATAAAATGTACAGTAGCGCAGAAAATCTTACACTGGCAGAAGGATAGGGAAAATTACACAGGTGGTATTTTGCATTCCCTGTTTCAAATATTGTATTAAATTGAATTCGTTGCAGATTTTCTTTTCAAGATTTGCCTATACAACATCCATTACCCAGCAACTGATACTATAGAGCAATTTATCAAAATCTTCCCTTCCCCAGAGACAATTGTCTAAAACAAACACATCAAATGACATCCTGAAATGTCCTTTAGCTGGAACCTTTAGTTCCATGTTTCTGAAATAAGCCCTGATAGGAAATGCAACAATCAGCTTTAATACATAAGCTGCATAGGCCTTTTATTTTACAATTCTTAGGACATAAAATACAAGCAGCACCCGGAGCCAGGCATCTGGCTAGATAATGGTGGATTGTGGGTATTGGCTCTGGCTTGGGAGACAAGGAGGAAGCCCTGGTTGCTTTGTGAGAGGTTTTGTGAGTATTGGTGAGTCGAACGACAGCTCGGCTTGGGCAAGTAGCTTTTCCAGTTTTGGGTTCAGTTTGACTGCCATTTTGCAGGGTTGTTTGGGGCAATGAGCAGTGAGCTGCTCTCAGCTGCTAAACTGATAGCAGTGTGAACAAATGCTAGGGAGAGACCTTCAAAAAGCCTGAGTTTGAATTGATTCAATCTTTGCAGGTTAGTCTAACCTGCCTAGGTTGAACCAGTTTGCAATTGTACACAGACATTATCTCTGGACTGAGGAAATGCAGGGACAAGCCTGCAGTGACTCAGGCTAGAATCCAGCGGGCACTGGAACAGCCTTCCCTTCCCTTCTATAGTGCTGAGGTGGGTGGGGGGAGGTATGTGGCTAGGCCTTGGCAGGATGCTGTGATTAGGGAGGGGTGTAAACCCCCATCCTGCTTGCAGAATCCCAGAATTATCCCTGCTTGCTGCTCAAGGGGTGGCAGTTTTGCCACACCCCAGCACTCTGAAGGAAAGGTGAGATGTGGAGTGCATGCATCTGTTGATGATACTGATTTTTTCAGTCTCCCTCTCCCTGCTTCTTTGTACTGCCTGCAGCAAACCTGACAGGCAAGGGAGCCAGTGGGAGGCTGATAACACAGCGTTTATCAACCCATCAACAAAACAAAAGCCTCTCTCATTAGTTCAATCTCTTCTTAAACAGCTTTTTTTCAAGGAAGGAACAGAGGGACATTACCAGCTGACCTGTTGATTAGCTCCAAAAAGCCCTAAGCAGACACTGTTCTGTCTGCTTGTCATACCCACAAAGACACCTGTCAGCATTAGCTAGCATACCACGTGCCTAGGGTCTGTGCGGCTAGGGTCCATGCTGTGGGAGATGGAAAGGAAGGAGAGAGGGAGGGGGGATCCTTGCTTGAGCAGTGAGCAGCAGGGTGGAGTTCAGAAGCCAGAGGTGGGGAGGGGGAAGCCGGACAGACCCTGCTGTGCCTGTAGTCTTTGTGGGAGTTCTGACAAGGGAGCAGACGGGTGGGGCCAGCCCTGCCCTTTGGAGCGGACAGCACAGCCCAGGGCTGCAAAACATCTGGGATGCTGGGGGACTCTGATTTTAAGTTAAACTAGGAAGGGGTCTGGGACAGACATTACATAAACCAGTTTGACCCAAATCAGTTAAGTCTGATACTATTTTCAGATAGGTTTATCTTAAACCAGTTTCAGCCATTTTGAAACTGGTTTATGCACACTGACCTTATGTTCTATTACAGGTTTAAAACAGTTTCTGATCACTTTAACTGATTTGTGTGTACTGTCTGTCCCTACCCAAGGAGGTATAGCTTTTCTGGGCAGAAAGGCTAAGCCCAGTGGCACTATGAGCAAGTAGCAACAGGCCAGCTAATGGGAGTCTGGGTGTGGGTTTGCAGGGTTTAATTCACTTGCATTTTAGCATTCTTTTAGCTGTAAGGTTGCTTAGAAAAAATTCACAGCATTTTTTTAGCTGTAAGGTTGCTGAGTACCAATAAGATAATATGAGAAGGAGTGTAGGAGGAAATTCTAAGAGGTTCTTCAAGAAACAGTGGAAGATGTCATAACGCAACAGCCATCACAACTGACGGCTCTTCCTCTGCCAGTACCTGTGCAGACACTATCCAAAGTAAAGGAGGGAGTAGGTGGTGGGAAGAGCAACAGTGACCTCTGAGGCTCTGACCTAGGTCTTTGTGTAGTGTTGTGGGAAATGCAGCCTCTATGTCTTTGCCAGAGACAGCCAGGGTAATGATTTGCAGTATGAAATGCTTCCTGGTAGACTCTGTCAGAAACTAGGTATGGGAGCTGCAGGAGGAGGTGGCTAGGGTGAGAAGTATTGGTAAGCATGAAGTCTTCATCCTGTCAGAACTAAATGGTTAAAAAGTGCCTTGGCACAGCTGCATTTCAGCATGATGCGAGTACCCGGTGGAGGGATTTCCCCTGCGGTGGGAAAGAGCCCTTAGTGCAAAATCAGCTCCAGCCAAAAGCTTGCAGCTGCACTGTTAAGTGCATGCTTTTGATTGGCCGATGTAAATTATGCACACGTGGTGGCTGGCAATTGGCTCACTAGCCGTACAAAAGGCTTGGGAAGTTTCTGCCCAAGTTGGAAGAGAGCTTCGTATGCTCGTTGGGAGAAATCCTTACGTGCATCCCGGAGCCACATTGGAGGCCTGATCAACCACCAACGACTCCCTGTCGACGAATTCCCAACATACCCCATACCCTACAGAATCATGGTGCCACACAGTTTTCTTTCTGTTCTGCAACTCTTCGAAGCGCGCCTACACTGCATACTTCGACGCAAGTCCCTGTATCGCAGCTTTGTAAGTAAAGTTTTCTTTTGCAACCATCAAGCGTGCTGTGCCTAATTCCATTCCATTGGTGGCCCCATTCCGGCCCATTTCTCGGCCTCCACACATCCATACAATATACATGAAGACCTGTAAGACTGTGGAAGAGGACAAGTCCAAGAAGGTAGTGCAGCTCAAGGAAGACCTTGATGTTCAGAAAGGGGGAAGCTGACAGCTGGTCTCCTCTGGCAGGAGACAGTGCTCCTCTTCTGAACCCCAGCAGGTGGCTAGGAAGATAGGTTTTACTGAACACATATTGAAAGGGAGTTCATTGATTTAAAAAAAAAAAAAAAAGGGGTACCATCAAAAGTGGGGAGAAAGGGGAAAGTAGAGATCTGGCCATGCACCAGAGTGGCCAAGTATGGCATTAGGGATGAGAAGCAATGCAGTGTGCAATGCTTGGGGGGCTGACACAGACCCATATCATGGAATGCTTTGTGATCACATGTAACAAGAACCTGGTTCACAATGAATCAGTTCAAAAGAATACTTGATTTTCCAGGTACACTTTTGAAATATTCTAGGCAGTTTAAAACTGTTTTAACAGCCTTGTACATCTGTTTCACATTTAAATTTCATTTAAATCAGTCTAAGTGTTACATGCGTCTTAGGATGTTTATATACTAATACAAGAAACATGGAAAGTGAGCAGGAAAACCTGAAAGTCCTAGTACAATAACGGAAGTATGATAAATGGAGTAACTAAGATTTGGTGAGATACTGCATGACTGAAATACAGCCACAAATGAGTATACCTTGTTCAGAAAGGGCAGGCAGGGGACAAAAGGAGGAGCTGGTGCTTAATATAAAACAGACACTCATGTGCTGAGATCCAGTACAAGGTGGGAGGTAGCCCTTGCAAAAAATCTTTTGCTCAAGGTATAAGGGGAAAAAATAAGGGTGATGGCATAGTGGGCAATTGCTATAGATCACCACATGAGGAGGAGAAAGTGGACATGACTTTTTTCAAACAATTAACAAAAGTATCCAGATCACAGGACCTTGTTCTAATAGGGCATGGGCAGTCCAGCAAGTGGATAGGCAGTTCAGCATGTTTTTGGAGTGTGTTGGGGATAATTTCTTGTTATAGGTGGTGGAGATGTCAACTCTTCCCAATTTTCTATAGTAAGCAATTGTCTGAAAATGTGAAGGTGGAAGGCACCTTGATTAATAATGATCATGCAATGATAGAGTTCAAGATCCTAAGGAAAGGAAGGAAGGGGAGCATCAGAAAAAGCAAAAACAAAACAATACTTCAGAAAAGCAAACTTTAACAGACTTTAATTGATGGGTAGGATGCCCTGGGAGGCAAGTCTTACGGGAAAAGGAGTCCAAAAGATCTGGTTATGCCTTAAAGAAGTCATTTTAAGAGCGGAGAAGCAGACTGTCCCAATGGAAAAGAAAGATAGGAAGTGCAGCAAGGACTGGGCTGGTTAAACAGTGATTTGTTCAAAGAACTGAAACTCAAAAAGGAATCTTACAAAAAATGGAAACTTGCCCATTTTAGTAGTGATAAGTATAAGAGTACTACACACAAATCAAAGGAGAAAGTCAGGAAGACCAAGGCACAAACTATGATACAGATAGCAAGGGAGATAGATAAAAGGCAAAAAAGGAAAAAGAAAAAAAAAAAGCATTCAACAGGTATGGCAGAAGAAAGAGGAAGACCAAGGAAAGTGTAGGACCGTTACTGAATGTAGAGGGCAATCTAATGATGGAAGATGTAGAAAATGTTAAAGCATTTAATTATCTTTTTACTTCAATATTGATGAATAAGATGACATGTACAGTTAGCAGCAAGGATAAGGGAGGAGATAATAAACTTAGTATAAGGAAAGAACAGTTGGAAGATCAGTTAGACAAGCTAGATGTTCCAGCCTTAGCAGAGCCAGACAAGATTCATCCTAGAGTACTCAAGGAACTGGCTGAGGTAAGCACAGAGCCACTGGATACTCTTTTTGCGAACTCCTAGATGTCAGTAGAGTTCCTTGGATGACAGGAAAAAGGCAAATCTGGCACCCATCTTTAAGAAAGAGAACAAGAAGGATCTGGGAAATAACAGACTGGTCATTCTGACCTCGATACCTAGAAAGATTATGGGGCATGTCATGAAATAATCAATTTCTAAGTACCTACAAGATGACAAAGTGATTGAGAACAGCCAATATGGATTCATCAATGGCAAGTTATGCCTGACCAACCTGATCCCTTTCTATGTCAGGTCATCAGCCTTGTGAATAAGGCAAGAGCAGTGGATACATCTTAACTTTAGCAAGGCTTTAAGTTTAAACATTGTCTCCCATGACGTCCTCATTATTAAGCTAAAGAGATACAAGCTAGATGAAAGTACTGTTAGGTGAGTATATAACTGGTTGCAGCATTGTGCTAAAGGAGTCATCAACAATGGCTCAAAGTCCAACTGGGACACAGTATCAAATGGAGTTCCCCAGGGGTGTGTCCTGGGCCTAATACCTTTAAATATCTTCATTAATGATGTGTAAGATGGGATTGAGTGCACAGTTAATATATTTTAAGATGATGCCGAGCTGAAGGATCCAGAGACAGGTTTTAAAATTCCAAATTACCTTGATAAACTGAAAAAAAAGATCTAAAAATAATCAAATGAAATTCAATGAGGGCAAATGGAAAGTTCTACACTTAGAATGAAACAACTTCATGCAAAAATATAGACTGTAGTCCACTAGGCTTTAGTCCTGTAGAAGAGGGGATTGTAGTGGACTGTAAACTGAAAATGAGCCAACAATCTGTTCTTGTTGCAAAAAATGGCCAGTACGGTTGTTAACAGGAGTGTTCCTTTCAAGTCAATGGAAGTGATTCCTTTACTCTTTTCATCAGTGATTAGACCTCACCTGCAGTAATGAGCCCAGTTATGGGCACCACATTTCAAAATGATGTGGACAAAGGTGGAAAGAGTCTAGAAAAGAGCAATGAAAGTGATTAGAGGTCTGGGAAACATGACTTGTAAGGAAAGGCTAAAGAATGTGGGTTATTTAGTCTGAAAAGAAAACCGAAGGGGAATTCTACAACAGTCTTCAAGTATCTGAAGGGTGATTATAAAGAAGATGGTCACAGTCTATTCTTTGTGGCTGCAGGGGACAGGACAACTAATGGTGTAAAATTGCAATGAGGGGGTAGATATTCAAGTTAGATTGAATATTAGAAAGAACTATTTAATTGAATATTAGGAAGAACTTAACTGTTTGCTACAGCAGGCACCACCCCCCAGCTATAAAAGCCAGACAGCCCTTTGCCCAGTATTGTGTAAGACAGAGAGGTAGAGCAAAATGGACTGCCAATTGGCTGCCCCTGGTGCCTATGACCAAGGTCTTGGGACAGAGCTGCCCAGCCATAGAAACACTCCTGGTCAGATGTGGGGAGAGGGAGCATTCTGGTGTCCCCAGCTCCAGCTGGTATGTGGTGAGCTTGCTCCTCAGCTGCAACTACCACGAGAATGAGATGAGATCTGGGGCAGGTATACCCCTGCAAACAGAGGGCACTAAAAAGAGAAGGAGTTTACACAGGAAATTCACCCCTGCAGGGAGCAGGAAGTTCTGAATGTGTGCTTGCGCATGTGTGTGGGTGAGAGTGTTTGCAAGAACAGTGGTGCAGGTGCTTGGTGTGCAGGTTCTTGTGTTGTCTTGTGTTGTGCCCCCCACCCCCAACAAGAATTTTTGTTCTGACTAACAGGGAAGAACTGATGGAGGATGTGAAGGTGATAGAAAACTTGGGAGGAAGTGATCATGATATTTTAGAATTCCAGATCCTGAGACAGGGAAATCATGAGGTCAGCAAAATTAGGATGCTACATTTCAAAAAGGCAGATTTTGTCCCACTCAAGGAACTAACAGGCATGGTATCACAGGAGGGCAGACTGAAGGATAAAGGTTCCCCAGAGGTGCTGGGAGCTTCTAAGGGGCACAGTATTGGAAGCACAACAAGAAACTGTTCCAACATAATAGAAGCACAAGGAGAATGGTGAGCAATGATGTGGCTGCACAAGGAGCTTCTAAAATGCCTCGACACAAAAGAAAAGCATACAGACAATAAAGGAATCAGCAGGTCACCAAGGACATGTACCAGGAAATAGGAAGAACCTGTAAGGACAAAATGTTGTCAATACACACTCAAGAGGCCCTAGGTAGAAAGCCACACCCCTTGCTACAGAGGAAGGCAAAACCCCCCAAAGTCTATATCAATATGACCATGGGGTAAAATTCCTTCCTGACCCCAAATATGGGCTGTGCTCCTAGTGGGAGGTGGGGACTATGGGGGGGGGGGGGCGCTACAACAAATTTTAGAGTGGCTGCAAATTTTAGGGTGGCTGGAGGCAGTTGTGTCAAGCGTCGTAAATAAACCAATCCTTTTATAACATTTTTCCTATGGGAAAATTGGTTCCAACTTACAATGATTTAACTTAGGACACAGTTTTCAGGAACCAATTCCATCGTAAGTCTGAGGACTGCCTATATTTACATAAGAAGATTTCTATGATTTTTCATTGTATTCTGTATCCTCACTGTTTTTACAACATATTATGGTGACAACCAATCAACCAATATCATGTATATAGGGGACATACACAGAGTCAGGAGCTGTGGGATTATACATTAAACTATCTGATCTGTAGACCACTAATTACCTTTCATTCACTTCACTGCCCTTAATACTGACCAAGCATTATATCTGAACCCCAGACACTGGTAAAGTATTTGTACCTTGCCCCATTTCATAAATTAATGAATAGCACCATTGGATAAGGGCATTTTGGCTCAGCTAGAAATAGAAGCCAAGCAAGCAGAGTGTTATTCACTGAGGTACCTCATCTTTTAGAACAAGAATCGCAAATCAATGTATTTTTTTGTTTCCATCTCTAACTATTGTACCACATCCAGAGCTGAGGACAGCCTGATATCCAGTATTCTACTATCAACTAGTCAACAGGTGTTTAACCAACCAGCAAAGTACCTGCCACTGATGGCTAATACATAAAGAGGAAAACTTTACTCTTATAGCTCCTATGGTAGTGACACGTGCTAGTATTTTCAAAGTCTAGTATACAAGCCCTTTTGATAACTCACACAGCAATTCTTTATGGTTATCTACAAAATAATTTTTTCACATTTTTTTAAATCAAAAGGATTCCTTAAATCATACAGTGATAAAAAGATCCTTTAAAACAGTATGATGACAACTATATTCAAATTCTGAATTAAAATGTGGTGCCAATTCCAAGATATTCAGCTCTTCAAGAAAACTGCTCTTACTATAAATGGGATAGGAAATAGCAGAAAAGTCCTGAAAGAGTAAGGCAAGAACTTTCTTCTAGAATGAAATATTAGAGGCAGGGAATTCTTTTTGGCCCAGTTTTTCACAGCTAATTCACTGGGAGTTGTGCTTCCTCCCACCAAAGTCAATATTATTACTAGTTTTCTAAATATGGTCTTCTGTCCATAGCACTCATCTCAATAGTGTCAATTACCTGGATTCATGAATTATCAACTAACACTGTCGGTTTGGTCAATGTATAATTGCTCTTCAGGAAGACTAAACACTGTGAGTAATTACACCAGATTTAAACGTATCATACTTGATCTAAATTCAAAAGTGAAATCCTTTCCCTGGACTTTCTTTCTCTCTCTCAATTTACTTTAAAATTTTTTTAAGGATGGAAAATTGGGAAACAGTTTTCCCAACAGCTATGACAAAGTGGTATCTGGCATAGCATGATTTTCCCATTTAACTCCAATAAGAAAGCTGTATCTCATATATTACTCTGGGGCCACCCAGCTGAGAGCTGCATGCTACCAGGATGCCTGGCCCCTCCCCTTGCACTCTGTTGCACCATGCATCCCTGTGGGCACCTCCACACTGCTATATGCCCACATTGCCCCAGCTCTCAGGCTTTCACCCTGCTGCACTACCACATCTCTGAGATGGGCACAAAAAATGGAAACAAAAGTGGGGTTGGAGGACCTGGAGGCTCCAGCTGAGCTGGAGCCCAGGATCCACAACTTCACTTCTCATTGGCCACATGTTTTATAATGTATTTTCACTTTAGCCTTAAAAATTAAGTCGTAAGTGGTGAGTGAGAGGAAGATTACCCATCTTTATGATAATGATCTTTTCATCACCTTTAACTCCCCTTTTTGGCCACTTTTCATGGACTTGATCAAGATTTTGCTTGTAGCCTTGGCTATAGGGATGCATGTAGTAGCCTCAGTCCAGTATGGCCATTTGTACATGTATTCCAGGGGGACGGGGGGAGGCAGTGTGCTTTAATTAATGACAACTTTTAATTAAAAGCACCCAAGCGTCGTGTGTATCAGCATTCCCCATGCTGAAAAATGGTGGCAGGGCTCTTTGAACTAGAGCTCATCAAATGGGCTTTATTTAAAAACACTCTGCTGCCATTTTTAGGTGCGGGGATACTAATACACCTGACACCAGAGTCTGCTAAAGCGCATTTATTTCCATGCTTCAGCACACTTGATTAATAGAGTCTGCTTCAATGCATATGAAATAATAAAAAAAAAAAGAACTGAAACTCAGGATCATCCCTTTGAGTCAGAGCTCCTCGGTCCTCATTTCATAAGGTGTGTCTAGTACTTGGGAGAACAGGCATTAAATCATCCCCACTATAGTCTCTCTTTCTCTTCTTGGCTATTTCTGTTTCTGAGCATGGAGAGGAAACAAGGCCACATCCTAGCTGCATTATTTTCCTTTTCCCTTCTCCAGCCTTTTGCTTGCACAAGGAGTAGGGGTCTTGCAAATCATTCCTTCCTGCTTCTCTATGCAGGCTGCCAGTCTGCATAAGGCTGTGGGGAAGTGGGGAAGTGCCTTAAATTCATTCCCCCTGTCCAGATGCTGAGATCTAAGTTGCTTTTTGGTGTCACACATGTAATGAGAAGGTTACACTAAAACAGCAGTGATACTTAAAGAGAAATAAGTGCTGATGGCAAATTATGTATGTGTTTACAGTGAAACAAGGTAGACCAAAGCAGCAAATGCATTCTCCAGTGGCACTGGGTAAAGAGCATATACCTCTGGAATAACTTCATCTAGTAGAGGGCAGTTACTTTTAGGTATTAGAATTTCAGAAAGGTATGAACCACTTGATGCTAATTCAGAAAACAGTACTGAAGGGATGGATTTGGCCATTCACTTCTGTGCCAAGCAGTACTTTACCTGTTAAATGACTCTATTTAAATCACTAGAACTACTCACTGCTGAAGTACTGCTCAGTATTTATATACTGGTGGTGAAATCTGTAACCATCTGATTATGGTTTGTAGTGAATAGTTTACTGGAAAGAATTAAAGTATGTCAATGGGCATGCCTACACGAGATGAGTTAATGCGCATTAGCCTAATTTAAATGCACAATATGGGCATGCATCTACACATGTGAACCCTTAATGCACATTAAAATGGTGCAATTAGGCTTATCATGCCTAAATACAGGTATCAAATTTAGGTGCAATTAGTTAAAGCGCATTAACGTACATATAGACATGACCCAGCACTAATTTTAGTGCTGAGTCTGCCCAGCCACTAGGGGCACATAGCAGGGCTGCAGAGACTTGGCACTAAATTTAGCACCAAGTACATTAATTTAAAGTGCCAAGTCCTTGCATGTGTAGACACCTGCCAAAAATCTCTTTTTGTTAGCTAACTTTCTGTTAGGGTATTAGCTTAATGTGCATTAAATTTAGTTGCACTTAAATGCACGTGTAGACATGTCCAATGCATATAGCCCAGAATGGCTGAATGGCAAATAAGGTGGCTATAACTGTCTACAAATAGTGAAATATGCAAATTCAAAAAGAGAAGCCCTATATGAATGGATACTGTAACACAACTGAAGAAAGAGACACGAAAGAAGCAGATAAATGCACAGTAATCAGCAATAGGGAACTATGAGAAAGAAATATTATAAGGACAAATTTTAAACATCCAAAGGTGAGGACATCAGGTTCATGAGCAGCATGAAGCAGTTACAAGCACAGAGAACAAGCTGAAAAACAACATAGTACCAAGAGCAGGAAAAGGATGGTGAAAACAGAATACTGGGCAAAACATACAAGGCCAGAGTCTCAAAATTATTTAGGTGTCTAGTTCCCACTGACTTGAGGCTCTGAGCCACTGAGTCTGAGTTGCTGGTCTGAAGAGGATAAGCTTGAACTTGATCAAGTATAATCAGTGTTTAAGTTGTACTTATACTCTCTGATAAATCGCCCTATGTGCCATTGCCTTATTTTGGCTGCCAATTGACTGGGATTAAAGGGAGACATACTTAGAAGTTGTATTTTTGCCTGAAGATGTTTTACCAATGCTCAAAATTAAGTGCTATATTTACCACAAGGCCTTTCAGAAAAACTTTGTGAATTTGAAAGCGCTTTTGCATAATGAGTCTTATTTCTCTGTGACAAATTTCTCGCACAGAATTTAGGCTCTCTTGTGGCTGCAGAAGAGGAGAAACATATTTTAAAACAGGAGAAGAGCATTCCCTCATTTGTTCAAACAAACTACAAGAAGCCTGTGTGACACGCGGCTTGTGTGTTTCTGCAGTCTGGAATAGGTTTCTTCTGGTCTCTACAATTTTCATGAAAGATACTACAAAATAAAGTTTTCTGTATTGTCTTAGACAGTTGCACCTCCAAAAAACTGCTGCATTTTGTGGCTGGTTGATGTGATTCCAGCACAGGATTTGTGTATTTTAAAAAGCACTTCAGGACACTGAGGGATACAGTCAATGTAAATCTAGGGTCATTATAATAATTTTTGTTTCTATTTGACATTCCTATTTTTGATTATTAAAATAACAAAAAACATAGCCCCCAATTTATGACATGTTACATTTACACAAGTACTGTGCAGTTGGGGCTGTAGCACTTCATGGCAGGTCACTCAGGGAAGTGAAAGACATATCACAAACTGGATTTTCAGCTGTGACAAGCCCCCTAGGCTGTGCCATGCCTCTGTCAAAAAACTCAAGTCTTACATGCTTTTCATTTCACTGAGATGCTACAAAAATGTATTTTAAAAAATGCTACAATCTCCTCACACTTTATAGAAGCAGCTTTTACTCTTGTGCATTCTCTGGTTCTGTAAATGGTGCTGCAAAACAGTTTCTATATGCAGAGACTGTTTAAAGTGAACAGTGCGTTAGGGAAAAGCCTCTGAATTTGGACGCCATCAGCTAACTTCTACTCTGATGGTGAGATATCTCTATCTTAGCCTCTGCTTTTTCTAGATGATGAGACCAGGCACACAGAAAGATTCTGCTTTGCCTGCGTAGACACATGGTTTTCCTGTGGTCTCAGGGGACAATTAGCGTGTTTTTGGATGTGCATTATACCCTGTACTGCAGAATTACAGGGCTTTCATTTCTGTTTACTGTGCAGCATTTAAGTGCCTCCAGAAATAGACTCTGTATTACCCAGGAGACACGTAGCTCTCCATTCTATCAATAGGAATTTTTAACTTGTCCTAAGATGTTTCCTATTGACCAGAATCCCATTTCCCTTTGATTGCATACACATCTTAGCTATTTTGTGACCTCAACAGTGAGACATTCGCATGGGTGATAGTAGTTAACTAACAAACAGCAACAAGACTTTAGACAAAGTTATTCTTCTTCTATCATAAATAGCCTACTTACTAAAACACTTGTCTAGCATATGGCTAAGAGCATATTCCATCCCTCTCCTTGAAGTTGGCCCACTGAGCAGCTAAAAGAGAAAGAGTCACAGGGCTAAGATGGAAAATAAGAGGGGGCTTGACTCAGTGGTTTAGGGCGGAGAACAGTTCTCTGGAAGGAAGGAAGCTCTGGGCTCTAGTTTCTTCCAAAGGTTGTTCCCAAGGCTATGTATTTTAACCCATGACTATTTAATGCCACGTGAAGTGTGGGCATTGATGTATATCTGGACCAATGCCACAAAATTGGACTATTCTGAACCGTATTTTAGTTACAGAGGGCTGGATCCGGTCTAAGAGAGCTGCAGCAATATGAGTGTGAGGGGACTTTGGTGTGCAATCCACAGAGGATTTGAAAATAAACAGGTCATCAGTCCTTTGTATGCCTTCCTATATAAGATGTATGCATACAGAGAGATGCCATAAGAGAAGTATGATTTCAGGACAGACTTCACAGTAGAGAGTGCCAGTGCTCCAAAAGCAGAATGGGTTAGTGCCAAGGCTGGAGAAAGCTAAGGAATGTCAATGTGTGGGCTTTTAATTTTCTGAAAGGAAAGTCCAAGACCCTGAGGTGTGCTCTGACCAACCTACCAGACTTTCTTTTCCTCTCTCCAAATAGGCACATATTACTTCCTGTTAAGGATTCTAAATCATATCTTCCAAGAAGCTGCATCCAGAATGAAGGAGTACTGTAAGGAGGACTGCCACTCAAAGGCTTTTCAAATAGTAGCCTAGGCATCTCTAGTGGTATAACAGGAAGGGATTTTCTAACCTGTAAAGAAATCTGCTCTCTACCCCCAATGCTGTTCACTCAGTTTTTCCCAATGCCTCTGTAATGTAAAATGCTCAAATAACCATGATTTCTCTCCTGCTAGGGCAGAACCCACCCCACTGGGCCACTGAGTCAAACTCTCTTTTGGTTGCTCCCCGCTGTAACCTCATGGTTAGGGTACTGTACTAATGTGTGAGATCAGGATCCAAATCCCTCCGAGGGAAACTGAGCCTCAAACATGGATTGCCTGTGGGCAGGGCAAGTGCCCCAATCATGGCTGGCACCACCCGTACCCACCTGCTGCAGGAGGCATCTAAATGTTGCTAATCATGGTTTTGGGTCAAATGCAGTTTCTGTGACCTTCTGTAACTTTTTTGTGCCTTCATGGAAAAATGTATTGCCATGGAGTTTAAATGGAATCGGATGCTTCAATGGCCATACTGCATCATTTACAAGTACGCCACACCAGACAAGCTTAGCTGAGTGGAGTGAAAACAAGGTAGGAGTCATGCTGTTAGAGAGGTGAAACAAAATGTTGTTTCATGACTGAGATGTCTAAAAAATGGTGCTGCTTATATACCGAAAAAATAGGTGCTTCTTATATATCTTAGCAGTGAAGTAGAACTTAGCCTTATATATCTTGCTAAGTTAAGCAACTTTCCCAGTCAAGACAGATTCAGCAAAGCACTTCTGGTCCTATTGACTTCTTTTGAACCTGCACATGCTTAATGATAAGCACACACTCAAGTACTTTGCTGAATCAGAATTTAAAAAAAGGAACTGTTAAAAACATGCTGAAAACATCTCTGAAAACCTACTAAAACAAACTACATTTCCACTTTGTCTTAATTTTTTCAAATGCTGCATTAAAGGCAGAGAATTAACATTTCACAGCTATTTAGCATTTGGTTAAGCACCAATTGTCTCTTTACATCACAGAAATGTGTTTTTAACTGTTCTAAATCGGAAATGGGTAGGCACTTTGATGTTCATTTTGACTTTTACGTAGATTTTTTTTTGTATTTGCTAATATCATCCTGATTAACTGAAAGTCATTGCCACTTACTATCAGTTGGCTAAACTGGTTACCTCAAATACCCTTAATGAATGAAGCAGATGTCCTGGGTAAGTACATCTCAATAAAGTAGAGTACATTTCATTTTCATTTCCATAAAAATACTGCACAGATTTATTGCAATCAGAGATACCGTACAACATGTTTAATATCTATTACAGGGTATATGCAAATGGTTTGAGTACATCAATATTCTAGAGTGGTTAAATCTTTATATCCCTCTCATTAACACTTTGTATGTTATGCCACAGAAGTCAAAGGCAAACTATTTGGTAGAATATGAAGTAGATATCTGTTGTTCAAGCCATGTTCATATTGACTGATCATATCACAGCAATGCACTATAGTCAGTTATTTAAAGGCAAAGATGTAAATAGATGCCTAGTGGATTTTTTTAAATGTCTTTAGGTGCCAACTGGTCATTTGATATATAGTAGATACATGCCTATGTACTTTTGAAAACCACACTAGATTCCTGCTTGCATCTTTAGGCAATTGAATCTCCCTATAAATCTGGCTTATTCCCCATTAAAACCCTACTAACAATTAGAAATTAGAAATTCAGAAAATGGATTTTAAAAGCAAAAGAAGTGTTTAACAACTTACACAGATGCATTTAATTATACTATCAAGTACTATTTGTTCTGCAATACCGGTCCCTTATTTAGTGACTAGGAAGGAGGGTGAGGAGTCATACAGGAAATGGATTTGGGATACACAGTAAAGTTGGGGGTCAGTAAAAGTGAGGTGTGCTATCCCAGGGTGCTGAAGGTCCACCCAAGAGTTTTGTTGCCCTGCACTGCACTGTGAGATTCTGCACTCTGTGGGCATGTCTACATGAGAAGCTACTGTGCAGTGGTTACTGCGCGTTTCAGTACTTGTATAATTAAGTACTAAATAAATGTGCAGTAACCACAGTTACTGTGTCGTAGCGCTGGGAAATGCCTTTTAGTGATGGTACTGCAGTAGCCTATAATACCGTACAGTACTGTATTAGCACTGTTTATGCTGTGATGAGCTACTGCACAGTAGGATTTGGCTACCGCACAGTAAGTGTCTGGTGTAGATGTGCCCTGTGTGAAGAATTTCACAGAGAGACCCACCTACACCAGATAGTCTTAATTACATGGAAACTCCTTTATGTCCCTGAGCATTTTTTTTTCAAAATATATTCATACCAGTATCCAATATATTTTGGATAGGATTAAAAAGTATCTTGATCTTGACCACCAACCAATACCCTGGCACATTAAAGTGCCACAGAACCAATGAAAACATAATACAAAGTATCTCTAAAACAAATTAAAATGTATTAGAAGTGTATGTTTATTTTTTTAACATTTACAATAAATGTTACATTATACCTGCTATTATGGCACCTACATTTTCTTGCCTCTCTCTAAAATGCTTCCAAGTTCTCAGAATCCTACTTGCAACTACAGCATCTCTCCAAAGAAGAAAACTAGTTTATCACAGAAATGCCTGACAGAAAAGAGGAGCAGCGATGTATAAAAATGTAATCCCTGGAATATTAGATCTGACAACCTCAAAGTATCTCAAAAATAAGCCAACTAATAGCAGCACTTTAATATTGCAGGTAGATTTATACTCAGTGAAATGTTATATTTCAAGTCACTGAATATTATTGCCAGAACTGTCTCACCAATTCAATGTTGTGGATAATATATGAATAAGTGAGTCCAAAAGGTCTGAAGATTTGAAGCATAAGCGGAGAATTAGGATATATATTTAAATGTTTAATTTTTACCAGAAGAAAACACTACCATTTCACAGTGATTTACCATTATGAACTGTCTTCCTCAGATTCACATGTGGAATTCTCACTGATCCAGATTCTACATCTAGTTACGCTGGTATCAATGAGATAACTTATACTGAAGATAGACGACTCCCCTATAAATAATAAATGGTCTGCGTAGCGGAGACCAACTGGAAGCTGCGGGATTGGTGCTTCGAGACGGGCTTTGGCTTCCTCAACCATGACCGACACATCACGACGAGGGACATGCTG
>JAGPOW010000261.1:160916582-160942360 GCA_030014935.1 Caiman crocodilus | reverse complement strand
CCGGTGCTCTTTCCTGCCAAGGCAGGGGGTCGGACTAGATGATCTGCCCAGGTCCCTTCCGACTCTAGACACTATGATACTATGATACTATGAATTACTGTAGTTATAAGTATTTTTAAAGTACCCACCAGCATGGTCCCTAGAAGCAAGCGTACCTGAAAAAAGAATGTGAACTATCAAACTTGATGTGTACTTGTGAATCAGTGGGAAAAATTAACCCAATGAGTTAAATACTTCTAAATGATGCTTCACAAACATACTGAAATTATCATACCCCTGTTTTTGTTTGTTTGTATTTATACAGAATCCAAATTAGTGCTTCTAATTACATGACAAAAAAAAAAAAAGAAAAATATCTTATCTCCTTTGTTAATATTATAAATGTAAAATGTTTTGCCAGCAGAGGTGGTCTAAGATTTGAACATATTCAGGTGCTTTCAGTTACCTGCACTGGCCATTTTCAAAATTCTATATACTACTTGTTAGAAAATTCAACAGATGTTGAGCTTTTATGTTTTAGAGAAGTAAAACAGAAATTCACAGAAAAATGGAGTTGTTATTCTTCAGGTCTCCAAAAAGTGCCTTAGGAATGGTGCCATTCTTTTCTTTTTGCCATTTCTAATACTATCTTGTATCCCCTTGGAAACTCCCTTCATACATTTTTTGGTACATGAATTCTGTGTATTTCAAAACACTGTGATGTCCAGTTAAGAACTTCATCACTGTATTCAAAGGGATATATAAAATCTCCATAACTTAAGTATAGAAAGCTCAACATTTGTGGCACTTAAAAAAAATCTGCAGTGGAAGTTGCAGTCTTTTACAGGCATCAGTAGATCTTACTTTGAAGTACCTTACTCCACTATGTTATTTCAATCACAAATATATTTGACATCTGAGGCATTTAATTCTTTACAGTATAGTATTATAGGCATTCTGCAAATGTGCTCGAACAAGCTGTTGTGTCTAATCATTCATTACTAACTACAGTACTAAACCTGATCAGCACTGCTAAACTACACGCGTTAATTCAGAAAATCATTTCATAAATGATTTTATTTTAATTTTTATGAGTTGAGAGGATTTCAGAATAACATTTTAGCTTACATTCACAAATTATTCATTAAAGCAATTTTCTATCTAAAGGCCTCTTCCTGTTCTCACTGACGTCCCTCGGAGATTAGCCACTGATTGAAATGGGAGAAGGGTCAATCCAATAATATTTTATTATACATCATCTATATGACCAAGACAGTGATAAAATATAACAGTTGAGAAAATACAAAACAGCAAAAATAATCTCACAAGCAGATAGCAATTTTTGTCCCAATGGAATCCCAAGGCATAGCAAATGAAGAGTAGCTTTGTTATCCAAATGGAGTCACAAGGAACACTATAAGGATGCAGAATGTAATTGCCAGATTTGAAATCTATCAGAGACAACAGGGCTAACATCTATTCTTTTGCAAAGTTAAACAGAACTGTAATTCCTGCTGATGTTCAGGAACTCAGGTTTCTAAAATCACAGTGGCTGCTAACTTCATGACCCAGATTACATCCAGTGGATCAGAGCTGGAAGGAAACCGTCCACATTCAGATTAAAAAAGCAATGCAGGGTTGGGAGAGGCAGGCATTTTCGCACACTGTCTTCTAAACCTCTGCTCCCAACAGTCAAGGGCTCATGTAGGGGAGAAAGCTGGAGAAGAAATAGGCTTGTGGGAGGAGTTTGGGACCAGGCCAGCCAATATCCTTTCCCAGTCACCCACGGAACATATCTAGAAAACTAAATACAAGGCCTGAATGTCCTACTTTTTACATATATGTTCTCCCAAACCAACGGGTAACTGCAGCCTGTGGATATTGCTGAAAACATCTTTATTGCACTTGCGAATGGTGACATAGAGAACAGAAATAATGAGGATCCTACAGTTGTGATATATGATTTTCCCCATTTAGCAATATTGAATTCAACAGTAACTATATTAACTACAAGTTTAGACGATATAAAACAATGAGGGCCAGTCTTTTTGGCAGGCATGTCACAAATTATCTCTACAATCTCCCCAAGTGCCACTCTGATCCCTATCCCCTCCTTACCCAATCTACTGTTCAGCTTTCTGCCCCCTGAACAAGCTGCTGCTCTGATTCCTGCTTTCTGTCATATGCTCCTTGTTTAATCTGATGTTCTGCTTTCTGCTCCCTGCTTTTTCAGCTACTGTGCTGCTTGTTCCCTCCCAAATCTGACATGGACCAGACAGACAGGGGGTACTTGTAACAAGTGCAAAGTGCTGCATCTAGGGAGAAGGAATCACCAACATACCTATAGCCTAGGGGATGACCTTCTTAGCAACACAGTGGCAGAAAGGGATCTCTTGACTCCAAGATGAATAGGAGTCGTCAATGTGACAGAGTATCAGTAAAGCTAACCTCACTCTATTATGCATTAGCAGGTGCATCATGAACAGGTTCAGGGAGGTGATACTTCCTCTCTATGCGGCATTGGTCAGGCTGTAGTTGGAGTACTGTGTACAGTTCTGGGTGCCACACTTCAAGAGGGATGTGGATAACCTTGAGAGGGTCCAGAGGAGGGCCACTTGTATGGTTAGGGGCTGGCGGGGTACCTTATGAGGAGAGACTGAGGGACCTGGATCTCTTCAGCCTCCGCTAGAGAAGGCTGAGAGGGGATCTTGTGGGGGTTACAAATTAATTTGTGGGGGCAGGGGGCAGCAAGTAATTGGAGATGCTCTGTTTACCAGGGCACCCCTTGGAATTACCAAGGAACGATGGCCACAAACTGACAGACAGCAGATTTAGGTTGGACATCAGGAAAAACTTCTTTATGGTAAGGGTTGCAAGAATCTGAAATGGGCTTCCAAGGGAGGTAATGTTCTCCCCTACCTTGGTGGTCTTTAAGAGGAGACTCAGCAAGCACCTGGCTGGAATCATATGACCGCAGTGCTCTTTCCTGCCCCAGGCAGGTGGTTGGACTTGATGATCTTATTGAGGTCCCTTCCGACCCTAACAACTATGAAACTATGAAACTTGGAGCAACCGTGCAGCAGGTTGGCCACCCTAGTATAGGCAGTTCATATTTTACCAGCTGTGTCAGTCTCAAAGGCTAGGGACAAAAAGCCCGAGCCTGAATTGATTCAATCTTTGCAGGTTAGTCTAACCTGCACAGCTCGAACTGATTTGGACGTGGATAGACAATCCCTTTATATTCCAGAAATGCAGGCACATGCCTACAGTGGCCCAGGCTAGAAGTGCTAGAGCTACAGCAGCCCTCCCTTCTGTTCCATAGTACTGAGCTGAAGTGGGGTGTGGCCAGGCCCAAGCAGCATGCTCTGATTAGGGAAGGGTGTAACCCTCCCACTCTGCCTGCACTATCCAGGGTTTTCCCTTCTCACTGCCAGAAGAAAGGGAGTGTTGCCAGACCCTGCATCTATTGATGATAGTGAACGTTTCAATCTCCCTCTCCCTGCTTCTTCATAATATCAGCAAAGCAGGTCATTTCTAACAACTTTCTCTGTCCCTCTTAAAGACCATCAGATTGCAACCAGCAGGCTGCTTGCCAGAACAAAGTTTAACAGCCCATCAAGCTCTGCAAAAGAAACATCTCTCTTAGTTTTAAGCTGCTCTTATTTGCAGGGTTCATCTGCATTTGCAAGCCACTAGCTGTCTGCCCTCTGTTCCAGTGAAATTGGAGACCCACACAGATACCTCTCAGCATTAGCTAGTATGGGGGGATAAGGGAGGGGGGGGCAGGGCCAGATGCTGGGTCCCTATGCTGGGGTCCCTGCCATGGGATAGGGGTGGGAGGGGGGATCCCTGCTTGAACAGCCAGCAGAGGGGTGGTGGGGAGGGGCAGGGAGAAGCCTGGTAGCTGCTGCAGTCCCTCATCTGGCCAGAGCAGTGATAGGGCTGTGGCTGGAAAGGAGAGGGGGGGGCCCAACCCTGCTCTTCTCCAGAAGACAGTCCAGCTCAAGGCTGCAAAGCATCTGGGATGTTGGGGGACTTTGATTTAACTAAAACCAGGAAGGGGTCTGGGACAGAAATTTCATAAACTGGTTTAACCCAAATCAGTTAAGTCTGACACTACATTCAAGCAGGTTTATCTTAAACGAGTTTCAGCCATTTTGAAATTGGTCTATGTGCACTGAACTTGTGTTCTATTCCAAGTTTAAACCAGTTTCTGATCACTGGAACTGGTTTACATGCAACTAACATCCCTAGCCATATAGAAGTGAGGGAGAAATACACAATGAATAAAAAAAAGAACTGTTCTGAATGTTCTTTGGTTATTTCTTTAGTTTACACAGGATATGCAGTGTGGCATAATACAGACTAACACACTTTTGAAGGCTGGTAATGTGTCATTTTGGGCTCCTATACACGTGCAGGGAGGCTGCTCTGATGTGCTGGAATTCCAGCACGTCACAGCAGACTCATTGAATTGAGTCTGCTGGAGTGTGGTAATTACCGTGCTCCAGCAGACTCCAGCATCACATGTATAAGTGTCTTCATGCTAAAAAATGGCGACAGGGTGTTTTAAAATTTGCTGAGCTTTAGTTCAAAGCATCTCACCGCCATTTTTCAGTGCGGGGACACTGATATGCATGATACTCCAGGCACTTTTAATTAGTGCAGCTCTTAGAGCTGCACTAATTAAAACACCTTCCCCCCCGCCTCCCTGGGCACATCTGTTAACATCCATAATGACCTAATTTTGGGCCTCTGTACTTTTCCATAATACAAATAATTTTGCTGTTGCTTCAGAAAGAGTGCTGCTCCTTTCGTGGTCTGGAACTTCCTATGTATTGTAAATTTGTCTGTGGCCAGGTTCCATTAAACAGCATGCCTGCTTCTGAGTCACTGGATTCTCTGGGTGTTCTGTTTGCCAACAAAAAGCTCAGTGTTAGGTGGAAAAAGACTGAGGTGCTGCACAGTCTCCTCACTAGATACATTTCCAGCCTAGCTAGTCTTGTCTCAGGTTCCATGTGCTTTGACTATTAAATCTAACAAGGAATTTTCTGCTCACTGAAACAAATATAGAGATTCCCCCAGGTCTTTGTTGTTTCTGCTCCTTTGGGAATTGATGTATGACATGATCAAAGTATACAAGGCAGGATTTGTTTGGTGATATCTTTTACTGAACAAACTATATAGTTGGGAGAATTGCTACACAAGTTTTCAAGGATTTTCTGCCCAAAAGCTTGTCTAATATCTCTCACAACTATAGAGGTGGTCCAATTAAAGATATTACCGAACAGATCTTGCTTCCTGAATATTTCCTGGGCCACTGTGGCTAGAAGAAAGCAACGCTGTTACTATCAAGATTTGTTATGCCAGGAACACATTGTGCTAAGTACAGAATCCACCATTGTGATACCTACCATCAAGTACAAATGATTTAGAATATAAAACTTTTTTCTGAAGCTCAATAATGTCTTTGAACCATGCTTCCCCCCCACCTCCATGGACATTGTATAGGTCATTTCTGCTCCAGCAATAGGGGTTTGTGCCCCTCTTTGGTTGACCACATTTCTAATCTAAAGTCTGAATGCTTCTGGGGTTTTACTTTCTGTCCAAGTGATACTTGACCTAGTCACATAACTGCTATTTTTATTTCCTACACACAGTTTGCAATCCTATTCCAAGTATAGTTTGGACACACAAGCATAACTAAGGTACCTTACAATCTTATGTACAGATTGTTCTGGTCAAGCAGGTACACAACACCATATGGGTATAACACAGAGAACTGTAGTGCTGTGCCCAGACATGTAGGGGCATGTGGTCCGTGGCATTGCAAACCTCTTTAAGGCACCACAAACCACACACGGTGAATATTAAAACATGCCCTGCCCTGCAAATCTGAAACATAGGGCCAAAATTGTAAAAAATGGCACAAAAAAGCAATGCAACACCACATACAGAGGCCAGGCTGTCCAAAGCAACACTCTGGCTACCAGCCAGACCTCTGTGCGGCCTAAATTGTGCTGCTCCAGGCCACCGGGTGAGACTGCTCAGGCCAGCACTGGTCTCCCTGGCTGAAGAGCCAGGAGGAGCTGTGCAAGGGCAGTTTGCAATTTCTTCTGCAATGAAGCACCCTTGCAGGGGTGTGCGGTATGGCAATCTGTGCCACTGCAAGCACACATCCCTGCATATCGGGACACAATCTAGGAGGGCAAATACTAGGGCTGTGCGAAGCTTCAGTCCCTTATCTGATTCAGGCAATTTGGCCCAAGCCAGTGGCCAAATCTCTGAATCTGAATTGAATCAGAGGACCCTTTAATCTCTCTGAATGGAACTGGAACCTTCCAAATAAATTCAGAGAAATTCAGAAAGATTCAGATATTCAGACATAGATACAGCTTTAAATGTTTTTTCTACATACCTCTAGGAAGCAGGCAGCTCATGAGTGCTGCAATGCTGGGGTGCATGGAGTGTCCTACAGAAGTGCAGACACTTCTGTAGGACACTCCAGACGCCCCAGCATTGCAGCGAGGGGGTGCTCCCCATGTTTCTTGGCAGCAGAACTGGAAGGTGGAAGGTGGACCAGAAGCACTTTGGGTCCACTGCCAGGTCCACTGGGGAGCACACCACCCCCTCTGCCCCCTGTGCCTCTGTGGCTCAGCAACTGGTGCCTCCTGGGTCTGGGAGGGTGGGATACCGGGGGTCCCCCTGTGGCCAATCGCTAATCCAGGGAGGTGCAGCCTTTCCCCCCTTCCCCCCCCAGTGTGCACCCCAGCAGGCCAGGAAATGGACCAGAAATACTTCTGGTCCACTTCTGGGTTTGCTGCCGAGCATGTAGAGGGTCCCCCTGCACTCCTGTGGGACGGTCCATGCTCCCCAGCATCCCAGCAATCATGAACCGCTCTGGTACCTGGAGGTGTGTAGAAAAAACATTTAAAGCTGTGCCTATGTCCAAATCACTGATTCACCATCAAATCTTCAGATTTGGCCAAATTGAATCAGAGATAGTGATCCAAATCAACATCCCTGATTCGGGCCAAATCTGAATCCAATAGGGCCTGCTTCACACATCCCTGGCAAATACCCATACCCATGGACAGATAGGGATGGAAGGCCCTCCAACATTTCATCCCAACAGCCTAGTAATTAGGCACTCCCCAAGGAAATGGAAAATCCAGACACTAAATCCCCATTTTGCCTTGAACCTGTAGCTTCTTCTATTTTTCAGTATTGTGCCTTAACCACCAGGCCACAAGTTTGGCACTAACCAGTCCCTTCTTTTGAAGCTGCCCCACTTAAGCATTCAGAGGGGAGAGCTATGTGGGCCAAGACAAAGTGAAGATAACAAGCCAGATAATATATGGCTCACTGAGAGGGAGGCTATCCTTGAAAGGAAAGGGCCATGACTATCTGTTCCAAATAAGGCAAAAACATCCCCATTGCTTTCCATCTGTTCTATGCAGTGAATATTAAATGAAAGGTGAAGTGGATCAGATGGGTAAATGCTATTTGGGCACATAAAATGAAATATGATTCTACCCTAAGGATTTACTTATAATATCAGTTGCTCCTAGAAAATGAGATACGAGCTACTGCTAAATCAGCTTTCTTCAATATGTGAATGACTAGGAGAATGTACTTATTTTTTTCAAATACAAACCACTGTTTCTCTGTCTGTTCACTTTGGAGTTGAGAAAATCTACATGTGGCTAATTTCCTCTTTTTTAATCCCTAATCATTCAGCTCTAAAGAAGAGTTTAGCAAAAATAAAACACATAAGAGTTGGAAAAGGGAGTCTGGAACGAGGCAGCCCTGAATAAGGAAGAGAAACAGAAGGATGGTGGAACAGTTCAAATCTGATTTGGCTTTTTGGAAAGCAGGTTGGTACTGAAGGAGTTAACTTTGTCGTAACACATAAAAAGATCACCTCCTATTGGCTGATCACAGCTGGCCCCAATGTATATTGTGGTTATTCAGATTCACTTATAGACACATAATTGCCTTTTTTGAAGTGGCAACATAATTATGCTCTAGAATCTGAGCTTTCATTTTTTATTTCATAGAAAAAAAGTCTCTTGTTGTGGGATACAGAGAAAATCTTCAGAATGTGAAAGGAGTATAAATACATTCAATGACCTTGCCAACAGATAGGTCTACATTAGAAAATTAAGGTTTTTAAAGAAGGATTTACCTGCAACACAGTGACTCTAATGTGGATTATGCACAGGCATCTGGACTTTAGGCAGAGAAAGAAATTTCCTCATGCAAAGCAAGGTTATTATACAAGGACTACATAAATGGCCATTAGGTTAAAAAATGTGGTTCCTTGGCATTTCTAGATTTACCTATTTGTGAGAAAAGTGCAGCAATAGGCAATCTGCAAACTAAATCTAATGTTCTTTTTGCTTCCGATAGCATCTGTTACATTATCTGCTGGTGACAAATTTCAGGGTTAGTCTAGACGCATCAGAACTGATCTCAGTTTTCCCTTTGAAAAGTTTCAATCCCTTTTCCTTTTGAAGTTATATTTTCAAGGCTATCACAATACTTGAAAGTTTGTACTGAATTCTTCTAATGAGCAGAAATTATTCATGATCCTACTTAACAGTTGCTCATGGCTCACTTAGGGGGTCCTTCAAATTTGGGACTCTCCTTGACTGATTAACCTATTAGGAGCCAACTTTTTTTGCAGACATGCCACAAATTAAGCATTGAACTCTTCCCAAATGCCATTTTGATCCCCTTCTCTATACTGTACTGCAAAAGTCTACATGGCTTGTTAGCTGCTTGTAGTTTAACCCCTTTGCTAAGCAACCGACAGGAGCTGTGGTTATAAAGAAGGAGTACTAAAGGTAGCATGATTTGGTGAACTAAGCTGTTCCTTTTCTGGTCCACCCTTCCTTTGAGCTGTCAGGACTAGTATGGCCTTTTAGCAAATTACTCTCCTATTTCACTCCACCTTTTTAAATAGCCCATTTGAGCTGCACGATACATTGTGGGAGACGGGGCAAAGGTTACATCCACTGCCCCAGCTCATATGGGAAGTAGTAGATCGAGAGCAATTTTTCTTCCTCACCTGGTCCCAGAATGCCTGGACCACAGGTCAGGAAGATGCAAGGTAGGGTGCCAGATTTTTTCACATTAATTGGCCCCAAGGCACTTTTCATCTTGATTGCATCACTCATGACATGAGGGAAGCTATAACAAAAACTCATAAGAAGCATATTTTTTGTCCATTCCATCATGGTTAAGACAAACACTTAATCAACTGGTAGTAATGCAAAACTGTAGAGAGACTGGACACACAACCAACTGTTGTTCACTAGTGTTAAAGGAAAGTTTATTAATCCAGATTAACCAAATTTTTATCTAGAAAGCATTTACCTTGAATATTAGTTAAAATTAAAATAAAAAATATCCATTAGGATAGAAAGACTTTTCAAGGGTGAATAATCATAGAAAGGTTACAGTGATCAAGACAAGTTCAACATCTCCATCCTTAATTTGAAATTGTTTAATGTGCTGTGTCAAGTAACAAGCTGTCTCGAATTAAGATCACAGCCGACAAATCTGTTCTTCTGGCAAAATGGAATATTGTGCCATTGTGCCATAAGAATAAAGTTCATCTAGGCTAGACATTGTGCTGCTTTAGGGGTTCCCACGAAAAATGAGAAACATCACAAACCTCACAGGTTTTCACATCCCTCTCTAACCACTTTATACAAGTTCCCTAAAGACCCTCCTATAACAGCCCTGCCTTCACTATTCATCTGGATCATTACAATATCTTTTTACTACACAGCTATGTTTGTGATATAAGCATGTATGTTGTAGCTTTCCTTAGCTGCACACTGCAATGTTGCCAAAAAACCCATCAAAGCATTCCTAATGAACCACATGTGACCAAATGGAAATGTTTAAATGCTCCAGATTAAGATCAAATCAATCATTTGAATACTGAAAAGTTCTCTTCCCTCAGAGCCAGTCTTAGCCCCTTAGCCATTTCTGAGTGTACTGTGAAACAATAATGAAATTTAGTTATAACTCCCCAGTTTTGTAAAATGCCCTCTTTCCGTACAAAAAATCCCTGTTAGAAAAAGACCACATCTCATTTTTTAGGTCAATTGAAAAAAATTAAGAGAAAGTGTAAGTGTAATCAAAAATAGGGGACTAGCAATCCCTGCTGTGTGTCAACTAGCAAGAACCTTTCAGCTCAAGTTCTGTGTCCTAACCACATCCATCAGGTTCTGTAGTCTCACTGCCCCAGAATACTCTGTTTTTCCAAGATGAGGTGAAATTCAGCATTTGCATACCTCACCTTGTGCCAGGCATCCCATTCTGTTTTTATGTGCCTGGATATCTTCCTGATGGTTACGGCCTGGAGAAGAGTACAGGGCTCCCATAAGAACAAAGTTAAAACCCATCAGAATCAACGGAAGCAACATCAGTAAATGTTTTCAGTGATGAGGAGAAGCTCTGTGCAGTGCGCTATTTAGTTAGTGTGCAGCCTGAAGAAAATGGAAGTGAAAACCATTTCATGACAATGGTTTCAATTAGTGTTGGAGAATTTCAGAGCTAGTGCTGCAAAATTTGGTCTCACCTTCGAGTACTAGGGGCCATGTTGTATGGTTAATATAGACTATGGATAGACTTTCAGTTTCTGCAGGTAGAGTTTCTCCTCTCTCAGGAGAAACCATGAGTGTAGAGATGTTCAACTCCAGAGTTTGGCTCCATGGCTGCTGTTTATACAGACATTCAGTTTCCTGAGAGATATTCTCCCAGGAGCCACTTCACTCACTTTGTTTCCAAATTACTTTTCTCCCAGAGTAGCCACTTTAACTCTGGGAGAGAAAGTTTGAACATCTCAGAATCTCCTATGTGAAACATAGGGTGAGACGGAGGGTGGATTTTGAGCAGGAGCTCCTCAAGGTAGGGTCACTTGGTGCTGACCTATGCCCTTGCTTATGTCATTGCTGCCAGACACAAATAAAAGCCTGACAAGCTCTTTGGGATGCATGCTTTAGAAACCTCTAGCCCAGGGGCAATTCTATAAGAGCTTTGCTTTGCTTCTCCACTTGAACTTCTATACAGGTAAGTTTTCCTTTCAGGAAAAATAACAAACCTGGGAGAGTTCTCCTGGATGGTTTGAAGGTGTATATTGCAGCCACACATAAGCAACCACAGAGCTCTCATATGATCATTTTTCAAAAGTATATTCATGGGACAAATATCAGGGAAGGAGTAACAGTTTTCTAGGCTGTAAAACAACAGTGGTGCAAGGTCAAATTGGTAAATTTAGATTGGAAAGTAGAAGATTTCTAGCTCTCAGAGGGGTAAGGTTTTGGAATGGTCTTCTAAGCAAAGGAGTGAGGGCAATGGACCTGAATTGCTTTAAAAGTGAATTGGATAAGTTCATGCAAGGGATGGTATGATAGGACAGTGAGTTCTGGCTCACCAGTCAGTGTGGGTGATGGCGTCATGTGTCTATGCTTCCTACATTACGGTATAAAATAGCTCTTGTCCAGTGGAAAGTGTCTGGAAATCTCATGTATCAAGGGTTTAGCTGATTACCAGTTGGGGCCAAGAAGACTTTTAGGAAGTATAGTTGCATTCCCTCCTAGGAAACTGGACACAGCTAAGATGGGGGGATTTTGGTTGGGATACACTGATGCTCTTGCCAGGACTTATAACTGTAGAGGTTTCTGGCTGAAGGGCATTTCTCTTCCATTCAGACCATTCTAACTGCCAAATTTGGGACCAGGAGGGATTTGGCAGACTGTAGAGGGTTTTGCCTTCTTTGGAAGTATGGCGCGTGTTCCTTTTCAGCATATATTCATCAGTTACTTCATCAATTACTTCCCTGTCATTGCGATGACAGGGTACTAGCAGAACCCTTGTTGGGTCCCTTCCAGCCCTTTGTTTCTGTGCTCCTATTTTCTCTCTTCTCAGCTGTGCTTCTCATCGACTTCCATTACATATAACTAATGCAAAAACATAAAGGCATACACATCATAAAGATAAAACTCTTTGGGTAGAGGTGATATCTTTTATTAGACCAACTAAATAGTTGCAAAAAAATCATTTTCTTTGCAGCTATTTTTTGCAGTTATTTAGTTGGTCTAATAAAAGATATCACCTCTATCCAAAGAGTTTTATCTGTCTATGCCCTTAGACCAACACTGCTACAACCAACACCCCTGCACATCAGAAATAAACTCACAGAGCTTTGCATACAAAACAGGGTTATAATGTAGATAATCACAATATTAAGGACTATATGCTGTTGTCCCCACTGATGTCAATGGCAGATTATTGCATGGCTCAATAGCGAGAAGATCCTGAGTATTTATAAGATTATATCAAATGGAGGGAACAAACAAAATAGAGGGAAAAAGAAGTCAAAAGTTTGGAAAACAAAAAAGTCAGAACTGTCAAAGAAAATATCTGTGCCCTAAAGAGCCTCCACAAACTGAACAGTTTCACTTCTTCATGGACCCAAGACAAAGACTTACCAACTTTCTTCCATTAACACTCAGAATGGTAGGTAACACATATGTGTAATTTGAAGTCCATATTTGTCATCTTTGTTTTACAAATCCAGATGGATTACAATATGTAATAGGCAACTTTCTGCTTCATTTATGCCTGTGTAAACAACTTCACTTTAATAAGATTGCATGGGTATAAGCAAGAACACAAATTGCCCTAGTCTTTCTATTTTAGGGCAAACATCTTCCAAAGCAGTGGGTCTTGGTTATTTAAAATACCAGGGATACAGAAGGAAACAAATCCATTTCACATGAAAGCCTGACTTTTGACAATTCTGTCACCTTATGCTGTGAAAGTGATGGTGAACACTGACTCCACCATGCTAGACTGCTGAGAGAAAACAGTCACATTTTGAATTATTACATTTTAGTCTTCTCAATTTTGGCTCTGTGAGTACTTTAGCAGCGTATGCCTTTGATATACTCCTTTAGTTATTCAAGTCCAAATTCTGGCCAGGTACAGACATTACACTTTTACTGGCATGAGTGATCAAACAACCAATCTATACTTGTAACAGAACAGAAATGTGGCACACAGACTGGTTTAAAAATGACAGAACCTAGTCTAAGATTTCCACGTCCCCCTCTCGCCTCCCTAACTATCAAAGAACGAATTTGTGTTCTGTTCACTACTGATCTAAACTACACCACTTACAGAAAACCTGTAACTTAGATTAATTCCATCTCAGGCTTTTTGAATGTCTGTATCTAGCCTCAGGGTCTAGATCCTAGACTCTAGAATAAAAACTGTTTGTTCCAGTTCAGTGGCTTGTCAGGGGAGCTAAATTTCATGCTTTCTACTGTTGCCAGTTCTACTGCATGTAATTCATTTAGCTGTGACTTACCTCAGTAACACCTTTCTTCGCTATTTATGATCCATTCAGAAGAGGAAAGGTAATAGGGCCTTTAAAATTCGTTCTATAATGCCATTGCTTTTCTAATATAAGATCCAGGATTGGCACCATGCTATTCTATTGATCATTTTTGGCCAAAAAGTACATGTCAAAGAGGGTGTAATGACAGTAAACCTTTGTGAGTAAAACATTACATAGGACTAGTCTATGGACTCCTGGAGCGGTCTCTTATGGGGTATCTCTGCACTTTTCCAATTGAAGTCTGTACCTTACACAGATCATTGAACTCCATAATTAAATATTAAATAGTTCTCAATTTGGACTATGAAATAAGAATTAAAAATAGGCAAAGGATGACTGACTGGGTAGAGATGATTCTGGGGAAAAAAGCGGTCTAAAATTTACATTTACCTTCAAAACCCATTCAGTCCAAGTATCTTGGAGCTGGAAGAGGAAAAACTATGGATAACAAGGGTTTCCTGGCCTGGATAGGAACGTCAATTGCTTTTTCAGCTGTATGAGGTAAAAAAAAATATTTTTAACTGTAACTAATTAAGCAATGGAACAGTTTCTGAAGTGATGTAGTAGATGACTCACTATTTCAAGTTGAGACTGTGACTGTGTGACCTACTGGATAAGGCATCTGACTTCAAGTCAAAAGATAGAGAGTTCAAATCCTTTCATGGTTGGATTGTTTTATCCCACAATGTCCTCATGAGAAAATGGTGGGATTAACTCTGAGACAGTCAGATGGGTGAGAAAGTGGCTTCAGGATAGCAGCTAGAGAGTCATAATGAATGGATCAGTATCATCCTGGTGGGAAGCGGGCAGCAGTGTCCCACAGGGGTCAGTACTCATTCCATTCCTTTTCAACATCTTTATTAATGATTTGGATGTGGGGGTAAAGAGCTCACTGGCCAAGTTCGCAGATAACACCAAATTATGGGGAAGCATAAAGACAGGCGACAAATACAGGCAGACCTAGACAAGCTAGCAAGTTGAGTGGATTGGAATCTGATGAAGTTCAACATTGAGAAATGTAAAGCTCTCTACCTCGGGACGAGCAACCCCCAATATACCTACAGGCTTGGCGGCACCCAACTCATTAGCACCACGAATGAAAGGGACCTGGGGGTAATAATAGACCATAGTATGAATATGAGCCAGGAGTGTGATGCTGTAGCCAGTAGGGACAATAATACTTTGGCATACATCAGTTGATGCATCTCCAGCAAAACCAAGGAGGTGATTCTTCCACTCTACTTGGCACTGGTAAGATCACAGCTGGAGTACTGCATCCAGTTTTGGGCACCACACTTTAGCAAGGACGTGGAAAAGCTTGAGAGAGTCCAAAGAAGAGCCACCTGTATGATCAGAGTCTTACACAGCAAGCCACAGGAGGAAAGGCTGAGGGATCTGGAACTCTTCAGCCTGAAGAAACAAAGGGACCTAGTAGCCTCTTACCGCTACACTAAGAGAGTACAACAAAGGCAACTGATCACCAGGGCATCCCAGGGGAAAACTAGGAGAAATGGCCACAAACTCCTGGAAGGTCGATTCAGGCTCACCATTAGGAAAAACTTCTTCATGCTCAGGGTGTCCAGACTGTGGAATAAGATCCCCACAGAGGTGGTGCAATCACCTACCCTGGAAACCTTCAAGAGGAGACCAGACAGTCACCTTGCTGGATTACCTGACCCCCAGTTATCTTTTCTTGCCTGGTGCAGGGGGCCAGACTTGATGATCTTTCAAAGTCCCTTCCGGCTTTACAATCTATGAATTGGATATCTTTCTAAAAGATAAATTTCAGCAGAACCAGACACTATTAGGCTTGATGCAAATATTCCTGTGTAAAATGCTGTGGCATGTATAAGGCAGAAAATGAGACAAAAATAGCAAAATGGTGCCTTCTGACTAAAATGTATAAATCAAATAAGGCAAAATTTTGCATGCAAACCCAGATTGTTTCATTCAGGGAGTTGTAATAAGATTGAAGCATTATTTTAATCTTTATAAATTAACTGCAAACTATTTATAATATTTAAAATGCAGAGCTCCGTTATTTTTCTTTACTTAGCATGTAAATTGTTAATATTGCCTCCTGTGGGGTGAGGTGGGCAGATAGAGTAGATCATGTCAACTAATTATGGGGGCACTTTCTACTTCTGTTCATCTTGATACAGTTTCAAGGTTTTCTTTCTTTCCCCCTTTTAACTGGAATATGAACAGCATACTATGCACTTCGGTTTAATATTGGACATATCTGTATCCATGCAATTCTGTCTTTCTGTGTTTTATGAAGCATAAATTGGATTATAAGCCTTGTTTGCTCAGTTTTCCTCTCTACCATGCTTGATCCACTGTGTGCATCTCAGAGCTGGTCTTTTCTCAAAGGAAAGCTGTTATATACTTGCTTTAATAATCCCTGTATCTTGTCATATACACCTGAGAAGTTAGTATTTTTCCACTAAAGCTGGTTTACAAGTGAACATCTTTATACTTCTATAAAGTATCTCAAATGTTGGTGTAATTTTACATGTTTCCTTACTGAATCCCTAATGTTTCTCAGCAGTGAACTTCTTACTGTGGAAAGACTGAAACTGAAATGTTTCAGCTCTAGGAGAGTTTCCCTACAGACCATTTCCTCTGGCTTAAAAAATTTTCTGAAGCAACAGTCACTACCCCAGAAACACATGAATAAATACTTGAGGACAATGAAAAAATATATTTACATAATGCATTTGCAACTGGACTTCAGTCTTTGCCTTTTATGACAGCTTTTAATCATCACTTTGCTGAATGACATTTTTTAATACACACACAGGACGTGTCCAAGTGTGTGTGGATGTTTGAGTGGTGCACCTTGCACTGCAGCTACTTGTCCCTGGGGAATGTCCGTGCCACGTGCACTTTGGAGTGTGGCAAGTTACTCCGGGGATGGTAAGGAAGGCTGGGGCCAGCACTGTGCTGGCCCCAGCAGCTTTACCTGGAGTCCTGGGGGCATCCTGGGGCTGCAGCCACAGTGATTCTGAGAGGTGGAGACTGGCCAGCAGCCATGGTGTAGTTCTGGGTAGCTCGGCTCTGCTTTTCAGCAGTGCATGCTATCCAAGTGTGTGCTGCTCCAGTTTTATTTCAGGGGTCAAATAAATCCACAGAAAAAACCCCAGAGCAGCGCATGTTCTTGCAGCGTGGAGAACACTGGATTGCTCAGTATGTAGCGTGGCAAATGTGTTTGGGGTGCCACATACCGCATGGCAACGCTCGTCTGGACACATCCATAGAGGGCTGAATTCAATTCTAAGGAAGAGCTGTGTGAGTAGAATAGCAGTGGGTCAGCAAGTGGGAACTGGTGAGGCAGAGGCTTCTCAATATTTACTTTGCTCAGTGGAGATCATCTACATGAGTGCAAGGTATAGGACTCAGCACTACAGAGAACTGTCTGGCACCACAACTGCTTTCTGATTGAAGTTAAAGCCATTAAGTGGAAGGCAAACACCTGTGAGCTGCTCTGCTCCTAGAAGGGATGGGCAACACATTCCAGCTACTTCAGTAGGTGAGTGCAATGGTTAGTTTCACAGCATGTTACAAATGTGTGACATCTTTCCCCATATGCCACTCACCCATGGTTCTCACAGTCCTCACAATATCCATCCTCATCCTCCCACTGGCTCCATTTTCTTTTCCCATCCATCTTTAATACTCTTAAATCACCTAGAGTTTCTAACTGTTTGAATTCCTCTCCCTCTTCAGGGCTAGGGACAGACATTACACATAAACTGGCTTAAGTCATCAGAAACTGGTGTAAAGCTGTAACAGAACAGATATTCAGTGCACACAAACCAGTTTGGAAATGGGTGAAAACAGTTTGAGATAAACCTGGTTGAATGTAGTATCAGATTTAATTGATTTGGGTCAAACTGGTTTATGCAATGTCTGTCCCAGACCTCTTCCTGGTTTAAGTTAAATCAGACTCCCTCAACATCCTGGCATGCTCTCTGGTCTGGGTGGGCCCCTCCCCTCTGCTCCCTAGCTGAAGCTCCAACAGAAACTTGCAGGCACAGGAGGGTCTGCTGGCTTCCCCATGCCCCCTGCCCCTCCACTCCAACTCATTGCTTAAGTGGGGATCCCTTCCTCCTCTCTGCCACAGCACAGACCATAGCCAGCATGTGATCTGCTAGCTAATGCTGAGAGGTGTCTGTGTAAGGCAGACAGGACAGTGTCTGCTTAGGGCTTTTTGGAACTAATCAACAGGTCAGCTTGTAATGTTCCTTCCTCTGGAAAAATATATTTAAGAAGAGCTTGAACCAATGAACAAGGCTTTGTTTTCTGATGGGGTGCTAAATGCTAATAACAGAGCTGATAGAAGTGGTGGGGAGCCTCCCTAATCAGAGTATCCTGATGAGCCTGGCTATACCCCCCTCAACTCAGCACTATGGAATGGAAAGAAGTGCTGCATTTTATCAGTTCAGAGGGAATGTTTGTACAGGTACAAACTTATTCAGCCTAGGCAGACTAGAATAACCTGCACAGATTGAACCAATTCAGGCTCAGGCTTTTTGAATGTCTATCTCTAGCCCAATTCTATCCATTCCTCCCGTCAGGACAAAGTGTGACCCTGCTTCTGCCCCTTTAATGTGTGGTGACATTTGCCCTAGCCCTGGCCTTTTCTCCACTCCCATCCTTTTCACTGCCTGCAACCACTTCTACCAGCATTCCCAGCCCTGCCCACCATTTCTAACCCTAAGTCCATCTCTCTTCTACTTCCTTCCTCCCTTGCCTACTCTTGCGGTCACTTGCTTCTTCTCTAAAATGTCACTCCTTCAAAGCTGTGCCTCACACAGACCTGGAACCTCTCACATGATGCTGCCTCTGCAGCTGTTCTCCCTTAAAGAGGTATTTCCTTTTTTCATGTAACATGCATGGAATCAAACTGTGGAAAGGATACTGATCTATTTCGGCATCCTCCAGCAGACCCCTCTTATATCATGCCCTTCACTTGGCCTTTCCATGACTTCCAATCTTGCAACCTTGACTGGTTCTTGTCTGTTCTCAGCCTTTGCCTCTTTTCTGCTAATGTGGCTGTTGATCCTATTCATGTTTCACTCTTTTCCACCTTTGACTCTCTTGCCCCTCTTCCACTGCAACAACCACTTTGCCACCCCTGAAATTTGGCTCACCAATACGTATGCTTCTATTCTTGTGCAGGACAGAATATTTAATATTTCTTTCTTCTTGCTTTAGCCTGTCCTATCTTGAAAAAATACCCTTGCCCCTACTCACATCTCTGCTGCCCCATCTCCCTTCTTGCTTTCATCTCTAAGCTCACTGAAAGGACTGTTTACAATCACTACCTGGAGTTTCTCTTCTCCAATCCAATCTAAGACTCCTTGCAATCCACCCTCCTCTCCTCCTACACCCCACTGAAACAGCTCTTTCTAAAGAACACTTTGACCCTGAAAATATATTCTTGCAATGGTAACACTTTGAGACAGGGAAAGGATGCAACTTGATTTTCATTCCTATGGAGAGTTTGCAGGAACAGCAAATAAACATAAAAACCCTACATCCTTTTACTTCTTCAAGGAGCATATTTACTGTATTTACCCAAATCCAAGATGACTTCAAAGTTGAGATCACCCCTATAATTAAATTCTATAAATGGAAAATTATAAATTTGTTATACTTTTCTATTTATAGAATCTAATTATTAGAGGGTTATCTAAGTTATCTAAAATTTGTCCTCAACTGCATGGGGTGGGGGAGAAATTCCATCCCCCCCCACATCTTTCCCTGGCCATTTGGCCCTTTTGCCTGCACCCTTGCTGCCTGCCCTCACATCTCCAGCCCATGCTGCTCTCCCTGATCTCCACTGCATGCTGCTTCCCTACACCTGCTACTGCCTGATCCCTTGCCTGATCCCCCTACACACCCTGCTGCCCCATCTCCCACTCAGTCAGCAGCATACATTGCTGCCCCATTCTCCCAGTGTGGTGGCTGCTGCTGCTGCTGCCTCGTTTCCCCAGGCACATGCTGCTGCTGCTCCATCCCTCAGCAAGCTGTTGCTGTCCCATTCCCGTGACATGTGCTGCTGCCTTATTCTCTCAGTGTGAACTACTGTCCCATTCCCTGCCTAATCCCAGACCCTAGCTCCTGGCCTGCACTCACTGCATTGCTGCTAACTCCAAGCAGCAGCAACATCCTCAAGTCCCAGGCTTAGTTTGGTGCCGGGGCTGCAGGCACAGCAGGAGTGTTGGCACTCAAATTCAAGGTGAGGCTTGTTTTTCCCTCATGTTCAATGACAGAAATACTCTTGGATTCAAGTAAATACAGTATTATGGATATTGTTGACCATGGTGCCTTCTGTATAGAGCAGAGGCAGGCAAAATATAGCCTGATGGCCAGATCCAGCTCACCAAAAGATTTGATCCAGCCCATGGATAAACTGGCATCAATTGTATCTGGTCTGTAGGCAGACGGCAGCTCTGGCTGCTGCATGGTGCCAGGTGGGCAGCACTGTTTCCATCCAGCAGCGTCAGGCATCAGCTATGGAGCCAGGCTGTGCTTTCACCACAGCTGGTGGATGGCAGCATCAGCTGTGGACACTGCAGTAGGTTCAGAAGCCTGAACAAAGAACCTGCCAGTGGTGTCCACAGCTGACACTACCACCCTGCTGATGTGGTGGAAGCTCTCACCTGGAGCCTTGATTTGACCTGGAACCTTTCGGCAGCATCAGCTGTAGACTCAGGCAGGAGCTGCTGTCATACCAGGTGGGCGTCCATACCAGCTGTGGGTGCAGCCAGCAGGTTCTGGAGCCCTGACACAGAACCTGCCACTGGTGTCCACAGCTGATGCTGATGCTCACCTGGTGCAGCAGCAGCTCTTGCCTGGGTCCACAGCTGATGCCGCCATCAGGTTCTGGGTCAGGGCTCCAGACTGAAGCTTCCGCCATGCTGGTAGGGCAGTGGCATCAGCTGTGGACACTGCTGGCAGGTTCTGCATCTGGGCTCCTGAACCTATCAGCAGCATCTGCAGCTGCTGCTGCTGCCTGCCTGCTGCAGTGAATTAGAGCTCTGGAGGGTCCTGAGAAGGGGAGAAAGAGAGGTGGAGAGAGACAGAAAGAAGAGAGAAGAGAAGAGACAGAGAGAGAGAAGAGGAGGAGACAGAGACAGAGAAACAAAGAGAGAGCCATACTTCAGGACTCCAGAGTTAAATCAGAGAAAGCATTTCTTTCAGCTCAGCTCAACACCATAAGTGGGAGAAACTCATTTAAACTATTTAAGCAAGAGATGAAGTCTCCCCTGGCAGAGTATTGAGTGACAACATAATCAACCACTGACAGAAAATATGCAAGCATTTCACTCCCATGACTGTCCTTGATGGATCATTGCTTGATAACAAAATTATGCCCTCAGGAATCATCTTCTCAAAGCTAGGTGACCATAAACTGCATAATGCCAATGGCATCCTGAGACTATTTCATGCATCTTACCTTTAATACTGAATCTGGAGGGGAGCAGCAGCAGATTTTCTATAGCATGCGAAATTCAGTATTTAAAAAAAAAAAATACTTCAATTCCAAAGCAAAATAAATATCTGAAATGCAGAAATTTCCTGACAAACTGAAATGCTGAAAAAATGCAAAGGCCAATACAAATATTTTGTTTAAATAGCATTGATATCTTTGTTTAGACTTTCATATTATGTTGACCTATTATCCAGATGTGTTTTCCTGAAACATTTCAGTTTTGATGAAACTGCATTTTGATGGAAAAACTTTCAAGGAGATCTAGTACTGATTATTTTTCTCAGTACAATAAATATTCATGTTCTACAACAAATTGCAATTTCTGTAGTACTTAGACTAATACATAACCCTCAGGGGACTTTTAGAGGGCACAACTGTACTTTTTTTTTTCTTTTCTAAACCATGAACCTCATTCACTAGAAGGCTGTTCATTTAATCCACACAAAATACAACTCAATCAGGTGAGAAAGCCTTCTGTAAAGCAGTTGTAATCCTTCTCTGATTACCATGCTAACCGAGTTATACTGTGGAACTTTTTAATGGTATTTTCACTATGTGCTAGAATGCAACTGGTCATTTTTTTTTTTTTACTCCTGCTAGAAATAAATCTTATTCCTGCAGATTTTTTTTCATCTGTGAAAACAATACAACTCCCATAGGTATGCTATTGGTGGCATGTTCTAAATTGGTCATTCTCAACCTTTTTGCTGTATGGGCAGGGACCACTCCCTCTACAGGCCTGATCCTGCTAGTGAACCCAGTCTGGTGGCCAGGACATGAGCAGCAGGGCCCTAGCCAGCTGCATGGAGAGAGGCTTAGGGATGGGGGGAGAACCTGGTCCTGATCCAACCTCATGGGAAAAGGGGACTTGGCCTGGCAGGGGGGAGGGGGCATGGCATGGCCTCACAGAAAGAAGAGGGGTGGCAAAGCTCCAAACTGGCTTGGTGGAGTGCTCAGCACTGCAACGGTAGAAGGGGGCAAGGCCTGACCCCGACTAAGCCAAGCAAGGAAAGGGGGCTTAGTCTGGTCCTGATCTGGCCATGTCAGGGGAGGATTGTGGACCAGCTCTGACCTGCCACATAAGGCTTGGGATTTTGGCAGTGGTGAGGTATGGTAGTATTAACTGCCATTGCTTCCCGACCACTAAATTTCCTGACTTGTGGGGAGCCCCATGGGCCAGATTCCAAGACTCTGTGGGCCACATTTGGCCTGGGGGCTGGAAGTTGAGCACCCCATTTCTAAACCATCAAGCAATTTCCTTAATCTTGTATTTTGTTTTCAATCATGTTGCTATTTTGGCCACCTTAAATTATTTCAAAAGAATTAGTCCCCAATAGAGTCACCCATAGAGAGATTCCCTTAACTGTTTGGCTCATTAGCATGTTATTATTACCTGTGCTTTGCAAAATGAGAGATCTTACTCAGTTCAGAATCAATCCTGTATCATTGTACAGAATTGAAAAGTTGCTTCACCATTCAATATGACCAGCTATTTATATAAAACAGGAAAAAAATGGAGCCTCCTTTTGGACAGGTCTTCAGGATCAACTTTTTAAGCACTGGATTTCTCAAGGAAATTGGCAAGAATGGGTTCATCTACACAAGCTGGTTAACTGTGCATTAGCATAGTTTACTGTGAAGTAAGCATTGTCAAGGTCAAGCTTATTGCAAACATAGCATAGCTTACTGTCAAGTAAGCATTACCTGGAAATGCAAGTAGCAATTTTACTCAAGATTAATAACAGCACAGTAGTGCTCATGTAGATGCCTAGCCAGGAGCAAAATATGCTGCCAGGTAGCTGTCCATCAGGGGATGGGAGATAGATCCCAATTCCTGGGAGCTGCCTGCTGCTGGGGTGGCTCTGCTACTGGAGTTTGGGTGAGAACTATGTCCCACTGCCCCAGCAGCAGGGAGGCACCAAGCCCCTACTCCGAGATCCAGCACCAGCTCCACGACCACAGGGCCAGTGCTGGGAGAGCATGGCTGCTAGCTGCCCCACCAGCTGTTTGAGGCAGAGGACTGAGGCCTGCCTCTCCCCTGCATCTCTTCCCACTGTGTCCTCCAGCAGCAGACAGTCCCCAGCAGGACCAGGATTCATCTGTCTCCTGCTCCAGTGCTTCCCGCCAGCCCCTGGGCTAGTACCCAGAGGGATCCTAGAGCTCCCTCAGTGGCAGGAGGAGTCCATTGTAGGGCTGCAACACTTGGTGTAAAGAACAGCAAATCTGCTCCCTAACCCCTGCATGTGTACACACCTTCCTGAAAGCGCTTACTCCTGAGTAGCTTACACCAGAGTAAACTTAGGCTAAATCAAATGCATGTACAGACATGTCCAGTGTTACTCTGTAGGAGCCACTGCCAGGTTTGGTAGTGGTAAGGATAGATATTCTTCACTGGCTTTCAGCAGGCAAAACACAAAATAGTCTGTTTCCTAGGTCATGACTTACATTTTTTTCAGGATCTCTTGACATTAGCAAGTACAATGAGGCCGAAGTTAGTACATCTTTGTAAGATACCCTGAGAAGGAGAACTTGTTTGGGACCCACAGCCTTACACAGTCTCCTGGAGTAACTCTTGAAGCCAAACCAAACATAACTTCTTAGAGACAGTGGGTATGTCTACATGAGATGCTTAACTGTGCAGTAGCATACCTTACTCCACAGTAAGCACATGCATCTTCACATGCACGTGCTTACTATGCAATAAACCTCACTATTCACAAGTAAATTTGTTACCTGTGAATAAAAGTAGCCAATTTTTTCTAGATTAGTAACAGCACAGTAGTGCTCATGTAGACACCTGACCGGAAGCAAATCTGCATCTCTCCATATTGCTCTCTGCCCCTAAGAGCTGCCTGCAGCTGGGACAGGCCCTGCCACAGAACCCCAGGTGGGGAGTATGTCCCCCTGCCCTGGCAGCAGGGAGCTCCAAGCCCCGCACTCTGAGATTGTGATCGGGGAGTGGGAGGGCTGGGAGATCAGCTCCCCGATCACAATGTTTGGAGTGGGGCTGGGAGATAAAGATCTCTGATCACCGTCTCAGAGCACAGGGACATTGCCCCAACCCTGGCAGGAGGCAGCCCCTGGGGGCAGGGTGTAATGTCCCAGCCGTGGCCAGGAGGCGGCAGTGAACTGGCCCCATTCTCCCTGTCAGCCCTGGGGCTAGCATCCAGGGGGAGCCTAGAGCTCCCCCCAGTGGTGGCAGGTGCAGGGGCCTAGAAAGTGGGAGCAGCTTGCTGCCATTGGCAGCAAATCTGTTCCCACTTCCCTGCAGTAGTTTACTTGCAAGTAAACTGGTCTTGCATCAAATGTGTGTGTAGATGTTCCCAGTGAGCCCTTGGCTCCTTGGACTCTGAGACCTGGCCACAGGGTCCCTGATCCCTCTGGTTGTCTGTGGGAGTCTTTAGGTGCTAAGACATAAATCCAACTGTGCTTTCCAAATTGGTCCATTGTCTTTGATTGACTGTTCCCACAGGTCTGCCTCCAAACACAGTTAACTGTTCTTTCCCCATGTACAAACTAGTCGGGGAACCTGAGGCATGCAACATTATTTTAACATAAGCACACTTAACACTGAACTATTAAAAACCACAACAGTCTTTTACCATTATGGGTATACTAGCAGTGTGGACTCATGTCTGGGCACTGAAGTCTAAGATGATTAGTGAATTTACAATGCCAAAAAGTTCTGCTGGCCAGGATTTTGGCAGAAAAGTAGGAGACTCTTCTAACGCAGTGACAGGTAAGTGACTTCAGAATTGTACTTTGGCAGATGATTTCAGATTTTTTTTTCTCTCCTGCCACTCTGACTTTCTGCTTGTATGCTTCATTTTATATATTTCATTGCAGGTTTCAAACATATGTCATTACTTAATAATTATATTATTTCATGGTTGTGTTTTTCCATTTATAGGGATTGGGAAAGTTAAGGTGTGTTTATACTGCCTCTGCAATGAAACCGGAAGCCCTGCCTAGAAAAAGGTCCATCCACTTACTTCCACTCAGTGCCCACAAAAGCCAATTATTTTGGCAGTATAGCTGCCTTAGAGCAGCCTATGCCAAGAAGCACACCTAAGACAGAGCCTGAGAGCAGCTCCAGGCAAATGCTCAGGACTGTGTTAAACCAGCAGTACTTTCTAATTCCTGGTGATTGCTTGGCAGAAGCCAATGGGCAGGGGCATGCTTCCTGAAGGTGCTCCAGGCTTCACTATGGGGGCACTATGGACATACCTCTAGAAACCTTCTTGTTCATCAGGTTCTTCTGGGATTTCTTATTAAAGGAGGAAAGGGACAGGGATATATGCAACAGTCAAGAAGTCCACTCTACATTGTTTATAGGGTTTGCTTTTCGTTTATTATAGCTGATCTTGCAATACTGCATTCAGTATTGTAAGAAAGTTGTTAGGCCAAACAGAAAGATGCTAGGCCAAACAGCCTGACATCAGTGCTTTTATAATGCCCACAAAGAGAGGGAGACAGAGAAAGAGAAAGGAAAATGTGAGGTAAACCAGGTCACTATTTTACTTCAAAATCCACTCTGACAGCTGAGAACAAAGTCCTCTGAGGTGATCCATAGGGGGTACAAGAAAAGAATAGAAAAGGAATTGAAAGAACAATATATCTAATTGAGAAATATAGGGAAAGTGTGCTGAAACACTTCCAGGAGGATTTAAGGGATATCTCTAATATCCATATACAGATAAGAATTCTGTAAGGTCAAATAAATAGGGCAGGCTCTTTTTTCCCGGGCACCACCAGGGGTAACTAGGACTAATGGTGACAAGTTACTGGAGAGCAGGTTCAGGTTGGACATTAGGAGGCACTACTTCACAGTTAGGGTGGCTAGGACGTGGAACCGGCTTCCTAGGGAAGTTGTTC
>JAGPOW010000261.1:160886496-160909365 GCA_030014935.1 Caiman crocodilus | reverse complement strand
GGCGCGACGACTAAGTTGCCCATCGTGTCCCGCAGGGGCCCCACATTACCCGGGACCCTCTTTTTACCCCCTACGTATTTGAAGAAGGACTTCTTGTTGGTTGAGGGGGAAGAGGGGAGGAGAGGGGGATGGAGGTAGGTGTTGTGAGGGTAATACAATTTTTTTGTTTCACCAATGTGCAGGTCTTGGGAGTGGTGCTGGGGGTGGCCAGGGGGTAGGTGATGTGTGGGTGGAGTGGGCAGACTGGAGTGGGGAGTGCAGAAGAAGGGGGTCAGCCAGGACCTCCCACAGCTGGTGTGTGGCTCTCCTGAGGCTTGGGGGGTGAGGGCTGCTGGGGCAGGACCATGGTCAGCAGGAGTGTAGGGTGCTGGTTGCCATTGTCAGGGACCAGGCTGGAGCACAGCAGGGCACTGGATGTCACTGGCAGGAGTAGCCCTGGTGTGGGGAGGTAGGGTGGACAAGGAAGAAGCTGGTACGTGATGCCCCTATGTTGGGCACGTGGCTCCTGGGCAACAAAGGAGCTAGCCAGGGATAAGAGTTTCCAAGATGACTACCAAGCACTGGCAGCCTTGTGGCTAGAGGCTGGAGCTCCCCTCGGAGGCCACAGGGGCACATGGCAGGGCTGCAGGGACTTGGCACTAACTTTAGTGCCAAGTCTCTGCACATGTAGACACCTGTCAAAAATTATGTACATTAGCTTAATGCACATTACATTTAGTCACACTTAAATACACATGTCAACGTGCCCCAATAGAAATTGATAAAACCAAAAGAAACAGAAAGTGGTTTCTGCAGTGCTACCTAGAATTGATCAAAAACTTTATGTGGTCAAACACTTGGAAGTCGAATTTATATTATCCCCAAGCACTGTGCCAGAACTTAAAAAACAAATTCGGTGTCACAAACTCCCACTGACAATGTATTAAGAGACAGCCAACATCAAATAGCCTAGTAGTTTTTGCGCTGTCATGCAACAGAAGGTTAAGGTTCTGATGCATAACTAACATTAGTGAGGGCTGTAAACCTCAGTCTCCCACAGCCCAAGTGAATGCCCTGACCTCTGAGAATACTAAGGTGGAGTTCTCTTTTGTATCTTCTGAACCTCGCAACCTTTCTCAACAGAAATTCAGCTGAAAAGTGATTTTGTTCATCAGAAATGTTTGTGTGTGTGTATACATATATATATTTAATAGATATATATTCAGTGTAGATAAAATGTTTCAGCTATCTCCAGAATGAGAGAAGAGGGGGATGACCAAAGTGTGGTCTACTTTACTGAGCTTTGCTCAGCTGGTGGATGGCTGCTGGAGGACTACTGCCAGATGGCACAGATTAGAGAAGCCCCAAGACACATTATAACTTGTGCTGTGGCTGAGCCAGGCAGAGATGTATGAATCTACAAATATCTCCCTGCTGGCTTTTCTCTTGGCATCACCAAATGGAAACTCAATGAAGCAGAGAATCCAGTCCAATAGACCCATGGATTGTTAGCAGTCTTGCTCTTCCAATATGCTAAGAATCAGGTCACTTGCGTGGAGGGAATTTAAATGTGTAGGTTTTATATAAGGAAATAAAAACCTGTTTCATTATTCTGATATTTTTGCAAGACACTTTCTACATTTACTGTCAAGGGTGGCTCACTCCTGAGCTAACATTGCTCAGTCATTATTGCATGATATTGCCATGTAATAGCCAACTAATTAGCTCAAATCAATAGTTTCCATTACTACTATCAAATACTATTTTCAGATCTAAGTTCCTATGGGTTTTCTTTGGCAGCCCTGTGTACTGCTAACAGGGAACTGGAGCAATAGAAAAATATACAATTTGCTTTTAACAAAAGTAATATTTAAAGGGTTAGTTAAAAAAAAAAAAGAAAGCATCTTTTTGTCTCATTAATAGTTTTAGTTGGCATTACTTTACCATGCTGTCATAGGTGCTACTATAATAAAAACGTGAACTAATAATAACTTTCTTCATAAAGTGCCCCAACCATGATGCCTGGCACACTGAAAAATATTTTAATTTACCACAAAGATATTATGAAACAGTACTATTAATCACAGGGGGAATAAGGCTTAATTAATATAGAAATCCCCAAACCACTTAATGTGGCTGACAATGAAACTTTTTCTCTCTCTCCTCACAAAGCAATGCAGTTCATAGATGATTTTTCACTTCCCCATGTCCCCTCTGAGACTAGTTTTAAAATTAAAATGTCATGCTTCTTCATCTTGGATTAAATACTTTCCCTTGACAACCAAGACTGTGATAATGAAATCTATCACTTTTGCTATGATGGGCTGTCAAGCCAAACAGGTGGAATGGTAGAGTGTGCAAAGAAAAACAAAGGACTAGCCTTCCAGTTTGTGAAACAGACCACAGCAAAGCATCATCAGCAGTCCGTTAATTCAAGGCTGATCTCTACCACAGGTCATTGATGGGTCTTGAGATGACTTAAGAGTAGTCTTTGAGCCATAGACCCATCTACAGAAATCACTGGTCTTTCTGCAGAGGAGATTAGGTTGCAGGCTGGAATTCCTCTCCTTTTCCTTCCTGTCTCTTCTCTACTTTAAGGTCAAGATGTTTTACCTTAAAATGGCTGCTGCTTGGTTGAGATTTGCAGCGCCAATGGAGCTGGTCAGCAGCCAGCTCCTCTTAACTCTTGATGTCTGCCTTCCTTTTCTTAAGGTATGCCTTCAATGTGTCCTTGAAGAATTTCTTCTGGCCACTGCAAGATCTCAGGTTATTACTTAGCTAGAAGCTGAGCACTTGTTTTGGGTGTCAAGAGTCAGGCGTCCGCACAGAATGTCTAGTCCAGCGAAGTTGGTGCTTGAGGATCACAGACGTGATGCTGATAACACTGGTTTCAACAAGGATGTCAGTGTTTTGTGTGGTGATCTTCCATTTGATGTGGAGGATTTTCTGGAGGCATTATTGGTGATACCTCTCCAAGGTCTTGAGATGATGATGGTAGGTCATCCATGTTTCACATCTGTAGGGGAGAGTGGGAATGATGACTGCTTTCTGGACCTGGATCTTGGTGTCTTTCCAGAGATTGCAATAATTGTGGAGGCAATTTCCCACAGGAGGCACTTGCGCACTGGATCCTGTGCTGGATCTCCTCATCGGTGTTCACTACCTAAGAGAGATGGCTCCCAAGGTAAGGGAAATAGGTCTTTCCCTCAGTGGTAATTTGGAGAGGGAGGTAAATGACTAACCTTTCTGGAGCAGCCTGGAGCAGGCTGATAGAGCATTTTAGTCTTCTCAGTGTTGAAGGAGGGTCCCAGAGTTTGGTAGGCTTCTCCAAAAAGATTCAGCCTGATTTGGAGGTTTTCCTCAGTTTGTGCAAAGATGGCACAGTGATTGGTATACTAAAGGTCAAGGATGGTTGTTTTAAGTACTTTGGTCTTTGGCTGAATATATCCCAGATTGAGGAGCTCTCCATCCATTCAGTACTCAATGCCAATTGCAGAAGGAAGGTAGTCCTTAATGAGAACCAGGATGACTGTCAGAAAAATAGAGAACAGAGTTGGGGTGACCAGTTAATGGATGTGGATGTGGAGCTGTCTGTGATCCACTATGTAGAATGGTCATAATCTTCTGGCTGTGGAGGAGCCTCAGGACTTTGACGTAATTTTTAAGGACATCCAAATATGGACAGTACTTTTCATAAGGCTTCATGATTGATGGAATCAAAGACTTTAGTAAGGTCAATGAAGGTCATATACAGGCCCTGATGTTGTATCTGACACTATCCTTGGAATTGGCAAGCAACAAAGAGTGTGTCAATTGTCCCACAGGACAGTTTGAAACCACACTAAGATTCTGTCAGGACTTCCTCAGCAAGAGGCAGAAGCAGAAGGCAGTGCAGGAGGATGCGGGCAAAAAATTTCCCTACTGTGAAAATGAGGGCCATATGCCAACTGTTCCTACACACAGACTTATTCACTTTCTTGAAGATAGTCATGACGTTGGAATTCCTCATGCCCCCAGGAATCTCTTCATTGTTCCAAATCCAAAGAATACATTTGAGTAGTCTCATTAAAAGATTTTTTGCTACCAGACTTGTAGATTTCAGCAGGTATGCCATCTGGTCCAGTAGCCTTGCTGTTCTTGGTTTCTTTGAGGCACGCCAGACTTCTTCTAGTATAGGAGGGTTGGTGAGGGATCTCCTTTCAGGGTGCTGGTATATGGACTTGGTGGTATCTACCACAGTCAACTCATGGTTCGGTAGTGCCTCAAAGTACTCTTTCCATCTTGCTTGGATAGATTCATTGTCTTTGAGGAGTACTGAGCCATCTTGCAAATGCAGGAAAGTAGGACCACCATAGCAAGTAGTACATGGTAAATGAAAATGCCTCTTGAATAACCAATGAAATAAACAGTAATTGGTGTTTACAATATTCCTCCACTTTTCCCCACACTCTACAGACAGACTGAACTTTGAGATGTGTAAGTCAGTACATAGTTTCATAGTGCTTAGGGTCGGAAGGGACCTAAACAGGTTATCAGATTTGACCCCCTACCCTGGGCAGGAACAAGTGCCAGGGTCATAACACCCCAGCCAAATATCAGTCCATCCTCCTCTGAAAGACCCCAAGGTAGGAGAGAGCACCACCTCCCTTAGGAGTCCATTCCAGAACCTGGCAGCCCTAAGTGTAATGTCTCCTGATGTCCAACCTTCTCTCTAACAATTTGTGGCCGTTATTCCTAGTAACCCCCAGTGGTGCCCGGGGGGACAGAGCCTCACCCAATTCCTGCTGGTTCTCCCAGTGAGTTTGTAAATGGCCACCAGATCCCCTCTCAGCCTTCTTTTATGGAGGCTCAGTAGATTCAGGCCCTTCAGACTCTCTTCATAGGGCCTGACCCGCTGTCCCTTGACCATGTGAGGGGCCCTCCTTTGGAACCTCTCAATGCTAGCCACATCCCTCTTCAAGTGTGGCGCCCAAAACTGGACACAGCACTCCAACTGCAGCCTTACCAATGCCACATAGAGGGGAAGGATCGCCTCCTTGGACCTGCTTGTGATGCATCTGTATATGCAAGTCAAGGTGCGGTTAGCCTTACTGACCACTCCCCTTGCATTAGCAGCTCATGTTCATCCTGGAGTCAACAACGACTCCAAGATCCCTTTCTGCTACTGTTTTGACAAGAGGCATGTTCCCCAGCCAATAGGTGTGTTGCTGGTTCTTTTTCCCTATATTCAGTACCTTGCATTTGTCTGCATTGAATTCCATCCTATTTTCATCTGCCCACCTCTGCAACCTGCCTAGATCTAGCTGGATTCTGTCCCACCCCACCAGCATGCCCATCTCACCCCCCATCTTAGTGTAGTCAGCAAATTTGGACAGTGTGCTTTCCACACCCACATCCAGATCACTGATAAAAATGTTGAACAGTACAGGCCCCAGGACTGCGCCCTGGGGGCTCCACTGCCTACATCCCTCCAGGTCAAAAATGACCCATCCACCACAACTCTCTGGGTGCAACCATCTAGCCATTTTGGCTAGTAATTCTACATAATCCTCAATATGCTGGCATAATTATGCACCAGGTGTGGTGGCGTAGCATCACAGCTCTGTTCATGAGAATCATGTTACTTCCCCCTTCATGGAGAAAACTATGAGACAACCTCAAGGGACAGTGCATAGGAAAATGTGACATTTGATGCCCTATCTCCCCACCTTGTAATAGTGACACAACAGGCCATGATCTTCCCCTACATGAATAAGAAGATACTCAACTACTATAATTTTATCTTAAATTTCTGGTAGGAGTTCACAGAATGTGAACCATCTCTATCCAGCTTGCGCGTCAGCTTCTCTCTTTGGCAAATCCTACAAGATTTCTCACTATTGACTTCATTGTAATGTGTCCAAAACAAAGCACCTCAGCTGTCCAACGAGCCCCTGCCACCACCTCAAACAATTCTGTGATGCTGTTAAGAAACACCCTCCACCCTGCAGTCTCTGCCTATAACAAAGTTATCACTTGCAGAGCTCAGTGTTGCCAATCCCAAGAATTCAAATATCATGTTTGGCTTCCAAAATATGATGTGACTGGTTTAAAAATAATGAGATTACAAATACAATAAAAAGATATCAAAGTTTACTAATCTCCCAGTGTTTGAGCATTTTAGGGTTCATGTTGTCAAAGTTTTGTCCACAGTTAATAGTTTTTTCTTGTAATGAAAAACTGAGATTCTCACATAACTCCCTAACTTAGAGAGACAAATCCCCTGATATTAAATACTGGGACACTGCAGTAAACACACAGAAATTAACAACAGTGCACACCAAATGGCTAATCAACATCCACCTTCTATGCTTCTGGTAACTATTTTTGAACCCCCATCCATTCAGAAGCACCCCAACCACTTCTCCTCTGTTATGCTGCTGGCTGAAATCTGGCTTCTTATAACAATCAACATTCCTATTCAGACTCATTATCACATGCCTAGCCTACAACAACTTCCTCTTCTCCTACCTCTAATTCATATTGTGTGTTCTGAACACAGATGCCAGAATCGCCTTTTTTGCTCTTCCTTCTGATCAAACATGCACCTTCTTTGAAGCCCTGACCTGTCTCCTTCCCATTTGGTGTGGCCAACGATGCCACACTTGATTGCTCATTTTCACACTTCTACATGTGCTATTGTGCCTTCTTTCCTGTGGTCTTCTATGGTAGCAGCCACCTCCCAAAATCAACCCATGAGACCAGTAGTCTCCCCTCTTCCAATCTCTCCCACACCCTATGATGGGGCTGGAACTTCCACAATACCTCTGATGGTGGAGGGGACTCGTGTGGTTAGGAGGAATTGAAAGACAGTATGCAAGATCACATGTGCCCATAGGGCCAGGCTCCCCACAAACACACCCAAATCCAAAATATGACTCTGGACTCAGCAGCCTATTCACTGTCTCTCTCTCAGAGCACCAAACAAAACAGAAACTCTCCTAACTCTAAAGTCTGGGGAAAGACTTAGCTTGGCTTAGCTAGGCCAGCCACATTGTGTACCTAGTGGTCCATCCCTGCCCTAGAATAGGAGCCTTCTATGAGCTACAATGAAAGTAGCTCTAAAGTAGTAATGGTCTGTATTGCTTTGCAAAGGATTCAATGTTCAGACTCTTCTGGTGCTGAGTAATAGGGGACTAGGGCAGGTGCTTATAAAAGAAAGTCAGAATAAATCCTATAGAAAAAGAAATCACTGTAAATAAACTACTTACCAGAGAGGCTATGGATTTTGGTTACAAGGTTACTCAACAACTAAAAAATACTAGATTTATCACTGCTTGCATAACTTCAATTTACTCTACCTTTTGTCTTTTGGCTTTGCATATGCATTATGATACAGTCCTTAATTTCATGATCACACACTTTGTAATCTAAAAAAACCAACCCCCCCAACACCTCTTGACAAGTTTGAGGGCTCTGGTACACATTCAAATTAAAGCAGATGAGAAACCAGTTATTGAGCTGTTACACATTTTTAAGCACTAACTTTATAGCTGGTTGGCGCTCTATAGCTGCTTAGTCATTTTTACCATAAGATATTACTTTGCATGTGCAGCTGGTTTAAATCTATTGCATAATTAACTAGTTAATTGTGTGATAATTACTTTGCACTTGTGGCTGGTCTTATTTTGCATGTGTGGCAAGTCTAGACTTACTGTGTGATTAACCAGTTGATTGTGTAATATATGTAGCATGTAGCAGGAGCCTTATTGTAACATCATTTTTCCAGAACGCAGCTTGCTACAGTAATTGTTGTACTAAAAAAGTCAGTACTGTTTCTGGTTTCTGGTGTATAAACACTTCCCCAGCCTCATATTTCCTTATATAACTAGCCTTCGTGCATGCTACTTCTGTTTGCTCTATAAAGTCGAGTGACAGGTTTTATAATCAAGTGGATATCAATTGAATTGAGGACAGATTGTGACAGACTGTTACACGATTACACATGGGTAGGAATTGCATAGTAAACCTCCCTACTTTTGTCACTCTCTACACAGGACGAATGAACCATACAATCCCTTTGCTTGAAGAAGTGCTGGCTTGCTTACTCCATGAAGCACTGGAAACACACGCTGGCACCAAAGCCCCTAATACATATCTGTGCACGATGCAGGCCAGGTGTGCACAGGAAAGTTTGCTGCAAGTCAAATGGGGTCACAGCAGGCCTGTCCTCAGCCATGTTGGAAGCCCTGGAAGCCATTTTACCTGAAGATGAGTACCTCCCAGACAATACCTGGTCCTTGCCTTAGAGGGAGCATCTTTCTACTATCTCTAATACAGAGCTGTAAATGGGACATACAGCAGGTACGCTCTGAACAACCCTGCAAAATGACCTATGGAGATTTAAGAACCATATTCCAACCTATTTTAGGCAGCTCAAGGTCAAAACCACTACAGTGGAATCACTATAGTTACTATGTATGCACAGTGGTATAACTGAGATCAGAATTTGGCTATATGTTACCAGACTCTTGTTCCCACTGAGTACACTGAAAGCTGCTTCAAGTGATGTGAAGTAGACTCAGAGTTGTTATAATCTGTTTGGGGAGTCCATAGTAGTTGCAGTGCTGGTGTACCCAGTTCTGCATCACTGTCTCTTTTCTGCCTATCTGGCAAAAAGGTGTGGAGTAGGGAAAAAGCGCTATCCAAGCATCCTTACATTTCAGCAATACTTAGTTATTAAAATGCCCATGTATTTCAACCCAAAAGACATACAGAACTCTTGAAGCAGGTCTGAATTTTTCCCAAGAAACATAAGAGTGCCTATGAGCCTTAAAACAATAGTCACAAGGTGTAGTCATCTGACTCCAAGTAGCTGGTGCTGTGGGCTGGGCAAATATTGTTACTAATTTTGTCATTTTGTAAGTAAGATATACCTAGGAGACCTCCCCAAATATAAGAAAATATGTGCACACCATTGCCTATGTTTTTCAAAACTATTTAAAATGTAATGCATGCCTCAGATGCTGACTTGAAAATCAAGCAGATAAGAGACAGTTAGGACTTACCGTTACACCAAAGAAGTTAGTTTCATTCATAGAATCCAGAAAAATTTTGCCAAGTTTATGGTTTGTGTAATTAAAATCCTCAATTTTTTGGTGCCTGTTGGTAGCATTGAGATACTTCATTGCCCGCTGTAGTGTTTTGGCAATCACCCATATTCCATCATAGGCGTAACCATGAAATTTACTGGACTGTCCATCTCCACGTTTAGCATTGTATTCCTTTTCATACTGTTGTGGAGTCTGTAGAGAAGGAAATAAATCTTTACTACTTTGCATGTCACAGATTTGGATCCAGAATTTGCATCCTATTGATATATGCAAGATTCCTAAAAAAGGGCTAGGCAAGAGTTAAAATCTGAGAAACTCCTGCACTCTCCTGAATTGCAAGAGTGATGATATCAGGAGTTGGGGAAAGGATCTAGACAGAGAGAAAATTCTTCCAAAGCTTTGTCATCTAGCACAGTGATTCTCAATCACTGCTCTATTCTTAAGCGGGCCAGGAAATCCTTCTAAGGGTGCTGTATAATAATAACACTGTTAGGTGTGAAAACACCTACCCATGATTCACAAGATAAACCCAGAGATTTCAAGTAGGAACCTATAGCATCAAAAACATTCTGACCTGTTGTGGTCTTTCTGACAACTCTGCAACAGAAAAATTGCTCTATCTACTAATTTTCCATAGTTAAAAAATTAGTGAAACCTATGAGTTGGCATTTTCTGAAGGGGTCCTTGGGAGTGTCCAGATGAACACGGCCATGCGGTATGCGGTGACTCAAACATGTGTGCAGTGCCTGGCATTGCCAGATGTTGTCTGCCCTTCAAGGGTGCATTGCCTGTGCACATGCTGCTCTGCCTTTTTTTTTCCATGAGGTTTTGTGACCCTGGATATCCAAGGGAATAAACTCACGGGAAAAAACCCAGTAGTGCATGCATGGGAAGTGGATGCTGCTGAAAAGCAGAGCCAGGCCATCCAGAGCCATGGTGCTGCTGCCAGCCAGGTTCTGCCCACCAGGACTGCCACTTCTGCAGCCCCAGGAGGGCCCCAAGTAAGGCCCAGTGCTGACCCCAGCCCTGCCTAGCACCCCTGGGGCAACTTGCCACGTGACAAAGTGTGTGTGGCACGGGTGCCCCTGGGGTGCCAAACATCTGCACTCATCTGGAAATGCCCCTTTAGTCTAACAAGGTTGAAAATCACTGATTCAAAGGTTTGGTGATGCCCTAAAGTGCAATGTTCAGTAACATAAACTTTCCATTTTTTCTTAGTATGTGATTACTCTAAACAATAAAAGTCTATTTTTTTAACCTTGCTAAAACTTGCAATGATCTTAGTGTTCTGTCATGGGAATGAGGTCCTTACACCATTTCAGACTGCATAAGTGCAAAAGGTTACCAAAGGAGCACAGGAGTGACATTTTTACCCATGGGTGAGCACATGCATGTATTTCTGCATATATTTATGAAATGTCAGACAGAAAGCTAGATAGTAAAAAGCACCTTTGAACCTCACATGGTCACATTCTTACCTGGCATGCTACATATCCCATATCTAAAACCTAAAGGCACATCCAATTTTGTGAGAGACAGAGTAACACTGAAGTCAATTTTATGCAGAATTGGGCTTTACCAAGTAAAAATGACAGCGCAAAAAATTGAAAGAGATTGCAAGCAAAGTCTAGTTTTTTATTTGACGATTTCACTGACATCATACAGCATGTGATATTGTGAACTTCAATTTGTGTGTTTGGGGATGAGACTTATGCTTTATTGGATATCTCATGATAAGGGGGAAAAGAGACAAAACTGAGATGGCATTTCACCTGCACCTCATCCTATAGAAGAAAAAATGGTTTCTAAAGTAGTAGCAGTAGTAGTACACTGAAGGAAAAAAAAGAATAATTAAAGCAACTACACTATAAGTTCAACTAAAGAAATGAGAATAATATTTAATAGAAGAATTGATCTCGTTTAACCAGAATAATTAGTGTTATATTTTTTCAATAAGTATGGCTGATAAAAAACATGTCTCAGAAAATTATGGGACCGCTCACTGAAGAAGTATTGGAAAACCAGGGCAATTAACAGAGGGATCCCATAGTTTTAGGAGTAAACAGAGGCTCCAGTTGCATTACCTACTTTTGTGGTGCCTATAGCAGCACTCGTGCACTTTAAACAGAGCCTTTGTCAGCAGACTAATTGCTCAACAGTAGGCTGTATAAAGCTAGTCCCTGACTCGATTAGATGGCGATTCAGCCTGATTCAGTAACTGAATCTCCAAATTCAAATCAAATCAGAGGACCCTTTAATCTCTCCATATCGAATTGGAGCCCTCCGAATCGATTCAGAGAGATTCGGCAATTCAGACATTGACACAGCTTAAATTGTTTTTTTCTACATACTTCAAGGTACCTGGTAGCTCATGAATGTTATGGCAGGGCAGATGGAGCACCCCACAGGACTGCAGGGGGCTTCCCAGTGTGCTCAGCAGCACACCCAGAAATGGACCAGAAGCATTTCCATTCCACTTCTGGGTCCATCCAGGAGTCTGTGGATGAGACCCCCACATCCCCCCTGCTCTGCAACTGGTGCCTCCTGGGTCTTGGGGGGCTCCCGGGGTCCACCTGCAGCTGATCACTGAGCTGGGGGAGGTGCAGGGGGCGGTCCGTGTGCTCGGCGGTGGACCCAAAAGTGGACTGGAAGTACTTCTGGTCCACTTCCAATTTCATTGCTGAGCACACGGGGGGGGGGGGGAGGAGGGGAGGGCGCTCCTGTGGGATGCTCCATCTGCCCCTGCATCACAGCATTCATGAGCCATGCCTGGTACCTCAAGGTATGTAAAAAAACCTTCAAAGCTGTGTCTATGGCTGAAGCACTGATTCTCTGAAACAGCATTGAATCTTCAGATTCAGCCAAATTGAATTGAGGACAGTGATAAGAACTAATGAATCAAATCACCGTCCCCGATTTAGGCCGAATTCGAATCGAATTTGCCCTGTTTTGCACACCTCTACTCAGCAGTTCAGCAGCAATGATTTCCTCCACATAAGTGCCTCCAGAAAATTTTCTGGCCCACAAGAGCAACTTTCAGACACTTATTTCCCCTTGAGAATACATACCAAGAGAAAGAAAGCAGGAGTCCCCCTGTGCATGTGAAAAGGGGCAGAAAGTAAGGGAGTGAGAGTCTGGAGTCCACTTATGTGTGGAGGAAAGTAAAATGAATGCAAGAAGACAACAGGGAATGAAGGTTATGGAACATGGCAAAGCATCTCAAATCCACAGGAGAGTGAACAGAGAAGATGAAGGGTTGCTGTATATGAGTTATTTGGACATACACATAACTCCCTCACTTTTCTGGCCACTGAAGGTACCTAAAGACATAAAATCCAAACCCTACAGGGGTTCCCCCTTTAGTTATCCCATTTTAAACAGGTGGGTGGTCAAACAATATGGACAGTAGTAGGAATATTTTTAAATGCTATACAGACATTGTGGGGAAAAGGACACTCACCCTTCCTGATATGGTCTTTATCACTTTTGAACTAAGGGGTTCAAAATCCACTCCAATGTAACCTTCCATGGCAGTGAGAAGATTCTTCCTGAGACACTGTGAAGAATTAATCCAAGATTCCCACCAGGAACTTTCATACCATCCAGGAATTATCCATTGATATTTACTGCCATACATCTCCTCATCATATGCCTACAAATTAAAGAAAATAATAAAAAAGAAAGTTAGTAGACATCTAGCAGCTTACTGATTAGAAAACCCCTCAGGTACACTTTAAAAAGTCCTGTTTAATTTTCTACATAATTAATAAATTGATGTAATAATTAAAAGATACCAAGTATTTGCTATGACAAAAAAAGCAGGAAGGGAAAAGCATGGAAATGGAGCAATTCCATAAACAATATTTTCTAATGTGCTACTAAACATAAGTATGGACACATAGCAGCATGAACACTCTCTCACACACATGCACACACACACACACACAAGCAGGTATTGCTAATGTGAAATATCTCTATTAATCACCAGGTCATAGTAATTTGTCTCAGGTTAAGCACACTTGTTATCAATAAAATGCATTATATCAGAGCTGGGAACATAGCCTTTTGCTACAGTTCATGCTAAATTGCTAAAGAAATAGCATGCTAAATCATCCAAAAGCTGAAACGAAGAATTAGAGAGAGAATGAAAACAAAAAATCATAAGCCTGTAACCAATAAGTCAACAATTCAGTGTTGCAAATGCCCTTGCTGTGATTGTAATGTAACTGGTATAGAAGCATTAAGGCCCAAATACTATTTCATCTAAAAGTATCTAAATGCTGCTTCAGCATCCAAGCATAGTTTCATAAGAAACATTTTTGATGGTTACAAAGTTTAGATCCTGTTTCTACCTGCACAACTAGTCTTGTCCTTCTGAGCATGCTTAGAAGGGATCTGCAGAGACCAAATATGGTCTAGAGCAATCTTGTTTCACCACCTTTTAGCCGAGGGGTGTTAAACTCAACCCAGGTCCTTGGTTGAATCCAGATGATGGCCAGCAGCAACTGCAGTGGAACTGCATTCAGGCAGCAATGCAATTCTGGGGACCTAATGCTGATGGCCATGTTCAGTGGAGTCAGGGACCTCCAATTCTGCAGTAGGACATACCCCCACTTCAGTAGCCCACCACACCACTCAGACCTCATGGACCAATTCCATGGGCTGAATGTTTGACACCCCTGCTTTAGTCCAATGCTGCAAACGGCTGGAGAACTCTCCCAGGAAGCAGAACACCTAGGTTTAAAGTCTTCCCAGTTAAGCAGGGGATTAAACTTACCTCCCCTGACTCATTCCCAGCGTGATGTTTAAACATTAGGCCACAAGCTAGGAATTGCCCAGAGCATCACCTTGAAGCTGAGGCTTTAGGTAGCCAAAGGGGAAAGATGTTTGGCCAAGAGAAGAACTAAGCAAATAGCAGCCGACTTGGGCTCAGTGAGAAGGACACTCGTCAGGAAGGGAAGGTGCCTGTAGTTCTGACCCTTGACCTTTCTCCTACTATTGTATATCCTTTTTATCAAAATATTATTAAAGACAAAACAGAAACACCACTGTAGAGGGAAGAGGCAGGGGCCAAAGACAAGGGCACCCTTCTGTCTATTGCAGTATCCATTGCACTGACTAAGAGAGCCATTTCCTGGGTGCGCATAATGGCTCCTCAGCATGTTCAGAAGAACAAATCTAGTGAGGCAGGTGGAAATGGGATAAAAAATACTAAGTAGCAAGGAGGCAAAAGAGAATTTGGGCCTATGTAGTACTTTTTTGAGGAGGATGAATTAATAGTAATGCGGTAGCATGACAGCCATGTCATAGTAATTCTTTTCCCATACAGAACTTACTAAGTTAATATTGATCCTTTTCTTAAAATTATTGAGTACTCATTTAACACACAGAAACTGACACTATGTCAATCTACTTAAAAAATATAACATACACAAAGCAGACAATGCATTTACAGTGTTTTCTTTGGGTTTTTTTAGACACATAGGACCCCTTTACATGAGCAGGTAAAAGCACAGTGGGATCTAATGTGCGAGCCACACAAAATCACGCCTTCTGACATGCCACATATGCATGGCAAGAGGTGTAATTGTGGGATTCATCATTACATCCCATCACACCTTATTGCCAGTGCACACGAGCATAATCCTGGGATCCCCCTGTACTGGCAAGAAACAAGCAATTGCAGCTGGGAGCCCCCTCACTTGAGTGTACTCCCAGGCATCATCACCATGAGTAGGAGATTCAGTTGCAGCAACCTCCTAGCTTCAGGGGTGTCTGAAACCTCTGCCATGGACTTCTAGCCTCAGAAGGGTGCGAGACCACCGGCCTCACCATCTGTCCCCCCTCATTGTCTGCTCCTCACTTTAAGACAATTGGCCAATAATTAGATTCTGTACATGGACATTTTTTTAATGCATATATTTTCCATGTTATAATTTAATTACTGGGGGACTCTTCAGCCTGGAAAAGTGCAGGCTCAGGGGTGATGTGGTGGTCACCTATAAGTTTATCCAAGATGCTCACCAGGATCTGGGGCAATGCCTGTTCACCAGAGCACCCCAAGGGATGACAAGATGAAACAGTCATTAACTCCTCCAAGACTGTTTCAGGCTGGACATAAGGAAGAACTTCTTTACTGTCCAAGCCCCCAAGGTCTGGAATAGACTGCTGCACCTACTTTGAACACCTTAAAGAGAAATTTGGATGTTTATCTTGCTGGGATCCTATGACCCCCTGCTGACTTCCTGCCCCTGGGGCAGAGGGCTCAACTCGATGATCTTCTGAGGTCCCTTCCAGCCCTAATGTCTATGAATCTATTGGGGTGGATGGGGGATATTTTAAATTCAGAGTCATCTTGGATTCAGGTAAATATGGTATTATGAAAAGGACTTTTCCAGTTAAAATTTGCTAATCTTTGAAAATTTTGCTAAGCTTTTCTTAGGGTGGAAACAGACACTGAAATATTTCCAGACTCTGAAATTTTTCCAAGTGTAACAGGTTTGGAAAAGTTTAAAAAATGGGCTATTTCAGCCCCTGAACATACATATAGCCCCTGGCTTCTCCCCTAGCTAGAGTGTTTTAAAATGCAGTGGCTGCATGCTGCAGGCTCTCCAGCTCGGGGTAACAACCTGCAGTTCATCTCATGGGAATGGGAAATAGAATGGACTGTCAGTTCTGCTCTGCAGGTCCCATCTCACACAGCTATGGCTGCAGTCCTCCTCCCCATGGGAAGGGATGCAGGGCAGCAGAGCCAAGCTAAGTGCTCTCTGGCTGCTCATCATGTGTCCCCTACCCAAATACCTTCACAGTGGAGAGATATGCAGGAATTGGGGGCTGTAGAGCCAAAATCCTGGATCCAGGACTGGAGGCATGGGGGTCCTGCAGCAGTGGCACAAGGTGGTGGGGGTACATGGGTCTTGCAGCAGCAGAGGGGCGTAGTGGTCTCATAGTACTTACCAGAAAGGGGAGTGCAGAGTCTTCTGGCAACAGCAAGGCCCTAGCAGTATCCTAAGTGCCCAGAGCAGCTGTGCCCCAAGTGCCAAGCTCATGCTCAGTACTACTCCTTCCATTAGAGGAAGGATGGGGACAGCAATAGCCAGGGTGCAAGGACTCAATGATGGGGTTAAGGTGCAGGCGCCAGGCTGCCTTTCAGCATGGTATGTTCACCTTATGCTCTATCTCTCCCTTCCCCAAGGAAAGGGGGTAGGAAGTAAAGCACGGTGGGATTCTGAAGGACCTATGGGTCCCCTTTCCTGCTCCACAGTCTTGTGCTGATGTAACTAGAAGCAAAGTGCTTCCACATAGTACCACATTCCACAAGCACCATTCTGGAGCTCTGTGGCCACCTTTCAAAAACTTTAAAGGACACATGCATGAGTACAGCTGTCCCTTGCCTAATTTTCTTGGTGCTCATTTAAGCACCAAGAAAAGCTTTGCTTCCTAATAAATATATGAAATATTTGAGATGTAAGACATGCTAAGGAGATAACACAGATGCCTGTAGAATAAAACCCTTAAACAAATACACTCTTAACAGATGTGAACAAAACTCTGATAAAGAAAAAAATTCTTACAATTTTTCATTATCATCTGTACCATATTTACAGATGGGGTAGACAGAAATTAGAAAAAAAAAGAATTATCCAGGATATGAATATACAGGTTTCCCTTGCTTTATGCTGTACATGTGCTCCTGGAAAACAGTGCACAACTCAAATTCACAGAAAGGGAACCTACTTTACAATGTAACAAAAAGGAATACATCCCAAGACCTCGACTGTACTGACCTCCAGACCCATTTCTATCACTTTTACAAGACAATTTTGGTATTCACCAACAGCAGACAGTACACACAAGTACAGGACACTATCATAGTGGGGGTGGCAACTACAGAAACACATGTTGCAGACAACAAGCAAGGATCGCAGATCCACACAGAAGACTATATTTTGGTGTGTCACTCCCACAATGCGCCGCACAAAGCAGCTGACTGTGGACTTCCACCACACCGACTGCATAAGACTGAATTTATCTCTCATATAGCAAATTTTTGGTATAAAAAGGGTCATTGCATAAGAGCGAATTGACACATACAGAACCCAAGTAAGGTGAGGGAAACCTGTATAAGTATAGGACATATTGCTGGTACAGAATACAATCCTTTAAAAAAAAAATCTTAAAAAGGATCTCCAGGGGAATTTGAAGAGGAGATTGAAATATTAGAGTGAAAGCAAACAAGCAAGCAAGCAAGACAGACAGGTCTCTTAGAAAGTTCATGTCCTAGTGTAGAAAGAATGACAGAGGTGAGCTGTAATTGTGCTTAGACTGTTGTGGTGCTTTCAGTTCTCAACAAATTTGCATGGAGTAATACAATTTTGTTTGGTAGTTTGATTATGCATCAACCTTTCTCACTGAAGGTTTTCAAGAAGAGGCTGGATAAGCATCTATCTGGGACTAGGGTTTAGGAATAGTGTACTCTGTATCTGCAGTTAGACAAGCCCTTCAGCCCTTGTAAAAAAAGCAAAGGGACATGAAAATTACTATTTAAAGGGATAGTTAAATTATGCACCTCCACAGGCTACATCAATTCTGTGCCTCAGCAGTTCCCACACCTCCCCTACCCCCCATCCATCCTGCTAAACATCTGTGCTTTGCCCTCCTGCATACCTCAGATCCTCCTGGAGCTTGGAGTCTCATTATTCCTTCCCCAAACCTCTGGTAGAAGTGAGCTTCAAGCAGAAGTGACTGATGAAAAGTTATCCCATACTGCAAAGATGTTCGGTTGCTCAAAACTGCTCCTGTCCCATTTTGAGATAAAGCCAAGATTTTTCAAAAATGTTTTCTGAGGTGACTTCAGAATAGCCAGTAGGTTGGGCACTTCCTCTGGGATATAGGAAACCATAATTATCCCTTTCCTGCCAGATTTAAACCAGAATCCTGAACATCCATCTCTCACAGGGCAAGTAAATGCCCTCAGACCAAGACAATTGGCTGTTCCGAGGTGAGTCTGTAATGGTGCTGAAGGGTTTCCTCAGAGCTTGCATGCTCAGTCAGGGTGTTTGCTCTCTAGGGACAAGGCTCTGCAGCAAGCTATGCACATGGAAACCCATGCATGTGCTTGGGCAGCTGTAATTCCAGGGTGGGAAGCCCAAGAAAAAACAGGCTGAGTACCAGAGATAAAGCTCCCTCAGGGAGTGATGCATTGTACGAGGGCTGAGCAAGCCCTTATATGGGATGGTTTGGATAGGGATGATCCTCCAGTCTCAGGCTGGGGTTTAGACTAGATGAGCTCCTGAGGCCCCTTCCAGTCCTACTTTTCTTACTTTTCAATTCCATCAGAATGGATGCATTTTAGTGTTTGCAGCCCAAAGCTGAGAACACAGCTTTCACCCAATTTCCCACTCCTGCTGTCACTTTTGAGCAAAATTAAGACTATATGAGATCCAGGCCTTAGCATATTTGGGGTTCTCTCTTCCCTATGATAAGGATTTGGAGGCATATATCAGCAAAGTTCACTCATCTCTCATACATATTCTCTCTTAAGGGGCAGATTCATATGCACAGCCAGGTTAGCTGAGCTCACAGTTCCTTTGCATTATCAGAACAGCCACTGCATACTTGTATACTCTCAGCCTCCCTGGCTGTCCTGCTCAACACCCCTAGAGCATGGCAGGGCTCCCCAGCTTGCCAGGCAGGCAGTTATGGAGCTGTCCTAGCAATGCTGGTTCTTCTGACCCAAAATTTTCAGCTTTCTTGGGAACAAGATTGGAATTTTTGTTTCTGCATGCCTCTACTCTTAACATCTGTAACTGTTCAGGCAACTTTGCACCACAAAATCATTATAACACACAGAGCCACCACATGCAATCTGTCCACAGGAGAAGGAAAAGCCTGAATTACTGAACAAAGGCTGAAAAGTCTGATGTTTGAATGGCTCACTTAAGAGTTACTATTTAACTTTTTGCCTACAGGCTATATAATATAATGTATAACTGTGCCTCAGAAGACTTAGATAGAACAGTTTATAATAGCTTAAATGCGACATGATATATTCAAATATAGGTTATGCATGGGATTTCAATTAATTTTAACTATATGGAAAGTTGGAAGAACCTCTGTTATTTTGTTAAGAACCTTCAGGAATCAGAATAAGGAAAAAATGACACAGATATTAAATTGCTTAAAGGGATCCAGTTTTAAAATCACTTTATGCAATTAAGACAATTACTTGTAGGTTCTCAGAAAACTCTTTAAACTAGCAAGTAATGCAAGTCTGAGAAGATCTGCTCTACTTTTCTTATATTCCCTGAATTCATGCTTTAAATGCAAACTGGAACATGGCTTTAACTATGAAACCAACCCCAGCACCTCCATTTTTTAATTTGTTTTGAATCTTGCCTTGGTTTTGTGCAATAATCTTTAAATTAGTTGGCAATAATACTGTAACTTCATGAAAACTTTAAAGCTATGTTACTTACTGTCCGAATCATCAAATCTCTCCAAATCTCTCTAAATCAATTCAGAGGATTTTGATTTGATTTGGAGAGATTAAAGGGTCTCCTGATTCATTTTGGATTTGGAGATTTGGCTGCCAAAGCAGGCCAAATTTCCACCAAATCGAATCAACGACCAAAGCTTTGCACAGCCCTACTATCCAGCATTACCAGAATGTGGCCAATGTGAACTCGCCTCTCACTTGTAGTACTTACTGTCTGCTTTGCAACTCAGTTGTAATCCAGTTAAATTCATACTAACTATAACTGCAATTGTCTATTTAGCTACTAAATTGTACTCCATGTAACTGTGCCAGAAACCATGAAGAGAAGCAACTGTCAAAAGGCTTCAGCCTTAGAAATGACAGAAGTTAGTTCCACAGCTGCTGCCTCCTCATTTTCAAGGTTTCTAACAAGTTCATGGATCCTATTGAAACAATTGAAAATGAGGGGCTGGAATCAATTTGGGGGCTAGAAATACCACAGCACTCCTGTTGCTGTAAGCAATGCTTATTAAATATAACCACTGTTCAAGCTGTCGTATTAGCAGGCCTGAAGCTGACTAGTTCCCCTCATTTTCAAGGGTACTAATAGTGGCCTTGCTGGAAGACATGAAAATGAGGAGAAATACTTAGTTTGGGGGCAGCTAATATCACAGGCCTGACAGGGCTGTGTATTTAATGAGCACTGATTACATTAGGTTTGGTTATGTGCGTATTCCTGATAAGCACATAGACTTATTTCCGCCCCAAGGCCATGCACTTCATCAGACAACACTACATAATGTATAATCTTTAAATATGCTCATCAGCATGGTAGAGATGTTTCCATGTTTTGTTTTGTCCCTTACTCTTGTAGCTATGGCAAAATCATCTGCAAGCCTTTTTGTAGTGTGTTATAGAGTTTACAAATCCCCTCTTGGCTGCCACTTCCACTTTCTGAGGCTGTCTGTCAATGTATGCTTGTTTGCTTCTCCTTGATGTATGTTTTCCTATTTAGCTCATTCTTTTTTTCCATTTGTTAAATTTCCTCTTGCTCATTAGCACTGAGCAGGTTCAGCCTGGTTGCTCCCGGCAGCAGCATCCCACATGATCTTGGTTATCTCTTCTTTCCTACCCTTAAATAATCCCAGTATGCTCTCAGTCATGTCCTGACGTCCTTTGGGTTTTTTCTATATCAAAGATGGAATCCAAATATTTCAAGCTGGAAAACTTGTCTCGAGGCTGAAGTTCAAACTCTATTATTGTTTAGTGATGTATAAATCTGGAGGAGTTTATTTTCTTGGTTGCCTTCTTTGCAAGTACAGTTATCCCTTCCACATCGCGGGGGTTAGGGGAATGGCGCCCCCGTGATCTGGAAAATCTGCATAAAATTTTTTGACCCTTCTTTCGTACCGGAGAAGATACGACACAAGATACGAGAAACTTGAGATGCAAAGATCACTGCGAGATCACCGCGAGGTGTCATGTGAGAGATTGCCGTAAACACTTTTTCTGTGTCGTCTGCTGGCCTTCGCATGTCATCCGCGGCTTCCACAAAACATCCAAAAAATTCCCATTTAATTTCTTATGCCAACCCGTGATATATCAAAACCACGATGGGGAAAGTCATGATTTGGAAGGGATAACTGTAATTCCTTTAATTTAATTTGCATTGTGGCAATGCTAAGATGGTAGTCACTGCCTGTGCCCAACCCTGAATTTTCTTTGCAAACTTTTTTCTGAGGAACATGCCCTCCTACTACCAACAACATTGTTAGGGTAACATATGAATTTTGAGGAGTGCTGAGTGTACAGATGAATAAAAGCTTTTTCCTGTGTCTCAGCAAAAGCCGCTGGTCACAAAGCTGGATGATATATTAAAAGCAACTAATTTGGCTAATGCTTAAGTAAGAGGATTCTTAACAAAACGATAGGGTGCAAAGTTCATGATGTGTTCAGTAAAAATAGAATGCAGCCTACCAGCTATTGTCAAGACAAAACAGAAGTATGGCCTTGGAGATGGTGCTAAAGTCAACAAGAAAATGAGAAAGAACCAGCAAGAAACCGCAAGTGACCAAAAGAAGTGAAGGTTAAAGTCTTACGCGTGCGTTCTTAGCAGAGAGGCATGTAAATTAACGAAATTCATAGGCAATAACATGCTAAGGAAGCAAACAGTAAACAGAGGTGGAACTTGAGATGGGAGGAGAAATGGAACTGAAGGAGGGACATAGGCGGGGTGAAAGTTAATAAGTATGAACCAAGGTGTATAAAATGTGAAAAGGACTAATGTTCAGTGTGGCTCCCTGGTTTGCTGTTTTTTGGGAGCCAGCCCAAAGCTGTCTCCATTCTGAATAAAGCTGTTGTGAGCAATGTTTGCTGGTGTTTGCTCCCTGCTTGCTCTGGCTAATGATTAACAGAATCCATGGGGAATTGGATCGTTGTATCCCTAGTTGTTGAGCGCCACATGGAGTCAGGGTCTAACAAAGATGATTTCACTAGCAAGTCTCTACAAGTTGTCTTCCATTCCCATTGCACAAATCAATTCCGTTCATGTCAATAACATTGCTTAGTTATCTGTTCCTACTTATGCATTCATAGTAACCTAGATGATGAACATATCATTCTATTGGACTCTGCTAATGAGATGAGATTCTGTAGGATTTTTAAAAAATTGTTTTTGTCTTCAGGGTATTTATTTGGTGGGGGTAGAACTGGATGCTTATCTTCACTCACTACCTCTAGCATCAGATACATTATTCTGCTCTTCTTTGGTTCCCAGGTCTTATATGGTTACTGGAACAGGGCAATTTTTTCCTTTCCTCCAGCTGGGGCTCCTGAGTAGATCTTCATTTTCTTATTATTCAATTTCATACAGTTTGCTCCTGTATATATTTACTCATCCTTGTGGGGGCTGAGGATAGCTGGTGGGGCTGTTGGTACTTTGACCGATGGAGTAGAATTAGGCCAGACGTGTATTGGTTGAATTGAAATAACTTTACTTACACAGCTGAAGTACATGGACTGCCGATGTACACAGTGTAGGCACCTTCCGTAAAAGTTGCAATCTGGGTAGAGCTCTAAACAATACACCGATGTTTTCCGAGCATGCAGGGTATGGAGTATGTCGGGACAATTGGTGACGGGGAGTCGTTGGTGGGTGATCAGGCCTCCAAGTTTGCTCCGAGATGTATGGGGAACTCTCTTCCGAAGTACACGCGGAGATCAGAGGCGGTTAGGACAAAGGATGTCATTGTCATGGGTGATTTCAATTACCCGGACATCTGCTGGCAGGAGCAGTCGGCCAAGTCTGAGAGGTCCCGGAGG
>JAGPOW010000261.1:160834295-160880486 GCA_030014935.1 Caiman crocodilus | reverse complement strand
GGTAACTAGGACCAATGGTCACAAGTTACTGGAGAGCAGGTTTAGGTTGGACATTAGGAGGCACTACTTCACAGTTAGGGTGGCTGGGACGTGGAACCGACTTCCTAGGGAAGTGGTTCTTGCTCCTACCTTGGGCATCTTTAAGAGTAGATTGGATAGGTACTTGGCTCAGGACCTGTGACCCTGGCACTCATTCCTGCCATTGGTTGGGGGTCAGACTAGATGGCCTGCTCTAGGCCCCTTCTGACCCTAGGCACTATGAAACTATGACATCTTCATCATTGGAGAATATCAGTGACATCTTCATCACTTGGACTGAAAAACTGCAATCCCTAATTGAGTTCCATCAGGAATTCAACAACAATCACCCCTCCATCCAACCAAAGTTCTCTCTAAGGTGTGCATGTGCACCCTGCACAACTAGAAGTGTGGCCATACGCAGCCTTGAAAAGGCTGCGCAACAGAAGAGGCTGGCACAGGAGCCTGGCGTGGGCTGTGGTGGCTCCAGGGATGTGCTCCGCTCCTCCGCATCAGGGCCAGGGAGTGGAGCACTTCTCTGGAGCCAGCGGAGCCCATGCCAGCCCTCTGCCCCAGCCTCTATCCCTGCCTTGCCCCACCTTAGGGAGGAGCTGCTGCCTGCTCCAAGTAAGGCTCTGCCGGCTCCGGGACACTGCGGGACAGGCCTCCCAAGGCCATGCGGGGGAGCGGAGCAATGTCCCAGAGTGACCAAACAACAAAAGCGCACCAAAATGAATGCACAACAGAAATCTTTTAAAGACAAGAATACCCAATTACTGGTGGGGGTACATTTCTCACAAGAAAACTGCTCTCTTTCCAATCTCTCAGTTCTAATCCTCAAAGGGAATTTACAAAATACTTTTCACAGATGAGCCTATGAACTTCACTTCATCAACCTCTTGGATATAAAAAATCATGGACTAAATACAGACATTGGATTTACTACCCATTATAACCTGATTGACATCTGACTCCACAGGAACCTCTCCATTATTTACCTGTTACATTCATTCCCCCCCCAGCCTGTCTCTCACCCACTGACTCCTCAATTTACATCTTCACTGACTGGCTTTATTACATGCATATCAGCATGCGATGCATACACCAACTGCAGATGCTTCCTCAGCCTAATGAATGGTATTTAAACCCAAAAGCTTGCTAAGAAAAATTTTTCCAAATATTTGAGTTGGTCTAATAAAAGATACCTGATTTCCTCAAAGAACATACTCTGGCTAGGGGTGGTGATGGCATTTAAGCTCCAACCCATCCAAGGGAGGTGTACCTTCTCAGAGGTGGCCCTATCAACAACCCATTTAACACATGCTCCTTCTACTCACCACCAGTGCAGGAGCTGTGCATGAATAGCTTTTCACATGTGCTCATAGACCTTGATGAAATTTTGCACTGATATGGAAATCATACATAACTGAAAATTATTTAAAGGTGATCAGTACCATGTATCAGTATGGGTATCTATTGTACCATATATCAGCATGGATGTTTTTCTGAAGCCAGGAAACATTTAAGAGATGATATATTTAGAACAGTGCAAATACATTAGAAGAGGATATCAAAAGGAGATGGAGGGTTACAACACGAGGCGATAACTAACAAGTAATTTACTTTGGATTTTATGCAATGGTATGCTGAAGGAAAATTGGGCACAAGACCATGTCTTCCAAGCTCACTGCCTGTTGTAGTCTGGACAGTAGATGCAAGGAAGCTTATTTAATACTAAGAAAATGGCTACGCTGGGATGCAATCGACAAATTGACAAGGGGAATAAACACATGATGTAACTTACACTGGTATGTAGCTACTGCTCACTTTCCAAGGGGTAACTTCAACCCAGAGTGAGGTGACTTATACCTTTGTAAAGCTGCATGTCATCTGTTCAATCCATTTTGACCTTGGAGTAAGGTCAAATTGTTTCAAAGAAAAATAGCAAGCTAAAACTATTTCACTTGATGCATCTAAAAGACATACACAGGCCCAAAACTGCAGTTGTGACTTTGCATAGAGTTTGGGATTCCATTTCATCCTGTGACTACATAGAACTAACCTGCATGCATATGTACTGGAAGCAAAACAGTTGGGTGGTGAAAGCACGTGCCTGGGGCATAGGAGTTCCAGGCTCCAGGCCTTCTTCACCCAGAAGGGCTTGGAACCTAAATCACCCAATTCCCAGAAAAGTGAACTAATCACCAGGCATTGCCCATGTCTCTCCAGCTGGCCCACAGCACCTTGCAGTTCCTATTTTCTGACTAAAAAAATAAATAGCACTAGGAAAGTTTCTGCCTCTTGGGAGTGAACTACACTTGTGTAGGCTTGTTCTCATTCTTCTAGAAATACGTATCTCCCTTGCCTGTCTGTAGAATGATCCAGCTGCAAGAGGAGAGTCAAAGAAATGTTCAGGCAACACTTAGCCTGTGGCCTGGTAGCTACAGAACTATACTGGCAAGCAGGAGATGCAGCTTTCAACCTCCTTGAGACCTGAGTCTTGCACTCTCTGGGCCAGTGCCCTAACTTCGAGTCCAAGGATGGCCAATTTGTGGCACAGGCACCCACTGGGTGTGGCAAGTGTCAAACTGAAGAGGGAACATGCAACAGGGTGGCAGAGAAAGCAGAGCATTGAATCAAGCAGGCAGCACAAGGAAGGAAGCAGAAATCTGAGCAGCAGATTGGACAACAGAAAGGGATTGGAGTGACACTTGGGGAGACTATAAGGTTTATTTGTGGCACACCTGCCAAAAAGGTAGGTCTCCACTATGCTAATCTATTGGGCTAAAACAGGAGGATCCTCCTCATCCAGGATCTAACACCCGCTACTCTTGTTTTTTTTGCCAGGTTACAACTGCAGGTCTTATCTAGCCTTACACATGTCTCTCTGTGAGCAAATATTACCACACAACTGTTTAGCTAGAGTGTAGCTCAACTCAGCATATATACCCAGAGCTGAATCTCAATCTGTGGGAAAGAGTCAAAAAGTGTGACTGCACATGTGCCCTGGAGACATCTAAAGAGACAATATATTTAGGATGATGTAAATATAGTTAGAACATGATTACAAATTGTATTTCAAGTTATAGGCATATAACATGAAATACAATTTAGGCATACATGTATACTCCCCTTTACTATTCAGTAAGCCAATTTACTATGTAGTAATTGCACCCTCAGGTATAAATAATTCTACTTAGAGATGATTCTGTCACTCTTTATTTTATGTGCTTCTCTCAATTTATGAACTCTTTGATTTCGCATACGAATATGTGTTTTGGTTAGGAATATGTCACACAACTCTAATATATTGAACAAGCAAACAATTTGACTCTGTCTTTTAATTATATGATTAGCAACATTTGGAAAAGTAGAGAATATTAGACTACCTTGCACAGTTCATATCACGGTAACTGTCTGGTTACCTAGCAGTGTGGATTTCTGCATTCTTTGAAAAACTAAAACACATTCATGCTCTACATACACATAGTTCGTGGAACTGTTGACACAAGTAAAACTACTCATTTAAACCCAGTTAAGGAAACCACTTGAGCATATGCTTTACTATGAGCCCAGTTTTAGGTCCCACTGGCATCTAGAGCTTTAGCACAGGGATTGGCAACCTATGGCCCATAGGCCAGATTCAGTCTGGGGAGCTGTTTGTTCTGGCCCACAGACATGGCACTTCAGCAGCTGGATTGACCCAGCTTGGGTAAGAGGTGTGCAGGCACACAGGAAGCAGATGCTAGGATCCAGCTGTCACCCATGACAACATGGGGAGAGTGTCTGAAGCTGGCAGTCATCTCTGGAGCACTGCAGGGTATCAGCAGTAGTTGCTTTCCTTAGCCACTGTAGGGACAAGGGTCAGCTGCAGACACATCCTCTGTGCTGCCACAGGGAAAAGTGGCAGTGGCGTTGGCTGGGCTATATTGCTCACCCCTCTGCATGCTGGCCCACCTCTAAGCCAAATTCAGTTAGTCTGGCCCACAGCCTGAAAAGGTTGCTGACTCAGGGTTTAGCGTATTTAAGCATCATCAGTGGTTTAAACATGACAATGTGCTTTGTGAACTTAGGCCTCAAAAGTCTGAAGAACTGGACAATACCATCACAATTCTATTTGTCAAATACAGGGTTTTTTAATGTAATTAATTTTTTACCCTAATACAGAATTAAAGATATTTACTTACACAACAGAATACTTTTGCTGCCATTTGCTCATCAAATTGACCAAGGATTATCCGAACATCATTGCCCTGTGGACAAAATAAAGGATATTAAAGATTAATACAGTCACTGTCCTTTAATAAACTTCCTTGAAATCTCTCTTGTTCCAGGCCCAAAGCCCCTGATTCTGCCAAGGGTAATTTACACTCCAAGTAGAAATACTGAAATCACAAAGACAACTTCAACAGAATTGTGAGATTCACTGCAATATTCCACCAGACCAAGATCTGAATTGCTATAAAGAAGGAAGAATTTTGTTCTAAACAAATGATGGATCACTGGCAATACTGAGGGGAAACAGAAAAAAAAGAAGAGCATACTAATATTTATTTTATGTAGCGCAACATCACTATTCAATGACATTAAGAAATATTAAATATTCTTTTGATCTGTGCTGTTTTATCTCATTTTTTCCATTAAAACGGTTTGTAAATATTCATACACACATCTGTCTATCTATATTCTACTGTTGTGATTCACATTACTAGTCATGGGGTGCATTTACACATGTGCTTTAATGAACAGTAGACTATTTTTGTGTATTAAAGCATCTTTTAAAAAAAACCATGACATTAAACTAATGCTCAGTAAAACAGTCTAGTGTGCATTGTGTGACTATAAAAGTGTGCAAATGGAAAAAGAAAAATGGAAATAATGCCCTGGGAATCCACAACTGAAATCAATGGAAGCTGTTTTCCTTTCATAGCCATAACTCTCTAAACAAAACGAATCAGACTATTCAATGAATTCAAATAGTGAAAAACATTTCAGATGTAATTATTTCACTTTACCAAAGATTTTCAATTTAAATAAATTTAACCACTTTCTTCTGATATAGAAGATAACATCTCATAACACTGAGAAATCCATTATGGAAAAAACAAGTTTTGTTTTAATTTTTTTCAGAAACTGAATCTGAGACTGAACGTAGACCCAAATCCAGCTCATCTTTAGATGTACAAGTAGCGTTTTGAGCTAATTAGCTGCACAGCTCAAGGAAGATGCATAACCCCATGTAAGTCAGTGCAAGTAGGGGCTCCACCATTTTATTTTGCCCAAAGTCTAGGGAGTAGGTCATTTGCTCAGAAAGTGAGAGACCCAGGCCCCACTTGCCCTGGAGGTGGGGAGATGCCCAACCTACATCTGCTTCTCAGAAAACTAATCTAACCATCAGGTCTCACACAGCTTCTTCTCCTGGCTGTCCAGTGAGCCAGCTTCAGCCAGCACAGTACAGAGTGCTTTTGACACTACACAACTCACAACCCAACTTTACATATATAAGTTTTACTTACCCAACTAAAGAGGAGTTTGGCCCTTTTCACCACTGTGATGTTTTACAATTCACAGTTTGCTTTTGTGTTCTGAACCAGTGCACCTTTAGTACCCTTACTTATATTTTAGCTAGCCACAGAATAATAATTTAAACAATGGATTGGGATTAGTTGAGTGATTAAAAAAATTAGTTGCAATTAATCGTGATTTTAGTTGCACAAAAACTCAAAATGGTGTGCCGACAAACTCAAAATTATGCAAAATTATACAGGTACTTTGCATGTTTGGGGCTGGGGGTGGGGTGTGTGCATGGTGGGGATTTGTGAAGGTGTGGGGGGGCGGTGTGTGTGTGTGTGGGGTTTGGAACCTGAGGAGGGGGTGGTCCCCACATTCCTTGGCTGGATATGTGGTACTGTGGGTCAGGAGGTACTGTGGATCAGGAGTGAGGGACAGCAGCAGGCCTGGGAGGGCTGAGCCTTGGGAATGAGGGACAGAGGCAGGGCATGGGCAATTCACTGCCCCCTCTACAATCATATCACTGCCTCCTCCCCCCCACCACACACACACACACACAATTTTTTTTTTTAAATTGGCAATATGGTAACTCTACAGAAACGCAGCCCGGTGGTGTGTAGAGCAGCGTCCAGCAGGTAAGCCTGTGGAAGGGAAAGGGAAAGGGTAGGGGGAGAAGGTCAAGGCCTCCATGGTGAGGAAGGGAATGAGGCAGGGGTTGGGGTGAATGGGGCCCCAGGGCCAGGGCAGGTCATGGAACAGAGATGCAGGTGGTTCATTCAGGGGTATGGGGAGGGGCATAGTTCATAGATTCATAGACATTAGGGCTGGAAGGGACCTCATGAGATCATTGGGTCCAGTCCCCTACCCAAGGAGCAGGAAGTCAGCTGGGGTCAGATCACACCAGCAGGATAAGCATCCAAGCATTTCTTAAAGGTATCCAGAGTAGGTGCTTGCACCACTTCTGGGGCAAATCTATTCCAGACTCCAGAGACTTGGACAGCAAAGAAAATTTTCCTTATGTCCAGTCTAAAATGGTCTTTCAGAAATTTGTGATTGTCGGACCCTGCCTTCCCTTGGGGCGCTCTGGTGAACATGCGTTCCCCCAGATCCTGATGCATATCCTTATATACTTATAGGCTGCCACCAAGTCACCCCTGAGCCTTAGCTTCTCCAGGCTGAAGAGTCCCATGCTTCTCAGCCTCTTCTCATAAGGATTGCTCTCTTGACCTCTAATCACGTGTGCGACTCTCCTATGGACTCTCTCAAGCTTCTTCACATCCTTTCGGAAGTGTGCAGCCCAGAATTGGATGCAGTACTCCAGCTGCAGCCAGACTAAGGCCAAGTAAAAAGGGAGGATGACGTCTTGAGTCTTGCTTGAGATGCACTGGTAGATGCAACCCAGAGTTTTATTTGCTTTGCTAGCTGCAGCATCGCACTGGTAGCTCATGTTCATCTTGTCATCAATCATGACCACCAAGTCTCTTTTGGTCATGGTGCTAGTGGGTGTAGCACTGCCAAGCCTATAAGTATGATTGCGGGGCGGGGAGGGGGTCTCCTGAGGTGGAACACCTTACATTTCTCTGTGTTCAATGTCACCAGGTTTTGATCCACCTACCTTGTGAGCCTGTCCAGGTCAGCTTGAATTGCCAGCCTATCCCCAATGTGACTGCATTTCCCCATAATTTGGTGCTGTCTACGAATTTAGCCAGTCTACTTCTGACACCTGAATCCAGATCATTTATGAATATATTAAAGAGTACTGGTCTGAGTACTGAGCCCTGGGAAATGCCACTGGTCACCATGCACCATGTTGACTCAGTTCCATTGACTATCACTCTCTAGGTCCGCCCACAAAACCAGTTCCCCAGCCATTGAACCATAAGGTTGTTGAGTCTGTAGTTCCTCAATTTTATCATGAGGACATCATGGGAGACCAACTCAAAGGCTTTTCTGAAATCTAAATATATGACATCAACCTCTTCTCCTTTGTCCAGGTGATGTGTCACCTGCTCATAGAAGGAAATGAGGTTGGTCAAGCAAGATCTACCCGTAACAAAACCATGTTGAACATGGCTTTGGTGTATGTAGGTATCTTGGATCTCTCTCAGAATGTTGCCTTCCATTAGCCTGTTGTCAATGGTTTCTCTGATGATTTTTTCAAAGACCTTTCAAGGATTGAGGTCAAACTGACTGGCTTATCTATTCCTGGATCTTCCTTCCTTTCTTTCTTGAAGATAGGCACCATATAAGCCCTCTTCCAATCTTCAGGAACCTCTCCTGAGCACCATGAGTTCTCAAATATCTTCACTATTGGTCATGCTATGATGTGAGCCACCTCTTTTAGCACTCCTGGGTGCATTCCATCTGGGCCAACTGACTTGTGGATGTCCAGTCTCTCAAGCTGTTCCCTCAAAAGATATTTGATGATTATAGGCGTATGCATGAATGACTGGTGCCCTCTGAGACTGGGGGGCACCATTTGTAAGCGGCAGCATTGGTAGTGAAAGGATACTGCCTGCAGACGCTGGCAGCTGCATCAGCAGCAAGGGGAGGCTAGCAATGGCCCAAAGAAGCTGTTTCAGCAGTGGCCAATCTCAGGGGGTGGGGGGTGCATGTGCCCCACTGTGACTCCCCTATGCATCACCAATGGGTGCATGATTAACCTTATCCTGGTAGTCCTGAATCCTGTCAGGCAGGGTGATCCCTTTGGGCTGGAGGAAAACTGATGCAAAGTAATTGTTAAGGAGATTAGCTTTCTCCTGGGTGTTGGTTGTCAGCTGGCCCATTTGGTTCAGCAAGGGTCCAATGTTGCCCTTGTTTTTCTGACTTCCCACGTATTTGAAGGAGGACTTTTTATTTCCCTTGATTCCCATAGCCAGTTTGACTTCAGTTTCAGCCTTGGCTTTTCTGGTCCACTCCCTACAGATGTGGGCAAGTGCTGCATAATTCTCCTTAGTGGTAGTTCCCATCTTCCAACCTTATAAGCTTCTTTTTTCAGATTCAGGAGGTCCATGAATTCCCTGTTGAGCCAATGGGGTCTCCCAGACCTTTTGCTACCTTTCCTATGGGCTGGAATGGACCACCCTTGTGCTTTCAGGATCACGTCCATACGGAGTGATTACTCATCATGGACTTGCCTCCCTGTCAGATCGTGGTCTCTCAGAGCCTCAACAACCATCCTCCTGAGCTTGTGAAAGTCAGCTTTCTTAAAGTCAAGGATTTCTGTGTTGCTGACTGATTTTCTAGTTTTGTGATGGATAGAGAAAGTGATCAACTTGTGATCACTGTAACCAAGTTTCCCTTTGATCCTCAGATCACGGAATAGATCATCCCCTTTGGCCAGTACCAGATCCAGCAGCGCCTTACCTCTTGTTGGCCCATAGACTTCTTGAGTCAAATAGATCTTGTCCATTCAAGTGAGGAAACTTGATGACTGATCAGATTTGGCTCAATGTTCTTCCCATGAGATGCCAGGAAGGTTGAAGTTACCCATGATGACTATGCACTGACAGTGTGCAACCTCTGCCAGTTCCCTAGTAAATTCATGGTCAAGCTCTTCCTCCTGGTTACGAGGTCTACAATAGACTCCTACAGTTATATCCCTTTCACCATGTTCTCCCCATATTCTAACCCAGAGGGTCTCAAGTCACCCTTCTTGGGTGCCAATCTCTGCTTGTAGAGAAGTGTGCATAGACATCTACACCCCACTTTCCTTTCAACATGATCCCTCCTGTGCAAGGTATAGCTATCAATACCTGTGGTCTAGTCATAGGTGGAGTCCCACCAGGTCTCCGTTATCCCCATGAGATTCTATTCATTTTTGCTAAGCAGAAGGGCCAATTCCTCCTGTTTGCTCCGCATGCTTTTGGCATTTGTGTACAGACAGCTAAGCCTGCTATTGAAAGCCCTGGGCTTTCCTGTCCTCTTAGAAGAGTCCCATTCTTGGGCTGTGGTAGGACTGAGTTCCATTGTGTTACCTGACCTGCTGATTCTGTGGTTGTCATTTCAAGGGCTTGCACTAGTGGTTGTCCACCTGTCCCCCAGGAATCTTAGTTTAAAGCCCTGTCAAGCAGGTCAGCCATTCTGGCCGAGAAGAGCTTCTTTCCCATGGGAGTGAGGTGGAGGCCATCCCTTCCCAACAAACCACTGTCTCTCTCTCTGAAGTACAGACTGTGATCGAAGAAGCTTAAGCCTTCACAATAGCACCAACGCTGCAGTCTTCTGTTGACTTCTTCAATATGTCTCTCCCTCCTGTGCCTGTGACCCATAACTGGAAGGATTGAGGAGAAAACTATCTATCTGTGTCCCTGGATGTTTCCCCTGGGTTTGTATGTGGGGTGGAGGCAGGCTGCCCACTACAGGCTGAAGCTATGCACCCTGCTGCCTTTGCCTCAAGAGACACATTACCTCATGTTGTGGCTCCTGCAGCCAGGCAGGCAGGGGACATGTGGTGCAGCCAGCGCGTGGCTCCAGGGGCAAAGGCAGCAAGGCACAGAGACCCAGCCCACAGCAGGCAGCCTGCCTCCACCCCATGCACAAATCTGGAGGCATATGACCCCCATGTCTCCCCTGGGGTGTGCACAGTGGCGGGAAACTGTGCCCTCCCCATGCCCCAGACAAGCCACCCACTGCTCTGTCCCATGACCCACCCTGGCCCCAGGGTCCCATTCATACCAGGCCCTGCCCCTGCCCCACTCCGTCCCTCACTGTGGGGGGCATTAATCAGCCCCCCCCCTTTCCTCTCCTCCTGCTCCTTCCCCTCCACAGACTTACCTGCTGGGTGCTGCTCTACATACCACAAGGTTATGTTCCTAGCTGCATGCATGCTGTGGCTGCTCAAATGTGTGTGTCTGTGTCTCTGTTTGTGTGGGCACATTCAGGCTGCCCTGTGGTTCCTCTGCACTGCCAACATTGCTCTGCTGAGGAGCCTAGAGGCAGCAGTGATGGCAGTAAAGTAGAGCCCAGGTGTGGGTTCCAGAACCACATGTGCAATTAAAGCATTAAAAAAATTAACACCAGAACCAATTAACACATTAATTGTGAATGTTAGTGGCGATTGACAGCCCTAATACACACACACACACACAATACATGCAGCAGTGAAAAAAACTTAAATCATGTTTTCTACTTTTAAAATTTATTCAGGTTGCTTTGGGAACCATATCTCTGAACTGTCTTGACTTCTTGTATATAAAATATCCAATTCACATTATGTAAAAAACCCACCACCTATTAAATACCCAGTTTTGTAAAAACCAGCCAAAATACTGTTGTTAACATTGATATTTTAAAAACAGAAAAAAATAAAGAAAGCCTATTATGAGTCTTGCTGCATATAGAATTTTTTTAGAATGTGCTGCAAAAATCTAGAACTCTCAGTTCCAAAATGATACCTTTTATTAGATCAACTGAGAAATTGTGTGCTTTCTTCTTGACAGATACCCCAACACAGCATTCCAGTAATTCATTTTATAATCATAAACAGTTAAACCAGCATAACAGATTGGAAACCAGTCTAAACCTGTAACAGAATGGAAGCAGAGCACATAGAATGGTTTAAAAATGGTGGAACCTGGTCAAAGATAGACCTGGATGGATTTAGTATTAGACTTAATCAGTTTAGGTTGGACTGGTCTGTTAAACTTCTGTATCAGATCCCATCCCAACTCAAGTCAGGTTGCAGTCCAAAGGCAACCCAGACACCTTTGCTCCATGGAGGCACATCGGAACTAGGCTCAGGCTTGGCTGCTCTGAACTGTGAGCTGCAGACAGGGGGGTGGGAGGATGAAGGAGGAACAGCTATAACTCTGTATTTTTCTATCTTTATATAATGTCCCAAGGTGTATGGGGGGATAGGGGGGAGGACACTGTGCAGAAGGAAGGATTGGGCCCCTCAGAACTTCAGACAATGACAGGTGCCCAGCGGTAGGGCAGGGCAGGGCAGGCAGAGTGAACAAGTGAGTGGCGGTGGTGGGCTGCTGTTTTCCTGTATGGATGGGGTCCAGTAGGGCTATGGTGTGACAGGGAGCATTTTTCTTAACCTATAATGACAACTTTTCAATTTTTTAAAACTGCTGCCACATCTCCCAATAATCTCCTATTTTCCAAACAAAACATACATTCAGCCTTTCCTCGTGTAGCTTGTTTTCTAATCTCTTCATTAGCTTTATCTTTTGCCTTCGGATCTTCACCAGTTCTTTACATCCTTCTTCAAACTGTAGTTCCCAGTGGTCAACCCAATATTTGCACAGAGATCTAACCAATGCTGAGTAGGGTGCTACTATTACCTATTGATATCTATAGCTGGCCAGTGTCTGCGATCTATCCCTAAGGTCCCTTCCAATCCCAGTGCTCTGGGGGAGGGATGGAGAAACAGAATATAAGGCTCTGTGAGAAGCCTTTCTCTGCCTTTTGTGAGCTGTGTGTCTGGAAGCAACAGCGTGTGAAAGGTACTGGCTAGCTGCAGTGACTGGCTTCTTAGTCAGTATCTTGCTAGTCTCTCCTTTTGGAAAGGATTGAATATACACTTTTTCAATATATTACAGATATAAGATATAGCAAGCAAAAAGAAGAAGATATAGTAAAGACAGAGAAGATATATTACACACACACACGTGTATTAAATAGATAGAAGATATACTGCACAGAGAAGATACATTACACACACACATATACATATATTAAACACATACAAGATATATTACATACAGAAACATTTTCCAGCACAGCAAACATTATGAACCATGCTGGAAAGGCAGCTGCCAGGTCTTCTGGCAGGGGAGCGAGAGGGGGCAGAGGGAAGGCTGTAAGTTCCTCCCCCAGACTTAGATGCACCCTCTTCCCTAGCAGGCATGAGGTTTCTGCTGCTCAGGGAGGCATAGGCCACGGTGTTAGGAGTGATATGGAGCTGCGGAATGGATGTCACCGCTAGACATCAGGGGCCTAATGGGCAGCCTCCTACCAGGGAAACTTATGAGTCAGTTTTCCATCAGGGCATGGCAGGAAAAAGAGGGGTGGGAGGTTGACTCAGAAGCAGGTGGGCGGGCCAAGATCTCACCCGCACTGGGAAGACCCCCTGTTCTTCCTGGATGGAATGAATAGTGAAGAAGCCAGAGGCTAGTATGCATGCAAGACAGTCAGTTACTGAAAATGTAAATTGAGGTGTCAGGGGGTGAGGAACAGGCTGGGGGGAATGGGGATGTAGCAGGTAAACCTGGGGAGTCAGAGGTCAGGAAGGTTATAGCGCTGTCATAAATCCAATATAGGATTCCAATATATAGAGTCCAATATAGGACTCTATAGTGAGTCCATGATTTTCTGATTCTAGAAGGTTGATGAAGTGAAGTTCATAGACTCATCTCTAAAAAGTGGTTTGTAAATTCCCTTTGAGGACCAGATCTGAGAGACTGGAGACAGAGTGGTTTTCTTGTGAGAAATGTGCTCCCACAGGTAGTTGGGTATTTTTGTCTGTAATAGATTTCTGGTGTGCATTCATTCTGGTGCACAGTTGTTACTTGGTTTCTCCTCTGTATTTTTCATCAGGGCACTTGGTGCACTGGATGAGATATATGATGTTTCTGGAGGTGCAGCTGTAAGATCCAGGAGTGGTGATGGTTCTGTTGTGGAGTATAGTAATTGCGGGGGTACTGGAGATATATTGGCAGGTTTTGTATTTCTTATCATGGCATGGTCTGGATACATATGGTGTGTTTTGAACTGTAGGAAGTTGCTTCTGGTGATGAGGTTAGTGAGGTTCAGTGCTTGTTTGAATTTACAAGCCACTTTTCATAGATGAGCCTATGATGAGGTTCACTTAATCAACCTCCTGGATACAAAAACTCATGGACTCAATATAGCCATCGGATTTATGATACACTATAACCTGCCTGACATCTGACTGTGCAGTTACCTCACCACTTTTACCTGCTATATACTTTTTCCCCACCCCCGTTCCCAGCCTGTCCCTCACCCCCTGACACCTCAATTTACATTTTCACTGACTGGTTTTCTTGCCTGCATTGCATACCAGCCTCTGGCTACTTCACTATTTATTCCATCCAGGAAGAGCACACGCGCACACACACGCACACCCCCCTCAACTAGATGCTTTCTCAGCCTGATGAAGGGTTTTTAAACCCCCAAACTTGCTAAGATATATTTCTAACTATTCAGTTGGTCCAAGAAAAGATAGAGGTACCCTCAACTGTTCCATGCTGGAGCCAAGACCCAAAGGTGGGGTGGTCAAAGGGCCAGGGTCCCACCACGAGGAATGTCCAGAACAAGAGGCTCAGGATTCCAACTGGCCTGAAGGTGGGGCCAGAGCCTAAGGGGGAGCCAAAGGTCCCAGAAACGGGCCCACAGTTGGAGGGGGTGAAGGATGCAACATTTGAAGCATGGGCCACAATGTAGGGAAGGTATGGAGCTGCGGAATGGATGTCACCACAAGACACCTAAATGGGCAGCCTCCCGTCTGGGAAACGTCTGAACCAGGATAAAATGTAGCAGGCAAAAGAGGGGTGGGTGGTTGACCCAGAAACAGGTGGGCGGGAAGAGATCTAACCAGGATCAGGAAGACCCCCTGTTACAGGCTACCATCCTTGCTGGTTTCATCCTGCTGCACTTTAACACACACACACAAAGTCACACATCACAAGTTTTGCTTTGAACAGTTTGAGGTACTGTTTCACAGAAACCCCTGCACCTATCTCCTTGAAACCTGACAGGCTTCATGCCCTGAGAAGGGGCTACCATGCCTGCTGTTTTCATCCTGCTTTGCCTTAACACACACACAACATAAGTTTTGCTTTGAACAGTTTGAGGTGTAGTTTTAAAAAACCTACTGCACCTATCTTCTTAAAACATGGAAGGCTTCATGCTCCCAGAAGGGGCTACCATTCTTGCAACTTTCATCCAAATCAGGCAAGAAACGAGAAAGTTATAAGCATCTTAGTGATTCTCCATTACAGCCTATGGCCAAATCAGCAAAACAGAATTGAAACACCAAAACAGATTTGGTCAAATTGAAACGGAACAGCGATCTCAAACATTAAAATGAATCACTGTCCTCCAAAACAGATGAATCCGAAACCAAAACGAAACATAGCCGTTTCGCACAGCCCTACTGAATAGTAGTCAATAGTATACTCTTGACGCAAAAATCCCAACAGCATGCCTGCAATCAAGTGACTTCCCAAATACTGATGTTGGGCTGATCAATCTCCAATTCCCTGAGTCTTCCTTCCCTTCACTTCTCTTCTTAAAGACAGACACTGTGTTAGCCTTTTTCCAGTCCTCTGTGACCTCACCATGCGTTTGCAAATATTATTGCCAGTGGCTTTAAGATTTCTTCAGCTAGGTCTTTAGCAACCTAAGAAGCAGTTATAAGGCTTTGCCGATTAAAATAATCCAAATTTGTCAGAAATTCCCTGGGGTGTTTTACTTATCATGAGCTGAGCCCAGCCCAGAGAGTGGTAGTGGCAGTGGTGGCAACAGCAGCCTGACGGGCAGGTTCCCCTGGACAGCATCAGCAGCCACAAGTAAGCTGGGTCTGTGAGAGGGTGGGGGGCAACAGGCCTGATCTTGGGATGGGGGGTGGGGGTGAGGGCTGCAGATCTGATCTTGGCCAGCAGGGAAATGGAGAAAGGTAGGGGATGGTTGCTTGATCTGGGAGTGCAGGGTGTTACACTACCGTATAGCTTAGAGTGGTCACACAATAGTAAAGCTGGGCAAGCTAGGTAAAACACATCAGAGATAAATGTGCCCTGGTGTGACATAGCTTTAAGCTATCAACAGGATGCTTAGAGCAAGTTTTACACCTTAATGTGTGGACAATCCAGGGGTTAAGAGCTTTAGGAGCCATCTGAAATTAATGCATAACAAAGCTCTAAGTCTAAACTGAAGGGCTCAAATGATCTATCAAGCTCTCCATCTTACACTATCTGTTGTGCTAGTGATCTAATTTCTAGCTAGGTTTCTTTCCACCAATAATAATTATAAGTGTTGGTTTGAAAGTGACTTTGAATATCATTTAATTCAAGTCCCTGCACAGAAACATGATTGTTTTTTTTCTGAAAATATCCCAAAGAGATACCTGTTGAGCCTCTTCTTGAAAATTACCAGTGATGGAGATTTTACAACTTCTCTGGGCAGTCCATTCTAGTCCTCTATTTTTGAAGTTAGGAAGTTTTCCTAAGATTTAAACTAAATTAACTTTGCTGTAGTTTAAATGCAATGTCCCACATACTGCCCACTGTGACAAGGGAAGATAATGTTTCTCTATACCTACTTTATGGCAATTTTTTGAATATACAAACTTAATCTCCTTTTCTCCAAACTAATGATACCTTATTCCTTTAGCCTTTCCTCATAAGGCTTTCTTTTCAACTTCTTTTTTTAAATTTTCATGTCTTGTTCCAAACCCCTCTCTATCTTCCCTATGTTGTCTCCAATTTTGTTTCAGGGATAAGATCCGACTTCACTGAGGCACATCTTTTGCCTGGAGGGGGTAAAACAGTCATCTGTGCATTCTCTCTCAACACATTAATTAGGCAATGTTTCTTGAAATCTATAAGAACAGATCAAAGATGCTAACAACAGACCTGAAAAAAGCTGGAAAATTTTCTAGTCAGAAATCCTGGATCTGAAAAACAAAATACACAAGGCCTGCTTTCCAGTTAACTGAACCTCCTTTCTTAAGGTTGATAAGTGAGTTTTCATCCTGTCCTGAAGTTGCTCAATTTCCCAACTAGACTACTAGATTGCTGGCATACTCACAATGAAATACGCAGAAATAGTGATAGCCGTAACAGGGCAAGGTCATTTCTGCCAACACAGAGAATATTCTTTTTATGTACCAGATTTATGACACGGGATTATAGATTGGTCCCTATTATATTTATTAGTTATTCCCAAACTATCTGGCTGGTCTCTGCTCTATAAATCTTTGAAAGTACCATTCATTACAGCTATAACTTCAGCTCACAGAGTTACAGGCTTTCTACCTATTCTTCCATATTATATTGATTACAGAAAATATGGTCCTAGCTGGACTCTCCCTATAGTCTGTTTCTAATGGGTTCTGATTTCCATCTCTTTCAGATTATGTCTCATTTATCAGCAAAATGTGGTGGTAAGATTAAAATTATTTAAGGGAAATTTAAAAAAGGAATGTCAACTAATAGTGCAGATTGAATAACCGATTATTTACTAAAGAGCAGATACTCCCAAGTAGAACAAAAATATGTGAATGGTGCTTTCATGTAGGCAAAGCTTCCAGAATATGCCCTATAGTTCAGTAAGTCTTTAACATTCAAAGCCATTTTATTAAACAAGGTCTCATACTCCATTAGATGGGATACTTGTGGCAGCAAACACAAGTCCTACTCAGTCAACTGCTTTGCTCTCAAAAGCATGTTATTAGCCAGGGACAAAAGGATTTATTCTTTTGTATTTCCCATGATGCATCACTCAGGAGAGAGAGAGTGTGGCCAACAGTGAACAGCACCCATGGGAAAAAATGGGAACATGAAGATCCAGATGACAACTCTTGTGAAATGCCACAGTAGTTCAGGCAGGCACAGACCTGCTGAATTATTTCAGACTGATGGCACTATTCAGGAATATTGAAGCATTTTGTTCCAGTATACAATGTCAAAAGATTCCTACATTTCCAAATCTAGATGCTTCAGAACTATAGAATTTACAGTAAATAGATTAATAAAAAGCCCTTATTCAACTCTCTGTCCAAACTCAGAATGAAGGCAGAACTGAAATACTAAAATTGTATGCAGAAGCTGCATTCTGTTATACTTAAAACTAATAGAACATTCTGACTTTGTACCCCTGCTATTTGCTTAACATCTTTTTTTCCTCAAATCATGTTTCTACTCAAATTTTAAAAATCTTAAACTCCTCCTTATCTCAGACATTTTCTTTCTCCAAACTACAACTCATAAATGAAACGGAGTTGTCCTTTAGTGTACATTATTAATTCAAACATGAACTATAACAGACAACGAGAGTCCCAGAGAACACAAAAAAATCTTGCAAGTAGAACCTGGGAATGCACAGAATACTTCACATTTATGTAAACCTTGATATATTTCTCCCTTTGCATATCCCATTAATGTCTGAATTTAAATTATGGGGGGGAAGGGGAGGTCCAGAATATACATATTAATCTGATCCTATCTTGCAACTAATACATTTCTGACTTAGCTGCCATTTATTTCAAGCTCATTGACCAGGCATGGAATCTGAATTTGCCTGTAAACTTACACCACTGTCCTGTTCTTTATAAGGAGCTTAGTGTTCCTCCAGATATAGATCCTATACCAGCAGATTCATAGACCCCTCCCATTCTTTTAGCGGGGAGCATTTAAGATGCAGACAGAAGTCTGCTGTTGGGTCTGGGAGTTGGAGATTCCAGCTGCTTGGCTGGGAGCCTGCAGCCTGATTTTGATAGCAATGCCAGTCCCCTCTCTAAGCCCCAATGTTGTTTTCAGAATGGGAGGGAGGGAAAGGGACCAGAGAAAGTTCATTCTTGGGATTGAGGAAGAGGGTGAGGTGGGTGGATTGGAGCCCCTGCCACCTCAAGGGAGCTCCAATCCACCCATCCCACCCTCCAACACTGGCTGAAAAAAATTCAGACCAAACTCCCTCTACTCCCTTTCCCTCCTCCCATTTTGAAGACAGCAACAGACTGGGAACTCTTCAGACACAAGTTACAGAACATGCTCGGTTTTGGAGCATGTTCATCTGACCCCTCATGCAATGAGGGTTCAAATTTTCATGGGATCAGACCCTTTTAAAGTGATCTGCACTTCTGTTTGGTCCTGGCTGTAAAGGGCTTTCTGGGACAGATCAGACAAAAATTGTTACTTCTGCCTGTGCCTTCAGGTGCTTCCAGAGATAAAGTGCCTATTTTACTAACAAGGCACGTCTCTCTTCATTTTCCTGATAGAACGTCTGAACCCATACTAACATGTTTCCATCTGGCCACAATGCACCCTGATCCTTTCTGTAAAACAGAGATGACTTAGTGGGAATCAGCACTTGAGTGGGGAGATAACTACTTGAATGACTGCATCTACCTAACAGACAGCAGCGTTGCCATTAGCATAGAGTAAGCTACTTCCTCCAATACCCATGTGATTGTCTAGGATGTGGAAAATCTGGGGTCCTGGCCCGTCTCAGACTTAAGGGTTTTCAACCAACACTGACTATATGCAGCAGAAGAATACCCTACCACCAAGCATGAGTTATGCTTCTCTCTGGCAGATGGGACTAAATGTCTAGGTGGCAGCACTAGATCACCATTGAGCATGCCCAATATGGCTTAGTCATTTAGGGAAAAATGGAGATATACAAGGATGCTTAGGTGTCTTGGATTCCAAACTGATGTCTAGATAAGACAGGAATCTTAGTCACTCTAAAAAGAGACCTGAGGAAGGATACTGTGCTACCCAAAAGCTTGTCTAAATCTGTCCTAATGATTCAGTTTGTACAGTAAAAGATATCTTCCAGAAAAATTCTTGCCCGTCTTAAAAAAAATATGCACCGTTTAAGTAGCTTAGCAGCAAAATAGGATGTGATCCTAAGTCTGTTGCTAAGAAACTGACTTTATTTCTATTTTCCTCATGATTGCAGGTCAAAATTATAGATACCAGTTAACCTATACCATCATAACACCTCCTTGAAGGAGAATTGGAATACTGTAGGCCATATTTTCAAAAATGGATGCTTAAGTTATACTTGTAACATGAAAGCAGCATCCCATTTTCACATTCAGGGCCCTGTACATGTGCAGATCAAGGTGCAATGGAATCTACTACTGGAGCCACACAATTGTGCCTCCTGCCATTCCACATGTACATGGCAGGAGGCATGACTATAGGATTGTACATGAGATCTCATCACACTTTATTGCTGGGCCAGGGGGATCCTGGGATCACTCCAACTGCACTGGCTCCTGTGGCTGCAAGCCTCACAGCTGACAGGGCTCACGCATTCTCTCTACTGCGAGCCCTGCAGCTGAGGAGGCTCATAGTGGGTATAGCACTGGGAACACTGCTGCCATTGTGAGCCTTGTCATTTGCTTGACTGGCAGCAGGTGGGGCTCCCAGCCACAGGGGAGTACCTGGTCACAAGTTCCATCAATAGCATGATAAGAACAAGCTAAAAAATTAGTACATCTTTTTTGTGGAATGATATTGTGTCTTATTGCTTATTTTATTATGCCATAATTGCTTAAATGTGTAGCTGAGTCACAACTTAAGGTGTGATTAACTGGTTAATCGTGCCTTAATTTTAACATATAAATGGATTCTCAGAATGACACGTGCCTAGATAAATACACATTTTTTGGTGTAGTGATTCACTGTGAAGATGCAAATATAGGTTTCATGCATTTGGTGGGTGTTGATCCACTGAATTTTTCCCCTTTTGCCCAAAGGGAGGGCATCAATATTATGTGGTAGAATTCACCTTGCAAGGAAGGTGGATGGCAAATTGGCTTAAGGGTCGTATCCAAAGAGTGGTGGTGGATGGGTCAGTATCAATGTGGGCAGTGGGGTCTCCCAAGGCTTGGTCCTTGGGCTGGTACTGTTCAATATCTTCATCAGCAACCTGGATGAGGGCATGGAAAGTACTCCATCCAAATTTGCAGATGACACCAAACTATGGGGCAAAGCAAACACATTGATTGGAAGAAACCAAATCCAGGCAGACCTGGACAAGTCAGAGAAGTGGGCAGAGAACAACAGGATGCAGGTCAACAAGGACAAGAGCAAGGTGCTGTACCTAGGGAGGGGGAATCACCAGCACACCTATAGGCTATGGGATGACCTTCTCGGCAGCACAGCAGCAGAAAGAGATCTCAGAGTCGTCGTCAACTCCAAAATTAATACGAGTCATCAATGGGGTGAAGCAATTAGCAGAGCTATCTGTACTTTGTCATGCATTAGTAAATGCATCACAAACAGGTCCAGGGAGGTGATGCTTCCCTTCTATGCAGCACTGGTCAGGCCGCAGCTGGAGTACTGCATCTAGTTCTGGGCACTGCAATTCAAGAAGGATGTGGCCAACCTGGAGAATGTCCAAAGGAGGTCCACTCATATGGTTAGAGGCCTGCAGGGAAGGCCTTATGAGGAAAGGCTCAGGTACCAGGACCTTTTCAGCCTCTGCAAGAGAAGGTTGAGGGAGTGTCTTGTGGCAGTATACAAATTCACCAGGGGGTAGCAGGCAATAGGAGATGCGCTGTTTACCAGAGCACCGCTTGGAATAACGAGCAACAACAGCCATAAGCTGATGGAGAGGAGATTTAGGTTGGACATCAGAAAGAACTTCATGGTTAGGGTTGCCAGAATCTGAAACAGGTTTCCAAGGGAGGTGGTGCTCTCCCCTACCTTGGGAGTCTTCAAGAAGAGATTGGACAAGCACCTGGCTGGGGTCACGTGAACTGAGCACTTTTTCCTTCCTCTGGCAAGGGGTCAGACTCAATGATCGATTGAGGTCCCTTCCAACCCTAGCACCTATGAATCTATGACATGTCACAGACAAGCAGGTTATATAATCTTGGTCATAAATGTATCAATCTCCCTTTTAAAACTACTGAGTTACCTCACACCCAGACATGGGTAGATCCAAAATTTTGAGAAGCGGGGTGAGAGAGCAGTGACCAGTGCTTCATGGATGGTTGCACCCCTGCTCCCAGTCTCTCCCAAAACAGAGCAGGCAGAACATGCCACAGGAACAGCAGCCAGGGTCTTTTCAGGTAAGAATCCCTCAAACAGGTAAGTAGCTAACCTTTCCCTTCCCCTTCTTCTCTCCCCCTTCCTGCTCCTCTTCACCAGCCTGTCCCTCTCCTCTCCTCCCCTCCCCTCTCCACCACACCCTGCTTCCCCACCTGCCACTGCTGCTGTCCCAAGCTGACCTGGGGGGTGGGAAAAGTGTGTGTGGAGGGACTTCAGAATTGTGCCTGCCCCACTCCAGCTGGGCTGCATGGGGAGCCAGGTTTGGCCAGAGACAGCAGTGGTGGTGGTGATGGCAGATTCCCTTCCCTTGCACCTATTCTTGGGCTGGTGGGGAACACCTGTGGGGACTGAGCAGGGAGGAGGAACCCATCTGCTGATCCGGTTGCCCCCCAGCTGAGTCCAGCTCCCTGCAGAGCCCAGCTGGAGTGAGCAGGGGCAGCTCTGGAGCCTCTCCTATCACTGTCCCTAGGGCATCCAAAGACAGTGGCAGTGGTGGGCAGGGGAGTGGGGGAGGGAGGAGAACGGGATTTTTACTTGCTTTGGAGACTTAGAAGTCCTTGGCTGCTGCTCCCATGGCATTGACTGAAAGAGGGGGCAGTGTCCTCACCACTGCACCCTTTCTGGATCTGCCCCCGCCCACAGAATTCTTTGAAAGGCTGTTCCTCAACACACTACTCAAAAACCTTTTTCTAAATTTCCAGACATAATTTACTCATGGCTAGCTTATGCATATTTGCTCCTGTGCCAACATCATGTATTAGTTTAAAAAAATCCAGGTGCAATGTTCTAATTCTTCTGGTGCCAGGTACTAAAACTGAATCTAACGGTGCATGCCTGTTTCTATGACTCAGACTTGCCACTGAGTCTTCTTGGCTACAGATAAGGAACATAAAAACTGATGAAATAAAGGAGACAGAACTAGAGGCAAAACACAGGAGGTCTGTCTGGCAATCTATAGAAGCAGCTCCACTCAGGAAGTAGTAAAGGGCTGTGATTTCTTAATTAAGAATAAAAGGAAAGTTCCCCCAAAAAGGATAAGTTGTGGATGCTAACTATATGAGGTACATGCAAATCTTCACATGCTAAGCTTACAGCCCATGGGAACCCCCTGTTCAAAAAAACCCAAGAAATCTAATGCATCAAATCTACAAACATGATAGATTTCATACCATGTGCAGAAAACATGCAATATTATGCATGCATTTTCTAAAGATATTAAACTTTATTCAGCTCTCAAATGTAAAGGCTTGTATCTAAGGTCAGGATCAATCCCATTTGGGGATAAGGGTAAGCACCCCCTGAGTTCTAGGGAAAAGGGCTCTGAAGTAAGGAAACACCACTGCCATGAAATTGCCAACAGCTGCTACTCATTCAGAATAAAGCATCTGCTCAATACATTTTTAAATGTTATTGAACGGTAAGAATAAAAAAGACTGTTCTCGACAAAATAAGAACTGCCCAAGTCCTTTAAAACAGATAAATGCATATGAGACTGCTCTGGGATCTTTAACAATTAGTTGTTCAGCCTTTACTTTAACATTTGGCTTATCCCCCAAACACTGTTGCATTGGCATTAAACATATTAGGAAAACTGCTGTTAGCCCTTCTGATCTGCTTGAAAGCAGGTAGCATCTCAGTAATGTTATAAATCTGCCCCCATGAGATTCTCAGTATTGATAACCTTGTTCACCAGTAAATATATACGTACAACTAAATGCCGTTTGTTCTTGTGTTAAAAATACTGCATTAAGAGAATGCTAAGGTTTTATGTGTATGTACATAAAGCCAAGAAATAATATATTTACATTTATATATAAATCTAAATCCTGGTCTCTATATACACTGATACAAAGAATTTACTTATGTGATCTTTGACTATTTATTTTAAGCTTGGCTTAATCCTACAACCACTGAAGTCAGTGGGAATAAGATGGCACTGCATTTTGGCAGTCTTTCTTCTCTTTTCAAAGGACTTCACTAGGGTCTTAAAGTTGTAAAGAAAAGGTACATATGCTGACTTTTAATCCTGTTGAATTCATTCAGACTACTTATATGCTTAACATTAAGCATACATTTAAGTCTGAAAGTTTGAGGCCCAGGACTAGATTTGCTTCAGAAAATAGATGGCATGAAAAACACTTTTCCTCTCCTTACACTTTGAATTTATGAGCATGCCCATCTCCTGTACGCATGTATATTAATATATACTTTTAATTCGAATAGTCAATCACTATGAGCCTAACAAATTGCTGTAATAAGAAAAGAATGATATAAACAATTTCAATATCAAATTTCTCCTTGAATAAGTTATTTTCTTAGACATAGAATGGATCATACACTTAATCTAAGACAAAAGGCTGAGACTCAAAATCTAATAAAGAATTCAATCCAACACCCAACTGATGTCAGTGGGAAGACTCCCACTGAATTCACTGAAAGACAATCTGGACCCAGAGTCCTTTATAAATAGTCTACCTGTATATAAGCTTACACCACAAAGATTTAGATTTTCATTACAAATAATTAATAAGTAAAGATATATAGATGCTTTAATAGGCAGCAGCATCTACAAGCCTACTTTAGATAAAACTTTAGATAAAACATGAAATCTATAATAGAGTTTTCTGTGAAGTCATTGTCTACATTGACTGGAAGAATGGATCACTTTTTTACTGCCACACCTGGAACAGTTAGCTCTACAGACCTTTAACTGTTTATTAGTTTTCTTGCAGGAAGAAAACCCAAACAAACAAATGCCATGACAGAAGCATCATTGATATCTTTGTATTCTTCTCCAAAGTAAAGAATAACAGCAACACATACCTTGAGCTTCTTGACACCTGTGCAGGGATCATTGGAGAAACTCTCAGTGTCTGAAATTTCAATATCCTCACCATACAAAACGTCCGTTAAATCATTCCTCACCTATTGCAAGTTGAGAGAAAGAAAAAAAAAAAAAATCAATTCTTACCCAGGATGGAAGGAACAGATTATCTAGCTTTTTTGCTCTAGTTAATGCAAACACATACATAGAGCATGACGCACAGACCAATTTTCTTCTTTTCCTCTACAGTGAGCTCAAAGGACTATTCTTTCATTATTATAATCTGTAAATATCTATCTTTTTCAAATTATGGTAGTGTTAGAGTGATGTTCTAGATGTGATGGTCGAGAAATTATGCTAGTGGCAAGGATGTCTAAGGGTGATATATTTTATTGGACCAGCCAGGTCTGAGCACAGTGGGCATTTATATACATACTTTTTGGTCCTGAAGCGTATTAGAGATCCAATGTGTTGGAGCAGACTTGATTAATTGAATCTGCTCCACAGGCAAACTGACACGCACTGTGCTGCGTTGCATGCAGTTGTACAAGTGGCAAAATGCACATCAATGCACAGAAAATTGTGGTGGTTTGCTTTTGAACTAAAACACCTTTTATATGTTTTAGTTCATAAGTCTGCCATTTTCTCAGCAGTGATGCGCATTTCACCACTTATACAACTGCAAGCATCCCAGCACTGGGTACTTTTCAAAGGGACTGGCACTGTGGCACTTGCATGTGTAAAAATGCCCAGTGGTTTTACTGCTTAGAAGGTACACCTACACAAGATGCTTACTGTGCATTGGCCTAATAACACTGCACAGTAGGGCTGTGCAAAATGGCTGTGTTTCAATTCGGTTTTGGATTTGGCCGTTTTGGAGGACAGTGATGAGTATGAGATTTGGCTCTCCCAAATCTGTTTTGAACGGGCTGCAATCTTCACACCACACTACTGCCCAGCCAGGTGAGGTTTGGGGCCAGGGGCTGCAGAGCCCCAGCAGGGAGCAGGACAGGGCCATGGGGGCTCATCTGGGGGAGGGGAAGGGCTGCTGCCCTCTGTGCAGGCGAGGAGCACCCCATGAGGACCTCTGATCCATATCATGCCATGTCATGGGGCAGAGAAGCAGCTCAGAGTGGTAAGCGAGCCTGCTGGTCCCTGCCGTGTGACCTGGCTCTGCAGGGAGCAGAGATCTTCACCAGGGGTCTCTTCTCTGCTGCTGCCTGTCCTGTGCATTGCCGGATCTCTGCTCCCTGTGGAACCAGGTCATGTGGCAGGGCCCAGCACTGCCCTGCCATGCAACTGCTGCTCAACCGCAGCAGCAGTGAGGAGACTCCCAGTGCAGTTCTCTGTTTCCTGCAGGGCCAGGTCATGTAGCAGGGCAGTGTTGGTCCCTGCCACGTGACCTGGCTCCACAGGGAGCAGAGATCCGGGGCTGAACGGGGCAGGCAGCAATGACGAGGAGACCCCCGGCATGGATCTTTGCTCCCTGTGGAACCAGGTTCATGGCAGGGCAGTGCTGGTCCCTGCCGTGCAACCTGGCTCTGCAGGGAGCAGAGATTGGTGCCCGGGTCCCCCCACTGCTGCTGCCTGCCGTGCACAGCTCCACATAGGTGGGGCAGTGAGGAGTGGGCAGTGGCTGTGAGGAGACCCCTGGCGCATACCTCTGCTCCCTGTGGAGCCAAGTCACATGGCAGGGCAGCAATGTACAGCTGTTTCTCTGCAGGTCCGGCTCCAAGACGTTTCTGAAACGTTTTGGATGCCTCGCTTCATTTTGGAGATGTTTTGGAGCCTTCTGTTTTGATTCAGATTTGGTGTTTCAGGCATTGAAGTGGCCCGAAATTCCTCTGAAACAAAACAGCTGCCAAAATTGTGCACAGCCCTACTGCACAGTAGCACGTCATGGCACAAACTGTGCTAATAGCCTACTGTGCAGTGTTATTAAGCTAATGCACAGTAAACATCACTAAATAACTGTTCACTGGAGGTGCTCTGTGATAACTTTAGGTATTGCATATTTAGTTAATGCTTTATTAAGAAAGCTCCAAGGTAAATGCACAGTATATAAGGCACATTAATGAATACGTAGATGTGGCCACACCTGACGAAGAATGTCTTGCATTCAAAAGCTTATTTAACTCTATCCCAGCTATGCAGTTGGTCCAATAAAACATATTACCCTAAGAAATCCTTGCTTCTCACAAATCTTTGCCAGATAATATTTTGAACAGCGAAATTATCTGACCTCCTACTTTGAATAGTGACTGCTGACTGACTACTGACAGCAGTGGAATTTCACAAAAAATGGACAGGGCGAGAATCTCTACCACAAGCATAGCTTCAGTCCATACAAGATAGAGTGGGGGTAGAAGAAACAGGAATAACTTGTTAGAGCATCTTAACCTCCCTCCATCCCAGCAGGAGCTTAAGCAGTTCATGTTAGCTTTGGAATGGCCTCATAAGCATCTGTGCTCATCATGGTGCTTCTGGTTAACATTCTTAGATATTCCTTCACTGGACATGAAGAGGATGCAGTATGAAATGAAGTGTGACTCATCACTGATTTTACTTTTATAAAACAGTGATACAATCATTCTCTTGCTGATTATCTCCATTCACTAGTAACAGTGTCAAAAGTAGTAGAAACATTTCATTATTGTAAGTTTCAAAGCCTGTGCACTTGATCACCTGTCAGAAGTCTCTCATGTTCAAGCTTAGACACATAAAAAAAGAAATGTGTACTATACTGGACTTAACAGTTACACATCTGCAAGTTACGTTAGCATTCTCTACTTATTTACAGGGTATTGATATTAAATGTATATATACATTTCTTTTAAAAACAAATGTCAGTTTAATATCCTTGAAAAAGAAAACGATATTCTCTCCTAACTGTCTTCCCTCCTTCCCAAGGGGGTATATGAAGTATTTTGCTTAGAGGGAATTAGTGTCAACCTTAAGCAGTATTCAACTTCTCCATGGGTATAAAAATCTATCAATAAAGCTGATTTTTATTAAATAATATTTTAAAAGCCCAGAAGAAAAGTCCACCTACTCATGATTTTTTTTCTATTTTCTTGGAATGTAAAATTAAAGACACAGCAAAAGTAAAACATGGGGTAAGGTATTGGTCTTCACGTGTTTATAGGGCTGGAAGGGACCTCATGGACAGGAACAGATAGTAGACATAAACCAGTTTAAGTGATCAGAAACTGGTTTAAAACTATAACAGAACAGATGTTCAGCACACATAACCCAGTGTGAATATGGCTGAAACCAGTTTGAGATAAACCTGGTTGAATGTACTACCAGACTTAACTGATTTGGGTCAAACCAGTTTATGTAATGTCCATCCCAGACCCCTTGCTGGTTTAAGTTAATCAGACTCTCCCAGCATCCCAGCATGCTCTCTGGGCTGGGTGGGCTCTCTGCTCCACAGCAGAGCTGGCCCTTCCCCTCTGTTCCCTGGCTGCAGCTCTGGCAGAGACGACAGGCTGCTCCTCCCTCTCCACACTCCCTGCCAAGCAGGAATTCTCCACTCCCCTGTGCCTTCCTGAGAGGTGTCTGTGTATTAGGTACCAGACCATATGCTGGCTACAGTCCATGCTGTGGCAGACGAGACAAAGGCAGAATCAACAGGTAGCTGATAATGTCCCTCTGTTGTTTTCCTAATGGCATGATAATCACTGAGTTAGGGGTGATGAACACTGTGTTATCAATTCTCTGCTGGGCTGGTCAGGAGGGAGGGGACCCCTCCCTAATCACAGTTTCCTGCTGGGCCAGGCCATACCCCACCTCAGCTCAGCACTGTGAAAGGGAAGGGAGGGCTGCTCTAGCACCCCCCCAAGCTTCTAGCCTGAGCCACTGCAGGCATGTACCTGCATGTCTGGGATGTCTGTACAGTTACAAACTGGTTTAGACTAGCCAGGTTAGACTAACCTGCAAAGACTGAATCAAGTCAGCCTTTTTTGAATATCTGTCCCTAACCCAGGAGACCATCTAGACCAGACCTCTACACCATCCTAGCCAAGTGTCTGTTCAACCTGCTCTTGGAAATTTCAAAGGATGGAGATTTCACTATTTCTCTAGGTAGCCCATTCCAATACTTGATTAGCCTAATCCCCAATCTAAACTTACCCTTCTGCAGTTTAAGGCCCTAAGGCCACAGAGGAAAGCCCACCTTCATTCTCAAATGCCCTTCAAGTATGTGAAAACAGTCATCAAATCTCCCCTCAGTTTTCTCATCTGCAGACTAAATAACCCTAGCTCTTTCAGCCTTTCTTAAGAAGTCATACTTCACAGGCCACGTAATCATATTTTTTTTTCACTCTGCACTGGACTCTTTCCAACCTGTCCATATCCTTCTTGAAGTTTGGGGCCCAAAACTGGACACAGTACTCCAAGTGATGCCTTACCAGTGCTGAATAAAGAAGAGGAATCACTTCCCTTGATTTGCAAATGATACTCTTATTAATACACTCTGGTATGCTGTAGACCTTTTCTGCAACAAGACCATGCTATTGGTACATATTCATCTTAAGACATACTGTAATCACCAGGTCCTTCTCTGCACTACTGCAGACTAGCCACCCATTCCCCAGTTGCTTCTCTCTGGTAAAGATGAAATTCTTTAGAGAAAAATCATGCCACAAAACATAATAGTAGTATCTGGGAAATTCAGGGAGCAAATATCAAGTGTTTTGGGAGTAGCTGGGACACCCAGGAGCAAAACAAATCAGTCTATTTGAGAGAACATTTACAATGGCTGTATATAAAATGGGATTTGAGCATCATGTCACTAAAATCTGTCTGAATGTAAAGCAAACAAGCAAACAAACAAATTCTCCAATCTGCACAAGTTCCAGTGGCCAGCACAGTTAGATTGGATCATCTGAGCTACTGTCAGCTGAGCTCTTTCATTTGGAAAGAAAGTTTTGTCTTCCTGACTGCACAGTAGCACACTTTTCCTAGGAGGGTGCTCTGTCGATAGCCTGGTGAGGGTTTAAACCCTCTTAAGGGAAGGAGGGCACTGAGACTTTCCACATCCTGGGCAAGTGCTGTATCCATTCTACTCACTGTGATTTTAATGAAAATGGCTGTACCTGCTACAGGTTTAGTGCAACAATCACACACATTGTTTCTGAAGGGGGAATTGTGTCTTTTGGGAGTCCTCATGCTCAGTCAGTCACACCTGGCCCCACGAACCATTTTCCTTCTAAGTGGCTTTTGGCAGGCTTGACAGTTTTCCCATTTAAGTATCTCCTGAGGATCAGTCTTGGACCAGATGCTCCTATTAGTGCATTCTATTTGATAAGACTGTAATAGATTCCCCAAAGGAGCACTTGCTTTGGACCTCCAGCCTTACCCAGTCTCTTGGAACATCTCCTGAAGCCAGCTGAAGTGTAGCTTCTAAAGACTCTGAGACCCAACCTTTTTGGTCCCCTACACCCCTGATTATTTGAAGCCCTCACCCTGCACTTTTTTTTTAACCTTTTTCCTTCTGCTTTTAATATTTTTATAAACAGTTTTTAAAAGTTAAAAAAACAAACAAAGAGTGTCTCTCTCTGAGATTTCGTACATTTTCTCTATCCTATACTGAACAGCAGAGAGGAGCTAATTTCTTGCTGGCCCACGCCAAGATGGGAACTCTGAAATGCCACAGAAACCAGGTTGCAGGGGCTAGCTCCAGTGACTCCCTCCAACTTCTCTGCTTCCTGATCCAGGAATATGTCACACTTGAATATAGACACTTCACCTTGCAACAAAATGTGGGCTGGTTTGTGTTGTTCTTGGCCACTGAAGGACCCCTCTGCAAGGAGGAAAATGGACAGCTGGTCTTACATGGGGGGGAGGGGCATCAATCTCCCATGATATCATTCTTTCTTTCTTTCTCTCTCTCTCTCCCTTTTGCCCCTGGGAGTCTCTGTTTTTTTAAGACTGCATCTTTGCTGGGTCCTCCTCTGAAGTGCCTTCCTGGCACCAGAAAAGTGCCTGGAATCCAACTGGTGTGTCAACATAGGCAAATTAGCTCCCCGCTGTTTGATGATCCATTCCCCATTAATAGAGAACATTACACAAATCCCCACAGCTCTGGTTCAAAATGCAATTAACCCTTCCTCTCCCCAAAATGTTGATAACCTTTAACCCAGACACAGTGTAAATATAGTCTGTCACAAAGCCAAACTACAAACACTTAACAAGTCTTTCTGTCATCGCTAAAATACTTTTATAGGAATGTTAAACACTGGCTGTTTTTTAACCTGATTATCAATGCCCTTTCTTGCATTACATATCTTTTAATGGTAAGATATGTTTATCATTTTCCCTGAATTCTTTGTGCTCTATCACAATTGCTCAGGGTTTTTACTTTGCATTTCTTTGGGTGTATTTACACATGTGCTTTAATGCACAGTAGCCTATGTTATTGCATATTAAGCGTCACTTTAAAAAATGTGCACTTTTGTTACTGCACATTAGGGCAGACTAACATGCATTTATTTAGTACCTCGCATTGAAGGTACTACATTTAATGTACATTAGTAAAAGCACCTTAATGAAAGTGTAGACACACCCTTTTTGAGGTTTTGGTCTACACAGTGCACTGAGACTGGATCCTCATGTCTCTCTATCATTCATGTTTCCTAGCGAAGCATATCAAGCAGCTTAAGTGTTGCATACATATTTCTCTGATGTGAATTTGGACATCCTACATAATCATCACCCATTCTTGTCATGCATGTTGCAATATTAGGCTGACTGTAAGAAATCCATGAGGACCCAGAAGTAGTTCTGGACCTGTTGTTTGACCTTCTCCATTTGCCCACTAAAGGCCACAATGCTGCTTCTGCTGCAGTAGTTGCCTGCTCTACAGGAGTATGCACTCTGAATGGTGCAGAAACCTGAAGCATTCAAAGAGCAGAGACTCAGAAAAAAAATCAGCAGCAATATCCTCTTTCCTACCAACACAATGTAGAAAGAATTAAATACCAGACTACCTTTTTGTTTTCATTTTTATTCCCTTCTTTTCTACAGTTAAAGAACCTCTTTTAATTTGTTTTACTGTGTTTCTTCCCCCACCCCCGCCAGTTCCATTTCAGTTTTCAGTGGAGTCTGGGACTCTTTAATAGGGCTGCTCTGTTTTTAGCCTGAAGACCACTTTCTTTACAAGGCTCCATTTGAAGGAATGTATTTCCTTTGCCCTGCAAATGGTATGGGAACCTATCAAGTGCCTGAAGGTAAAGAAATCAAACCTTATTGTTTGGTGCTTCTCTAGTTTTAAAGCAGGCTGTTTTTCTATTGTTTCTCCTGTGAAGACATCCTCCCTCCAGTAGTATAACTATGGGTGGGTGAGCAGGGCATGAGCCCTGGGCACTGCTCAAAGGAAAAGGTGCCTAAATAGGTTGGGATGGGTGGGGGGCACTGCACCCTGCCTCTTCCTCCACCCCATCCCATCCCATCCCCTCCACCTTCCCTTAAACAGCTCTAGCTGTGAGGTGTGAGACAGGTTGGGCAAGTAGAGCAGCAGATGTATGATTTGGTGCTGGCCAGAGGTTCACTCCCAGGGGAAGCCACTGCTGCAGTGGTAAGTGTTGGGGAGATTTAACTATCTCACCTCTCTTTTAGCCATTGAATTTCAGCTTTTAAAATCTCTACTCTGCACGTGGATTGGCAACAGGTTTCACAGGGGTACACTGTACCATATACACTTCTGACTCTTCCTTTCTATTTCTGATCCAGGTATCCTTGCTTTTTTGCCTTATAACCCAGTTTCTCTTTAGGACTATGGATTTAACTATGGGATTATGATGCTTCTCCCATAGGTTAGGCTGCCGCTACAGTTGTACAAGCAATTCATTTTTTGGCTCACTGTGTGAACAAACAATTAAAGGGAATTTTCTTCTTTCAGATCAAAAAGAAAAGAAGAAAAAAAATTACTCCAGGCAAAATATTTTGTTTCATTTTTACTTTAGTTTTAAAAATAAATTTAGGCAACGTTACGATCTTTACTCATCTAGAAGATGACCCTGATTATAATGACCCTGACCCCAGTAATTGGATTCTATATACGGAAAATTTATAAGAGTGTTACAATTTCCCAATTATAGAATCTAACTATTGAAGGTGTGCTTTGAGTGCATCTCCCTCCCACTGTTACAGCAGGGGAAATAAATCAGGTGGGGGATCAGCTAGTCCTTTGCTCTTTGCCTTCACCCCAGAATTTTCCCCTGGCAGCTCCTTCCCCTTCTCCTAACTGTCAGACCTTGCTCTCCCTGAGCACATGGAAGTAAGTAGCAAATTTCAAAATAATAACCTTGAAATTAAATATGGCTGTAGCAATTTGCATATAGTACCCATATGCTTAGTTCGTTCAGAATTGATGCATGTTACCTTTTTTTGAAACTGCAAGTATTAGCATAGGTGTTTCATAAATAGAATTTTGAATGGCACTTTGATACTCATCTACTTAAACAAACTGGGCAAGTATACTTGTGCATTTTAATACACAGTAGACTATTTTACTGCACATTAAAGTATCACATAAAAAACATAACATTACACTAATGCACAGTAAAATAGTCTACTGCACATTAAGAGTCACTAAAAAAGTGTGCAAATCTGCTACTGTGCATTAGCTTGCATGATATTAGCTCAAAACCAAAGCACTCTCCATTTATCCTTATTGAACTGCATCCTGTTCTGCTCTGCCCACTTTTCCAGTGCGTCCAGATCCACTTGGATCTGCATCCTATCCCCTAGCATGACTGCTTTTCCCCATAACTTAGTACCATCTGCAAACTTGTCCAGTGTGCTTTTCACATCCTCATCTAAGTCACTGATAAAGATGTATGGGCAGGTGAGAAGGTGATTATGAGAATGAAACTGTGTGGAAGACAGGTGTCAAGGACTGATTTTGTATTGATGTTAAATGGGCTAAGGATTAAAAAGAAAGGGATCTTAGATGCGACCTTCAGCAATCATCAGATGCTGAGAATGGTAGTGAGTTTAGATAAAAGTGAATAAAGAGAGAAAGGGATGTGGAAGTTAAGTGTTCAATTATTACAAGATGAGAATACGTTTCAAAATATGTGGAACTGTATAAATGATAGACAGTGCTGAAGAGATTTTACAAAAGCATCTGGGGAGTAGTGGACAATGATCAAGAGAAGAATAGGAGAATTTTTCAGAAATATTGGTTGAAGAGAAACAAAGAACGGGAGGAAAGAGCTAGAAGAACTACAGGCAAGAAACCAGGAATGTTTAAAGGTGGTGGTAAGAGAAGTACGAGTGAAATAAAAACTGAAAGACATAAAGTACACGGACTGAAGAATGGTCCAAAAGGTAAACAAACAAGAAAATCTTTCTGAGCAGAACACCCCAGTGGGAGAAAGAATGGGTGTAACCATTCATCCAACTGGGGACGAACAATCCCCAACATACTTACAGGCATGATGGCTTCAAACTAACTAGCACCATAACTGAAAGGGACCTAAGCCTAATGATAGACCATAGTACGAATGAGCCATCAGTGCAATGCTGTAGCCAGCAGGGCTAACAATACTCTTGCATGCATTAACCAATGCATTTCAAGCAAAACAAAGGAAAGTAATTCTTCCGCTTTACTCAGCACTGGTGAGGCCACAGCTGGACTATTGTGTTCAATTCTGGGCACCACACGTCAACAACGATGTGAAAAAGCTTGAAGGATTCCAGAGAAGAGCCACCCATATGATCACAGACTTGCAAGGAAAGCCATTAAAGGAAAGGTTGAGGGACTTGGGCCTCTTCAGCCTAAAAAACAGAAGGCTAAGAGGGGACTTGGTAGCAGCTTACCATTATATCAGGGAATACATCAAGGGCTTGAGGAACAACTGTTCACCAGAGAACCCTGAGGAAAACCAGGAGTAATGGCCCCAAACTCCTACAAGACCATTTCAGACTTAACACTAGGAAAAACTTCTTCACAGTTCGGGTGCCCACACTATGGAGTAAACTCCCTCCAGAGGTGGTACCTTGGCCTACCCTGAAAATCTTCAAGAGGAGACTAGACGGTCACCCCGCTGGGGGTCACCTGACCCCATTTGTCTTTCCTGCCTAGTGCAGGGAGGCTAGACCCAGCAATCTTGTGAAGTCCCTTCCAGCCCCTTACAATCTATGAATCTATGGATTTTTTGGAAAAACTGAGGAAAAGAAGGAAGGAACTGAAAGCAATGAGAACTAAAAAAAAGGAATCCAAGTAGAAGAGAGAGTAAAGATATTAGATGTGGTGGTAGAGTTTTGTCAAGGGCTGTACAAACAAGAAGAGTGTACACAAGAAAATGAAGGTGTTCCTTGAAGGGTTAAAAGATAGAATAGAGGATGGGAAGAAACAGAAATTGGAGAAGTTAAACATGAGAGAGGTGGAGGACTGTTTATAAACTTGCAAGAGAAGGAAGTTGCTGGGAAGAGATGCATTTCCAGTGGAATTCTATGAAAAATGTTGACAATGGCTGGGAACAGATATAATAGAGATATACATGGAAAAAATGGAGAGTGGGGAGATAGGGAAGGATTTTGCAGAAGGTATGGTAATATTTTATATTCAAGAAATGAAAGGAAGATATGTTAGGCAACTGGAGGCCAATAACCCTTTTAAACACAGACTACAAATTGATGGCAAAAGTACTGGCCAAAAGAATATGCAACTCTTTAGCAGATGTGATAAAAAAAGAAAAGATGTGTGCTGTTCCTGAGAGGAGCATACCCATATCCTATGGTTAATGAATGATGTCATATGGGATGTGCAAGAGAGGAAGAGAGACATGGTAATAATGAATTTAGACCTGTAAAAAGCTTGAGAGAGCTGAACTTGATTTCATGTTTGAAGTACTATAGAGCAGGGGTTTTCAACCTTTTTAAATAAGTGTACCCCTGGCAGCTGGACACAGGGAGCTTGGATGGGAGAGGGAAGGGTGGCGTGCGGCTAGATGTGGAGGGGCAGAAGCATGGGGTGGTGGATGGTGGTGGCAACCCCCACTTCATACAAGCTTCCCCTGCTCGCTCCCCTCCCCCTCTAGCATCCAATCAGCCAGGCAGTGCCTGTGTGGCCTGCACAGGGGTGCCATTGCCCTCCCCGTGCCCTGGTTCTGCTCCTGGGAGGCTGCAGTGCAAGGTGATGGATGGCGGCCTTCCATCCCTGCCCACCTGCATGCACCCCCTAAGGCTTTCCCAAGTACCCCTGGGGGTACACGTACCACAGGTTAACAACCCCTGCTGTAGACGATAGGGTTTCCTGTGAAGATCACCAGATGGGTTAAAGTGTTGTACAGTAAAGCAGGAAACCAAGTATGGGGAATGGTTACTTGAGCAAAGTGTTTCCCATACAAATAGGGGTAAGACAGGGATGCCCACTGTCCCCCTATCTTGCTGTGTGAATGATGGAGCTATTAGTGCAGAGAATTTGTGATGATAAGCTGATAAGCAGTGTCAAGATACCAGGAGGAGGAGAAGTTAAATGTTCATTGTATATGAACAGGGATGATGTGAGCATAGTGGCTCAGGACAACATATCAGTTGAAAGGGTACTGATGCATACTGAGGAACACAGTGAGGTGTCAGCAGCAAAATTAAATAAGATGAAAAATGGAGACTTGGGAGAATTTACAGAAGTTTGGATTGTGGGTAGCAGAGGGTGTAAACAAGATCTTGGGAATACCAATGGATGCCAAAGGGAAAGGACCAAAAGTGTGGGAAAAGTTAAAGATAAGCATGGGACAAAATGGGATTGTGGAGTGATAGAATGTTATCTTTCAATGGTAAAGTCACTGCAGTGAAAATCGTACTGTTCCTAATCAACTTTTACACACGAGTGGTGTAGCTTCCATCATGGCAGCAGATAAGGAGGGTACAGAGCTAGATATATGTTTTGTTGGGTGGAAGTTAAAGAGAATGGAGCTATACAAAGTCAGGGACTTAGGAGGTAGGTGAATGCCAGATTTGGAAAGTTTTGTGTACATTTACTTTATAAGTAGTATCTGTAAAGAGGCAATGAAGGGGTTGAGGAAGGCTACCATTACCTGTCCAGAAGGATGTTAAGAAGATGGGACATGTGAGGGAGAAATTGGGAAAAAAGTAGGCACAGCAGCCACTGGTCTACTATGCAAAAATGGAGTTTAAGGGTAAATAAACTAGAGGGAGTGAGACTAGAGTGCTTGAAAGACTAAGTGGATGATTAATACAGGCAGTCCTCGACATACAACATATCAAGTTACAACATTTTGCACTTAAACATTTATAAATTGACACCCTGTTTCAACTTTCTGACATCAGTTTTGACTTTACAATACTTGATCTGATGCGATGCCACACCAGCAAACAAGTTCACTGCATTGCCCATATCACTGGAGAACATCTGTCCAAACTTCCTTAGACACTTACTGCAGCCAAGGCTCCTGAGAAGACTCCAGCCAAGAACCCTTCAAAAAGTCCAGCCAAGTTACCTCAAAGAAGTCCTTCTAAATCGATATGATTGCTATTTACAATATAAATACATTAATGTAGCTATATTACTCATCTATAATTGACTGAGTACAAAAGTCTGGGTTATCTTTGGTGAAAACAGGGTAATTGGTTCCTGAACCAAGGCCCATCCCCCATTTATAACATTGTTTCCTATAGGAGAATTGGTTCCAAGTTACAAGGCTTTGACTTAAGACATGGTTTTCAGGAACCAATTGTATTCTAAGCCCAAGGGCTGCCTGTATGATAAGAAAGCAAGACATGATAACAATAGATAAGAATTTGAAGGAAGAACATATGGTAAAAGTATGGAAAGAAGTGACAGATAATAGATTGAAAGAAGAATATACAGATACCATACGGGTAATGATATGGAATATTCTTTCTGTGATGAACATTGAGCATAAATGGGGTTTGATAAGATTGATGGTGTGCTGGAGAGAGGGATGTAGCGCTGAATAATCTGTATCACGTGTACTTTGAGACTGCCCTTTTGTGCAAGAGGTATGGGAAAGGGTGAATCATTTTGTAAGGGCAATCAAGATGAACTGTGACTTAACATATGAAATGGTGCTGTATGGGTTAATGCCCAAAGGACTGGAGACAGACACAGAGAACCATACTACTTTGTGCGACAGTAGCAATATGGAAGGTGAGAAACCTGATATTGATCAAAGAACTGGCTTTTACCAGAAGAGAATGCTTAGAGTTGGCAATATATGAATTGAAATATTACATGGATCAAGATGTGGGTGAGATGGAGGAAAGAAGAATGTTGGTGTTTCTTCAAAAAGGACAAATGGACAGAGTGAAAGTTATTGCTGCCTCCCGGGTTGGGGTTGGTTCACGAGAGGTTAGTGTGTTAATGGCAGAAAAGGGTGTAATAAGAACAAAGTATAGCTGTAGGGGAGGTTGTCAAGATTTGTGTTACCATAATATCTTTTAAATGTTTTGTAATAAAAAGGAAAAAGGTTCCTATCAACATATTTGCCCACCTCCTTCAGATGCCAAGGGGATGTGGAGGAAGTATCTGTATTCTTCAAGATGGTGACAAGAGTCAAGAACCTAACCAGAGAAGCAGCTCTGTTTGGTCACCTGTCCAAACAGCAGGGAACCCTGATGGCTTACTTTAACCAGTTCACCTCCTGCTTCAGAAATCCGCCGTGGAAAATTAGGAATGAGCTCATGTACAGGCACACAAACCTCTCCATAGAGGTATGTGTCAAAATGGGACTGAGTGAGATCCAAGGGTAGTATGAGAAATCAACAGAAGATGTTAGGGAGGAGATAGCAGAGATCATATGGAAGAGGAAGGGCTGGCATAGATTGTTCAGGGGTGGGTCCCCTGAAGAGAGCAGTGAGGAGGATGAAGATGAGGACAGCCATGAGGCCAACAAGAGAGGAAGATGATGACAACAGCGACAATTGAAAGGACTGGGAAATAGATGAGGGAATTGGCAGTGGGGAGGGGATGGGGAATGAGGTGAGTTTGCATCATTGTGATGGTGATGGGCGTGCAGGTGCACACATGAGGAAACGGAGGTGAACGGTGGAGTTATTATAATAGGAATGTGAATGGCGTAATTGTAACAATGTGCTTTGGAGTGTCAAGTGAGCCACAGCAGCCACATGACAGATTGGCAGAAGTATAGTTATACATATAACTAAACTTATACATACATATGTATTTATTTGCTCAATATGGGACATTACGCTGTATAGTCATGCTCAGTGTTGGCTGTATTTAGCCAACTTCATAGCTGGTTTTCATTGCTGACCACCTGCTACTTTTGGCAACAGTTTAATGATAGACAATATCTTTAGTGAGATTTTGTTGTATGTGGTTATAAGACATGAGGCTTTTTCCGCCCTGCCAATTGTATTTATTTGTATTCAAGTAAACACAATAGTCTTGAAGCATAAACTCAATGTCAAAACATCAAGAAGCTTGGTTTCAAAAATGTCAAGCAAAATATTTTGATTTTGATTTTTTTTTCAGCTGAAACTATTGACCCAAATTCTAAAATAGCTTTGGCTGTCCTAGACCTTCACTTGCACTGAATAAGATATTTGACCAAAAAATACTGTTCAGCTCAAATTGCAATTTAGTTTATGTTTATAAAGCTGCATTTTGAATCCTGAAAAAAATATTCATATGAATAATCAGATCAACTTGGAACTTGCTGTGATACTTCAGACAGAAGGCGGAATAGAGTTGTACTTTACAGACTAACTCATTTGCAGGGGTATAGTTTATAGCGAATATACTAATTTCATTTGAAATTGCAGTGAAGTTCTGGTGAAGAAAATTGGCACATGCCTCAAAGAGGGCAAACACAATGTGCCACAAGATGGATGCCAGCCTCTATGTCTCTTCTAGGAAGCAGGATGGGGCACAAGTCCAGTGTTAACCCTTTCACAGTCACTCTCAAATTGGTCCTAGTTTTTGGGATGTTTTATCCCATAACAGGGGTATGAAGGATATTTCATAACAAGATGGCAGTCACCATAGTACTATATATATCCCTCGTCTTCTCATTATAAGTCTCTTCTTTCACTGACTAGCATTAATATTTGTACTTCACAGCCATCATTATTGGTTAAGAGAAAGCAATTATCTTTTCCACACATTACAGAAAAGGTAACTGCAAAACCACACAAGGTCACTAACGGCAGAGCTAAAATAAAAACTCAGCTCTCTACTCTAGTAGTTCCTAGTCTTGTTAGTTCAGCAAGTCTGCCTATTAGGAAATGACTATGCAAACCAGAACGTGTATTTTTCCTATCTATATGCCCTGTTGTCATCATGTGACTTCCCAGAATCTGTGTATCCTATGCCCATTTGCGAAATCAAGATACTTCCTTACCTCAGAGTCGTGTCAATGAATCTGATAATATTTTGGAAGAAAAAAAAAATAGTGAGATATTAGAAATGTTGAAATTATTGGGAGGGAAAGAGTGGTAGGCCTTGTATCTCTTCTCTGCTGAAAGAGCATGGACCAGAATGGTCAAGGGCTGTGGAAAAAGTGAACTGAAATAAGACTGAGTCTGACCTTCTCAAATTCGTGAGAAAGAGTGGTCTTTTGGTTGAGGCAATGGCCCCAAATGTTTGATCTGTTATTGAGTTCCTGTAGGTTTTCCGAGGTAGTTCTTCATTTGTAAAGGCATATTTACAATATTTCATATTTCCATACTCACAGTGGTATTGGGAAGACAAAATCATTAACATTTTAAATGAAAGAGCCTAATGACCTAATAAGAGCTATGTATGAAAGTAACTGCCCATCCATATGAATAGTTAGGGCTTCGTAATTAAGATCCTGGCCCCAAGAATATATTTAAAATGCATCTCTTTTACCAGACTGATATAGGCTCTTTCCCTTTAAGGGGAGGAAAAAACAGAAAATCTCTCTTTCCCGATCAATAGACAACTGTGATAATGGCAATTTGTAAAATTGCCATAGTATACTGACAAATAGTCCAGTCTTTCCATAATAAGTAGGTTTTGCTTAAACAGTATGTAGCTTGCTTAACACAGCAACAGCTATCTTTGCTAGTTATAAATCAAAAAACACAACTGTTAAAATAAAAATACCACTTTGCTTTTAACAAATATTTCCAATGACTTTTTTGGTAAACTAAATCTGCATGTAACTACTGCAAGCTAAATCCTTTGTTATTCAAGGGATATCCTAATCCCACCAGATGTTGATCATAAAAGACTCCTAATGAATGAGAACTGGTCACAGCAGATGGTTTATACAATCAGATATTTTACAAAGATTTACTATTGCAGAGATTTATACTGCAGGCTTTTAAATTTTGTTCTATTACATTTCCAAGATAAAAATATATATATATATATAAGCAAGATAAATATACAAAATTTGAAATAAAAGAAAAAAGATCAGGAAAGAATTTTTCAGAGAATATATGCCTCATGAGAGATATTGAGGGAGAGATTACAGCTTCTAGGATTATTAAAGATAAAGGAATCTTAGCACACAGGTTACTTTAAAGCTAAAACTGTAACAACCACACAATTATCCCTATTTTCATTCCAGCAAACCAGATACATTATTCACTCATTTTTACAGGCTCAAGAGAAATAAATGGAACCAAGTCTTAGAAATTACTCTACCTGGAAAGAAGAACCCTTATAATGATAAAAAAAATTAGCCATTTTTCTCACACATACAAACACATTTTATCTTCAGTTAAATCTTTGCGAATGTACTGCATTTGGGGAGGTTGTACAGGTGTAACTGGGGTCAGAATCTGGCTTTTAGCAGAAAGACTAGGGGAACAGGAAGGAGCACTGGCGGAATAGGGGAAAGTAAACAAGCAGCAACAGAAACAGTAGAAGAAAAAAATACACATGTATAGAAAAAAATAGAGAGCTTTTCAAAAGAGAAAGGCTGAGAGGAAACTGAAGTGAAGATTTTTTTTGGTCAACCTCCAACATGCATGCCACAAGTGCAAGTGGCAGAACAGGGAGGGGACAGGCAACATCAGCAGCAGATAGGGCAGAAGCAAAAGGCTAGCCACGTTTACATGTGACACTTACTGGACAGTAGCTCATTAGTGAATTCATGCTCACAGTCACTGGGCATGAACCATGATGTGACATTGGGAGGGAGTGGGGGGAGGGCAGGCAGGCAGGGGGCACTATGCTCATGTATATTCACATGGCCGCCAGGCAGCCTGGAAAGCTGCTTCCACAGGTAAGTTGGGAGGGGTTAAGGCCCTTATTGGGTGGGACGGAGGGATTAGGGCAGGGCTGGGGCTGCTGCCTAGCCATGAATGGGTCTTGGGGCCTGAGGCCACAGTGCATGGCTGCAGGGCCCTGGTGGGGAGTGGGATGGGACTGTGGGCAGCTTGTCTAGGGGATAAGGGTAAGCCTGACTCTCTGCTGCTGCATATGCTCCCAGAGGGCAGGGGGGCCCACACTCCCCAGATCTGTGCATGGGGTGGAGGCAGATGCAGGCTCCCACCCTGCTGCTCTCTCCTAGGGCCTCTGCAGCTTGGCAGGTGCTACCTGGTGGTGCAGGGCAAAGCAAGGCTATGCTGAGAAGCTGCTTGCTGCTGCAAACTCTTCCCTGTCCCTGTGATGTGTTCCCTGTGCATGCGGGGGCAGCAATGTTGGGTTGTGCCTCTCACTATAGCCGCGCGCGCAGGGGACGTGTTGCCAGAGGAGCGTAGAGCTCACAATGGCAAGCAGCTTTCCTGCATGGCCCCACTCCGCCCTGCAGTGCTGGATTGCACCTGCTGGGCTGCAGAGACCCTGAGGGGTGGCAGCAGCATGGGAGCCAAAGCCCACAGTGGGCACTCTGCCCCTCACCTGTCTTGCACACAGATCTGGGGGGCATAGGTCCCCCCTGCTTCCCCAGGAGTGTGTGTAGCATTGGGGACCCACCCCTAACCCAAGCCCACAGCAGGCAGGCAGCAAGCAAGCAATGGGGGTATCGGGGGAGCTGGACACAATGGAGCTCCATTGTGTCATAACCAAATCAATTAAGTGTTCAAGTCACAATAGACCGCATGGAGCCATTACCCCAAATTGGGTCACTTTCAGCTTCATTAGTTATTCCTATCTAGCAGTCAGTTATTGGCCACTCCAGACGTATAAAAGTTCATGCAGCTTTCGCCCAAGTCGGAGACCTCCGAGCATGCAACAGAGTAATCAGAGAACTCTGTAGCACGACCGAGGAAACTTGGCGAACTGATCACCCACCAATATCGCCCCATCACCAGGTCCTTTTGACGTACCCTCGTTATCCTGCAGGTTCCTTTTCATTCAAAAACTCATTTACTAGCAACTCGTTTAGTTAACCATGACAACGCAAGCAAGCTACCTCGAGGCCTGCGCTGCCATTTCACGTGGCATAAGTAAAATATTATTTTAAAATTAATAAGCTATCTCGCCTTTCCATCGCTGGCTGCCTGATGTCCGATTAACTTAGCGATCCTCTGGACGGCTCCGGCCACCCGAGACATGTTGCCGCAGCCACTGCCTTCTGCTGGGGGCAGGGGGCTGCGGACCCAGGTCTCTAGCCCCATAGCCCTGGCAGCTAGGGGCCCCTCTGGCAGGGCTGGGAAGGGCAGAGGCTATGGGGGAAGAGTGAGGGACACCGGCAGAGCCAGGTGATGAAGGGGGCTGTGGTGGGTCTATCATTTTAATCACTGATTTGGGGGGTTTAAAGTCAGAGAATTTGGTTTTTTGTTGTTTTTTTTTTTAAATCAGGGAAACCAGGATCCCTGATAATTTCATTCTCTCTCTTTTCTTCTTATTTTGTTTTAAACAACTGTTTTTCTTCTCTGGTTGTGTTTGGTAGATCCACAAAAAACTTGATGAATATGACAACTGATCCCTGATTTTCCAAAGAATTACATGTATGGCTATTTTATGGTCATAAGCTATCTAAGCAAATTCAATGCATGCACCTGAGTCTTTATAGGATCCAGGATGGAATACTGTTAAACAATTCAAAGTGAACATACTGGAGGAAAATCGTTCTTTTTTCCTCTAGTCTCTTTTAGTGAGAAAATTTTCAGGTGTTGCCCATAAGAACAGTAGATCTGAGGACAACCTTTTGCTACCATGAGCTACTGCAAATCTCTGCATGCCCTGGCCAGGTACAGACTTTACACTTTTATCTGTGTAGGTGGTCAGAAGCCAGCCTATACTCCTAAGAAGATCAGCACACACAGACTGGTTTAAAAATGGCAGAACCCAGTCTAAGATTTGCCTCAAACCAAAAGACAAATGTATGTTTGGTTTTCTACCCATCTAAACTACACTGCTTAGAGAAAAATGGGTAACTTATACCAATTCTGTCTTGGGCTTTCTTAGTGGCTGTACCTAGCTCCTTTTGACTGACAGATGCTGTGGAGGGAATACATGGAACCAGGCAGAAAGTATGACCCTGTGGATGCCTCCACTACTGCCCTGGTTGCAGTGTGCTATCCATTCCCTGACCTGCAATGGGCCAGATGCAATCTCTTCATGTGTCCAATATAGCCTGTGGACTACAGGTCCAACAGCCCCAACAGTTGTTAGCCCCAACAGCTGGTGAATTCAGTCCAGCATTTGATTTTTTGTAGTTAATAGAAATGACACCAGTTAGAGGCAGAAGACATATTCAAGGTATTTTCAAAGTGATCCAAGAAAAAAAAAAAAAAAGATATTCTTTACAAAACCAAATTCTCCACTTGCTATTTGGGGATAGCATGTCTGCTACTATGAACGTCAGGCTGGAATGAAAATTCAACTGCAGAAAACCAACAGGATCAGAACAAAACACAACTGAGCATGGAGGTTCAGCTTAATCCACAGGAATGTCCGGCACTCTTAAGAGAAGGTCTCCAGTTGTCCAAAGATAGCAGACCATCCTCAGTGGGAACTAGATGTTAAAAAGACTGGCTAGGCTATTCTGCAAGAGCTAGTAGAACAGCAAGATGTCATGCTGTACTTCTTGGCTAAGTACAAACAGTCAAATACCCCAAGTCTGAATTGATTCAATTTTTGCAGGTTAGTCAAAGCTGTGTAGATTGAACTGATAAGCAAGTGAATAGACATTCACTTTTCATTCTGGAAATGCAGCCATATGCCTGCAGTGGCCCAGGCCAGAAGCCAGTGGGTTGCTAGAGCATGCTTCCTTGCTCAGCTGGAGCAGACAGCTTGGGCCAAGGCTAGCCTGCCCACCCACCCTGTGAGTGGGGTTTTGCAGGGAAGATGCAAAGCACCTTGGGATGCAGGGGGACTGTGAGTTGAACTTTTGTCACAGATCCCAGATTCAAGTTAATAAACCTATTTAACCTAAATCAGTTAATTCTGATAAACATCCAAAAGCATGACAGATAAACCAGGATGGATGTAATAAGTTCAATGCAACAAAGGTATCTTCTCAGGAGATAAAAATCTGTATGCGTCTGTACAACTTGTGTCCATACAAAGAAACCAGTACTTTGGGTGGCAGACTGGTATAGTTGGGAAGGTGCCACACTGACAAAAAGGGAGTCTTAAAGGAATAAACACAATACAAATGATCACAGCTCACACTTGAGGCATCGTGAATATAGGAAGTCAAGGGATACATAGAGAAGATATTCTCTAATTGTTTGCTCTGCATTCTTTGCACCAGAAGCTTTGGTAATAAAAAGAGAACCGAAAAAATGCTCACTTATGAAAAGAATCTGAAATAAAAAGCAGTATTAAAATATAGCGGCAGGAATCACAGCCAGCTTGGATAATCAAAATCACTGGATACTAGTTGCAAGATAAAAATGGGCACAGGAGAACGGGACAGTGTTCAACAACAAAAGGCAAGATAGATGACTTATGCACCTTTGTAGACTTTATAAAGTTAGTCTATATCTACTCTGCCTCCATGCCTAACTATCTCTTTACCCAACGTCAAAAATATTATTGCCCGCTTTGAAATAACTGATTGTCACAGTGGGCTCCACAAGGGAGGGCCGTGATCCCCCTGGAGGTCCCTCTCGCCGCATCTAGGCTGGCCCAAAGCACCCTCAAATTCTCGCCCGCCACATCTTGATCTTAAATATAGTTGGGAGGCTGCCTTATACTGCCTTGGGCATGGCGTATCAGGACCTCTGTCCCTGTGGCCTTCCAGACTGTCTGATGGGTGATCCCTAGGCACCCTAGCCCTAGGGCTAAACGTGGCTCCTACCAACCCCTAATACCATGCCCCAAGCCTTGCAGGTGTACCGGATGTTGGTGTGTCAGAACTGTACCCTCTCTCTCAGGCCTTCTCCATCATCTAGCCCGCTCTGGGCCTTCTCGTCAGTGCCCCCTTCTCTAGAGGCTTCTCAGTGCCCCACCGGTGTTCTCAGCCCACCGCATGGCTACCCTCTTCTCAGGCCGGGTATACTGTGCTGCTATCCCCTCTAACCAGGGACCACCACAGCACTGGCCCTTCTCCAGGGGGTGCTATGCTGCTAACCCCTGTCTCCCAGGGTCCACCACAGCATCCAGCCCCTGGCCAGGGTCTAATGCTGCACTATCCTCCAACTGGTCTTGCGGTGCCTGTCCTGGGCTTCTCAAAATGCTGCCCCTCATCTGGGCTTCTCAAAATGGCACTCCCCTTTCTGGGCTTGCCATGCCCCCACAGGGCTTCTCAATAATGCTGCCACCTGTCTAGGGCTCCTTAAAATGCTGCCCCTTGTCTGGGCTTCTCAAAGTGGCGCTCCCCTTTCCAGGCTTGCCATGCCCCCACAGGGCTTCTCAATAATGCTGCCCCTTAAGGGCTCACCATGCCCTCACAGGGCTTCTCTAGGGGTTCTCAAATGCTGCCACCTGTCTAGGGCTCCTTAAAATGCTGCCCCCTGTCTGGGCTTCTCAAAGTGGCATTCCCCTATCTGGGCTCACCGTGCCCCCACAGGGCTTCTCTAAAGGTTGCCCCCTCTCCGGGGCTTGCTGCACCCAAACTGGCGCCGGGGTCCCCTCTCCACTGGGGGTTGCCCCTGAAGCCTCTTCCAACCCCTTATAGCCTCACCCAAACCACCAGTTATAACACTGTCAAAGTAAACACAAGCCTCCTGGCTGTAACTCAAACACAAGCCTCCTGGCTA
>JAGPOW010000261.1:160791189-160832088 GCA_030014935.1 Caiman crocodilus | reverse complement strand
TAGGTACATCAATGACTTCTTCATAAAATGGACATATAGGAAGGAACCTCTAGAGAAATTTCACTCAGACTTTAGCAACTTCCAGCCCGCCATCAAACTAACTCTGGAATATACCACCTGGCAGATTAATTTCTTCAGGTGCTTGTACAAATGACAAAATTGGCCTTTAAAGCAGCTTAACTGCCCTGTTGCACCGCTTTAATGGCGTAGCTATTTACACCTTTGACAGTGTATTTCACTTTAATTTCATAACGATGTACATGTTCGGTGGCGTATTTAAATGACCTCATTTTGTAGCAAAGTAAAACCCATCTGTTAAGTAACAAACTAAAATACCTCAAAGTGCAATGATGCACAGGATGCTGTAAGCCCAGATGTGCTCCGGGAAGCTAGGGCTTGGTAGGTTTTCCAGCGCCCTGTGCACTGTCCCTGCCACCTTCTCCTGACACCAGCACAGCCAGCCACCCTCCTGTCACTTTGCCACACTGCTCTAGGGAAAAGTTAGCCTGTTCCTGGGTGCTCTTAGGAGGCAGGAAGGTGGCGGGGACAGTGAATGGGGTGCTAGAGCCTACCTGCCTCTCCTGCAGCCAGGGGGTGAGTTGCTGGTGGACCAACCAGCCTATGAGCTGCAGAAGAGCCCGGACCTTCCCTTCATGGTGGCATCATCCCCCAGGCAGCACTGACCCACTAGCACTCTGCCCAAGCAGTCCCAAGGGGTGCTGCCACTGTGGAGGGAAGCACTGGGTCCTGCACAGCTCAGGGGTTGTGAGGCCCAGTGGCAGCTCATGCAGGCAGGCTCCACTGAGGAAAAAAAAGAAAAAAGTGGCAAAGAGCCTAATATATATATTTTTTCTCCCAGATCCTGCCTGCCTTTGCTGTGGTGGGGCTGATGGGGTGGTGAACTGCTGGTCGGCTGAGTGGTTCCTGAGCTGTATGGGCTTTCCTCCACGGTGGCAGTGCCCCCAGGGACCACCCGGGTGGGCTGCTAGCAGGTGGGTGCTGCCCAGGAAGCACCACCAACACAAAGGGAAGGGGCCCCCACAGCACTCAGAGGGTGGTGATGGACACGTTATTTTCAACCTGAAAAATGTGGGCAGTGGAGTTCCCCAAGGTTTGGTTCTTGGACTAGTGCTGTTCAACATCTTCATCAGTGACTTCGATGAGGGCATGGAAAGCACTCTGTCCAAATTTGCGAACAACACCAAATTATGGGGCAAAGTAAACACACTGGAGGGCAGGGAGCGGATGCAGATGGATTTGGACAGGTTTCAAATGTGGGCAGAACAGAATAGGATGCTGTTTAACAAAGATAAGTGCAAAGTGATGCATCTAGGGAGAAAGAATCACCAACATGTACAGGCCAGGAGGGCCCACATAATATGAGGGCTACGTTGCAGTGAGCAGGGTCTGAGAGAGATCTGCTTGGACTAAGGCTTACTCTAGGACCCTTAGATAACCTCCCTACTAAGAACATCCAGGCATGGCAGGTGAGAGAAAAGGAGGGGTACCTAGAGCTGGACCAGGGAAGGAGCCATGTGACCACCAATGGGCATCACAGCTCCCTCTGGAACATCGGTCTTGTTCCAGGTTCCCATACAATGTAAACCAAGCTGAAGTTTCTTCTATTGTGAATCACTGTGATAAGTCCATATATATATTTGAAAGAAGTTCTTGAAAGCATGTTCACTTCCTATATGGCAGAATTATGAGTTTCGTCTAAGGTATTTAAATAAAAGATCCAATCTTACTTCAGCAGGAGCAACTTTGTGTTAAAAGACAACATTCTATTGCTCGTTCTTAGCATATTTTTCTTGTTAAATTATTTCCTCACTAGAAAACAACTACAGTTTTCAAATGTTAAGGGTCCCCTGTGTGGTCATGCATTAGGAGATAGATTTTTCAACTCTGCTTCCTGAATGCCTGATGATTTAAGATAAGTAGACAGAAATTGTTAGCTGATTTCTCAGAACACCTAGTAGACAGAATTAATATTTAAAAAAGTATTTGTCTGTAATTTTGTTGTCAGTCAATTTGCCACATATACAAGAGACTATGGCTTAAAGAAGTATCAGCAGGGATGAGTAAAAATGTATTTTCAAGATGGTAGTTACTGCCTTTTTCTTTCTTTTTTATAGTCCATTGTCATTTTGTTGATATTTTTATACAAAGTTTGAAAACCCTATGACTAGAAAGGTATTTAAAATCCTGCAAGTGCTATAGAAGGCATACCAATGCACTATAATAAAGAAATATGAAGTTGGCCATTACCACTTTTGATAAAGCTTAACGGTTTAATTGCACCAGACTCAGGGGATTTCACTAATATTTATGAAAAACTCTGTATCCAGGAGACGGTGCTATTACCAGCTGAAAACTATGAATACAAACCTCTGTGGAAAATCAGACAAATGAAATGATTATTTAATACAAAAATGGAATGGCATTTTGATGAAGGGGCAGATTACAGAAAAACACACCTGAGAGCTTTCAGAAGTATTCTGGAATTCTTAATATATCAACCATCCTTAAAGCCCATGTTGTAGACCCTTTAGGTTTCCCCAATGCAGTAATTTCATCAATACGAAACATTGCTAACCTCACGATATTGTGGAGCAACTGTATTAAGGGATTTTCCTTCCAGACTGAAGTATGCTGCTCATTCTCTCTCTTGACTTTGACGGCTGTTCAGTTGAACTGAAAGTTTACATTCAGTTGCTTTCCAACTGTGCATCTGCTGTCCTGATTGGTTTTGTTTTAATCGGCTAGATAAAAATTCTAGTGTTTTAAACAGCATCACAAATCTTGAAGTCTGCTTTCTTATTGCAATTGCATGAAAGAAGGGAAACGAAGTGCACATCAGGGACCCCAGGAAAGTCTTTATAATGTGTTGTGCAGGATATCCATTTATCTTCTGTTGGACTACGTATAGAGCTAAATTCTATTTCACCATCTAGACATTTAGAGCTCAATCCTATTTTACTTTTATGTGCCTAAGGAAGGTCTGTGTAATTTTCACCATTTGTGCACAATTTGGGACTTAGTGCCAAAGTCCTCTTGCATGCTTAGTAGGCTGCACAGGTGCAGATAGAGGAAAGGAGGGATGAGAACTCTTCCATCATTTCATCCAATAGCTTAGTGGTTAGGGATGGCCCCTTATTCTGACCCAGGATAGCTAGGAAAAACAATCAAAAGATGTAACAAAAAACTCTCTCTATTGTTACTTTTGCTCCATTTCATGACACAGCATTCATAGCTTAGGAAAGGCTATTTAATGTATATTTGGCTAGTAACTTAGGACATCCAGTAAGTTATTTAACATCCAAGGCAGACACTGCTCATTGTTCATGATTCATTGTTTTCTCATCTCAAAACTATCCTATTGTAGTGCACTATAACTGAAGCACTAGCATAAGTCTATTTGGAAACTTTAACTTTTATAGACTGTGACATCCCACCTCTTATGTGTATCCCACTGACAGAATGTTATACTAGTGCTTGTAATCTCCACTAACTTTAAGTAGGCATCCAGGTGGGTTTTAACGTGTTGGCATTGAACTGTAAAGTTTGAAATGAGAGCACACCTCTTTGCTTAATATATGGTCTCTCATTCCCATGCTATATTATGGCAGCTAACCACAAAGTATAAGCCAACAGAGTCTCTCAGGCTGAAGCCCCCTTGACATAAAAGAGGGGAGGACTCCTGGAAGGGTGTATGATTTGCGAAGGCCCCTTTGACTTGGAATATGCTACCTCTTTGCTTTAAAATATCTCAGACTTGAACATCCTCGGTATATACATGTGAGCTAATTATAAAAGATTTTTCAGGGAAGGGATATTGCTTGAAATGTGACATATTTCATCTGAATTATATTTTATTTTCTGGGGTTGCTTTTTTTATCTGACATGAATTATACTTACACCCCCCCCCCTCATACAGCAAGGAGTACACAGAGAGAGTGTCTGTAAATTTAAACAGTTGATAGGGCCCTGAGGGCAAGAAGAAGCACAAAGTTAGAGGAATGATACTCCAGAACTCATTTGCTACTATACACAAAAGATGCCATTTATGGGTTTACTACAACTAAACCAGAGGTAGTGTTATAGTAAAACTCAAATGCATCACTTAGGGCACCTATACACATGCAGTGGAGCTGCTCCAACGTGCTGTAATTACAGCGTGTTGGAACAGATTCAATTAATCAGCCACTCCCAGAGCACGTGTATAAATGACCTTACTGCACATAGTAGACCTAAGAATGCAAATGTGGGCAGATGTGAAGTATAGCTCATCCTAGATATTTCCTCTTCATATGGACAGCTTAAGATGACATGGCCTAAAGTGTGTATCAACTTGGAAAAGCCACCCAAAGAAGAAGCAATCAAAAATCCCAAATTCTTGTTCATTTCTTCTCTGGAAATGTAGAGATAAAATAGGAATGAATGATAAAAGCAATAATTCAGCAATAATGTTGTTGTTACTACAAACTGGAGGACAGACATTAAAATGAATGTGAATTATACTGCAGCCCCTTCCTGAGATGAGGTAGCAATGTGTTTGTGGTAGGTACAAGTTTTCTTGTATATAATGTTTCAAATTTTCAATTTAGACCTAGCTGGACTGTAAGAGGATCACTTACCCTGTTTCCTGGTATAGGCAAGTCAGCTCTGGTTTCAGGTCTAACTAGTTTTATTCTTTCCAGAAACAGCTTTGAGTCCATAATAAAAGAACCAACCAAACCAAAAGCCTTCCCATCTTCATTCATATCTCAGGAAAAGCAGTTACAGCTCTGGTCCCCTCCTCAGCACAGCAGCCTGCCCTCCTCTCCTCCCATATTCCCCTCCTGGAGTTCTTAGGCCTTCTGATGGCTTTGCCCTCGTCATTTCCAGCTGGCTCCCAGCCACTCAGTCAGGCACACAACCATCTGCTGTCTGTCTGCAGCTAGGCTTCAAGCCTTTCAGGACCTGAGCACGTCCTTACAAGGATCTGTTTTTCTGGTCAAACATATAGCTCAGGGGTTGTCAACTGGGGATATGTGTACTCCCAGGGGTACCTGAGAAAGCCCTAGGGGGTATGCATGGTCAGGTGGGGGACAGAGCACCACCATGCACCATCCTGAGCAGGTACCATCTGCCCGCCCAGACATAGTGGGCAGGGGAAGGTTGCACATGGCTTCGCGTTCAGTTTTGCGTGCCACCCCTCTCTGCCCACCCACCCTCTGCTTGGCATCCAGCCATTAGTCTGGCCACTGGGGGTACACTGAGCCCAAAAAGTTTGAAAAACCTTGGAATAGTTCATTTCCCTGGTATAATGTAACTGTTACCAGTGTAGATGCTCTCACCATTGTGGCTCAGCTATCAGAACCCGCGCAAATATTTTTTGTAACTTTCCTCATTGCAGATAAAGCCATTAGTCTTCTAGGGCATCTTTACATATGATCTAAGAGTGGTGGTGGTGGGGTGCCGCTCCAAGAGCCACTCTAATTAAAACATGCACAGTGTCTCGTGTATTCAGCATCCTCCACTTCAAAAGCAGGGGCGCTTCAACTAAAGCTTGTTTGATGAGCTTTAATTAAAGAGCCACCACCACTATTTTGAAGTGCAGGGATGCTGAATACATGAGACGCAAAGGTTGCTAGAGCGTGGTAATAAACGCACTCCAGCAGACTCGATTAATAGAGTCTGATCTGACACGTTATTATAGTGCATCGGAACAGCATCTCCAGATGTCTACAGGCAACCCTAGACTGCAGAGAAAGTGAATTGCTAACATAAACAAGCAACCCCCCCAAATGAATAGCCCCCCCAGCAAAAAACTCCAAAGACAACTCTCTCTGCCCCCTAAATATCCTTCCAGAAGCTGTTACTAAGAGAGATTTTGTTTTCATTTTGACATATTGAAATCTGATTTAATTCAATTCAAAATAAAAACTACACAGCTTAAAACTTTACTCTAAAGGGAATAGTGTTCCACCTCTGAGACTGTAACCTGTCAGGCTGTCCTGCATCCAGAGGCCCAGGAAGCCCTGGGATCCCCAACTGTGGAGACGTCTGTCTGTTAAAGGGGCTGATAGCTGGATAGTCTGTCTGATAGGAAACCTGGCAGGTCTCTAATAGCATATTATCTAGCACCAAGGTTCCCCTGGGACTTCAAAAAATCAAAGTCTCCATTTTTGGTGAATTGGTATATTCAGAAGGATGAAAATAGGCCTGGAATTTTTTTTCTGACAAACTTTAGTTTGGAACCATCTTTACACAGATTAAGGAAACAACACAGGCAGTAAGTATAATTTGTTTTTTACAAATCGAAACTAGTAGTAAAAATGGCTAAATCTAGATTGATCACTTCCCTATCTGTAAGAGTGTGCAGCTGATACATCACCTAAATGATTTCTGTATCGACTTTACATGGAGGGCCATTTTGTCAATTCAGCTACAGAGTACATTCTCCACAATGTAGCAGGATGTCTATCAAGGTTTTTCCAAGATTTCTGGAGAAGATATTTTCTCTGCATTACTTGCAATTCCATGGAATTCAAGACTAAATTCTATCTAGAATACAAGAGCACATATCACCAGGAGCATATGAAGATGAAATTAACATATATTTCCTATTCTGGTTTTGTGTTAAGTTTCATGAACATTTTAAAATTATTTTTGATCTTTAAGGCCCCTTTGGTAGAAGATGTAGCAGGCCAGCCAACCTTCTTTTGACCTGTGTTCACAAACATTCACTACTGTGACTGCCAAGATCACAGAAATAACTATATATGCCATCATCCCTCTTAGTTGTTACCTTCTACCTGCCTATTCACTATTGCTCTGTATGGCTAGGGACAGACATTCAAAAACCTGAGCCTGAATTGTTCAGTCTTTTTAGGTTAGTCTAACCTTCAAAGAGTGAACTGGTTTACAAGTGAATAGACGTTCAGCACATGCCTACAGTAGCTCAAGCCAGAAGCCTGAGGACACTAGAGCAGCCCTCCCTTCCACAGGGAAGCTGAGCTGAGAAGGGGGGCATGGCCAGGCCCTTGCAGGCCCACCCCAGTGGCTCCCTGACAGCTGGGACTCCCAGCCCACAGGGCTGCCAGCCCCAGAGGGGAACTCTTCTCCCTCCTCCCTCTCCCCCACCGCTGTGCTGGAGGGGCTGTGGGGGCTGTGGTGGGGTAGGAAGCAGGACTCTGTGAGGCTGCCTGGTCCCAAAGAGGGACTCTTCCCCCTGCTTCTCCCCCATCGCTGTGTGGTGGGGAGGAAGGGCTGTATGGGATGTTGCCCAGCCCCAGAAGGGGACTCTTCCTCCCAGTCCTCCCCCAGGGCAGAGGGAGGCTCTGCTCCATGCTAGGGGAGAACTCTTTCCCACTCCTCCTCCCCTAGAGGGGCAGCAGGAGCATGGAGCTCATGTGGACAAGGTGTGGGTCTGTGGGGTGTAAGGGAGGGTGGGGGATGTAGGGACAGGCGGGGAGTTCAGGATGCCCGCAGCTCTGCACTCACAGAGGGGAAGTCCCACACTGAACTCTGTGGGGAAGCAAGGGGCAGAGCTCCCTTCCCTGCCAGCAGAGTGACCGGACCTGCACAGTGGGGAGCAGGGGAAGCAGCTGGCTCCAGTATAGGGCTTCTCCCACTGCAAGTGCTGGAGCTCAGGGGGCAGAACCACAGGGATAAGGCAGGCTCCGCTTCCTTCCCGCCGTGCAGCGCTGGCTGGAGCTGTGCCTGCACCAGGCACAAGCACCCTGACCTCCCTGCCTGTTGCTTCTGCCAGGCAGCGGGGCTGCATGCCATAAAGGAAAATGTGTAGCGGTCTCTTTATGCCCCCACCCTCCCTCACACCCCACACACCCACACCCTACCAGCTAAGCGCGCCGTGCTTCCATTGCCCCTCCAGGGGGAGGAAGAGGAAGAGGGGGAAGAGTTCCCTCCAGCATGGAACAGAGCCTCCTCCTGCCCCCCACCGGGGCTGGGCAGCATCGCATGGAGCCCCACCCCCTCCCAGGCCTGCATCAGCAGGGGGGAAGGGGAGAAGGGGGATGAAACCCCATCCAGCACCTCAGAGTCCCCCTTCCCACCCTGGCAGGAGGAGGAGGGGGAAGAGTCTCCCCCAGCACAGAACAGAGTCCCCCTCCACACCCTGTGGGACAGCCAACCCAGCATGGCCCCATTAAGGGAAAGGGGGCAGGGAAAAGAGTTAATTCCTCCATCTTGTTCCTTCCCTGCTCCAGGGGCCACTGCTGCAGTCCCCTCTCCTCTACTCCCCAGCAGACAGGCTTACACCAGCTGCAGTGGGGGAAGAGGGGAAGAATTAACCCCTTCCCTGCCCATTTTGCCCTGAAGCAGAAGCAGAGAGCCTGCTCAGCCCAGACAGCATGCCAGTGTGCTAGGGGAGTCTGGTTTATCTTAAAACAACAAGAGGTCTAGGACAGACATTGCATAAAACGGTTTAACCCAAATCAATTAAGTCTGATACTTCATTCAGTCAAGTTTATCCCAAACCAGTTTTGACCATTTTGAAATGGTTTATGTGCACTCAATGTCTGTTCTGTTACAGGTTTAAACCAGTGTCTGATCATTTAAACTGGTTTATGCATACTGTCTGTCCCTAACCTTCATCTGTTGTGCACCTTATCATGGTCTTACAATGTGAACTGTCTGAGGCCAGGACTCTTTTCATGCTGCTCATTTGTGTAATGTTTAGCATAGTGAGCCCCAGTTCTGACTTGGATCTTTTAGGACTATCACAATACAAATGCTACACCTGAAGAGGTTTAGGTGTTTAGTTTACTCTGAGAAATATCCTGAGACAGTGGAAGTTTGGGGTTTTAAATCTTATCACCCTCCTCTATAAAATATACTTCCTGAGGCAATCTACAATTCACAGAAAGCATTAGGAATGGAAAGCAGATTTTAAAAAGTTTGTTATTGTTATTAAGCATTGAAATTTTTTATTATTTTGGATAGCAGCCCAAGACATTCATGATAAGGGATTTGATAAGTTCACTTTTGTTGTCTTTGATGTTGTAAAAAATACTCAGATGGCAAAACGTGACTGATGTTCATGCCAGCTGGGAAATTAATTATTCACGGCAATGATGTCTAAGAAACTACCATTTCAGTATACAATCTGTATGGCTATTTATACAACTCTTTGTTGATGCATGTGAAAAAAACTGTCCCTTGCATCTTATTGATGGTCTAATTCCATTAACAACTATTAAAATTAAAAACTTGTTCTGCTTTAAGATTTTAAGCAAAAACTCCCTGTATATTTAAACATTTTCATAGGAGAAAACTGTAACAATTAAAGATATAATACTGCCTAGAAAAATGAAGATTTGGGGATTGTGGTTCTGCCCTGGCTCCTTGTGACAGCCTGGTCTGGAGTACGGGCAGAGCCACGATCTATTGCCTGCACACCCCTGCCTGGAGTGTGCAAGCTACGGATCGTGGCACTTTCCTGACTCCAGAGCAAGCTGTCCCCATCACAAGTTCCCAGTGGCTCTGAAGCAGCTCTCTGCTCTGCTCTGCCACACACACTGCCAGAGCAACTGTGGCGTGTCTGGATGGCAACCCCAGCCTTGAACTTCCCCAGGCAGCTGGGGCTGGGGTCTCCATGTGCAGGGGTGGCTGGGAAATGGAGTCCACTGCCAGCCAGATCTTGCCTGGGTGCCAGATTTTGCCCATCCCTGATCTTCTACCTCTTGCTAAGGAAGTCCTGTTAGAAGCTCCACATGGTTTCGAACCATCTGACAAGGCAATTGACACGATTAATAAAAAAGACACAACACTAATTATTTTCTAGGATTAGCAAATAGGAGAGTTTAGAAAAATACATTCAGGAGTTCCTTGGTATGTCTGTTATTTCACACTTTATTTATTTTATAATGCTCAGATGGATACCATATGGTGCTGATAATTAAACGTACTTGAGCTTTTCAATTTGGTTTATAAAATTTCCTCCATTGAGATTTCAATTTCTATTAAAGCTATACCCTGAGTTCCTGTGAAGTCTTTGTGGACTATGGATTACCCCCTGGTCCTCTACAATGAAACTGATGCAAACATTTTATTTGACTTTTCCAATACTTTTCTGTCTCCTTTAACTGCCTTTCCTCTCATGCTTAATGGTCTAGACTAGGGGGGATGATAATTACATATGCAATCTTCTCATGTATTGCAATTTGTTTGTTTCTTCTTATAGTTGATTTTTCAATTACCTTTATACATTTCAATAATGTCTCATTTTGTCTCATGTCAGATTCTTCATAAATGACTGAATATTATTTAACACACCTGAAGCAAGTAATGATGATTATGGGGAAGGTAGATACAATAACGATTATGCTGAAGGCTCCAGGTGGCCTTTTTGACCATCCTGGAAGAGAACTATTTTGTTATCAGATTGTGGTCATGCATTGGTCATTTCAGGAGGGAGAGGATGGATGAACTCATATCTAGGAATATAGGAACTTTGGTCTTGATTCCTGTGACAATTGGCAACAAGGCAACACATGGATCATCAAGATAATCTATGGGTTCTATATTTTATTTCTTCACATGGGAATTCTTCAGTCTTTATATTGTGTGGATTAATACAAGACATTTGTCTTGATAAAATATCTCCCATTTAAAATGTAGAGGCTTCATTCTTTAATTTTGCCTCTGTAATTAGAAACGTTGAATGAAATATCAAAACCTGCATAGTTTTTTAGCCTAACTGTCTAAGACTAAGCACATGATTAATGATGAAAACAGTACGAATCAGAGAAGAGGGAAAGTGTATCTCTAGAGAATACAATTTGATCTAAGGCATTAAATTTGGAGTCAGAAGACCTAGGGTCTATAGTTCATATTCTAGGTGACTGTAGACAAGTCACTTTCTCTTTCTCTCTCTCAGGTTGCAAACTATTCCAGGCAAGAACTGTTTCCCACTTTGAGTGAAATTCTGACCTTTCAGCAGGCAATAGGTTATTCCCATCAACTTCTACCATGTGAGCCTGGCACAATGGTGAACCAATCTTTGGTTGGGTCTCTATACACTACCCTAGTATCAGTCATAATCCTAGGCAGTACAGTTTGCATCAGTCTTGCAATAAAATAACTTGATCCCTAAAATGTCAAGTGAAAAAACTCTGTTACTGGAGTGACATGACTGGAGATGGATGGAAAAGTAGCAAATTCTGAAGACTAACTCGAGGAAGAAGACCTATAGAGGATATCACAGGCCACACAGTTTCAGCAGTGTATTGAAGGATACAGGGTCTTGGATACAGTTCTTCTAGCCAGTTTTCTTTAATTCCATCTGCAATGTGGCTGCTTCAGGAATAGGACAATTCAAAGTACAATGAACTAATTTTTCTAAAAGCCTATGAAAAAGCCATTGGATTGGTGGTAGTGGGGGGTGTGAATTTCAAAGCTAGTGGCTTGTCCAGTGGTATTTCTGACCAAAAGAAAACCTGAAAAACAATCTACAGAAAAGGGTGATCAAAAGTTTCAGGCAGGCCATCCTCAGGCAGAGTGGAGTTAGGATGTCTTTTCAGAAGACAGTTGCTAGCATGGATTTCAAAGTTTTCCAGTTTTCTTACCAACTTCTTCAGACAGGATAAAACTGCTAAAGGAGTTTGTGCCTCAGGGACATGCAATCCTTCCTTACTCTTTCAAGAGGATGGAGACCCAATCCTTTCTTCAATTTCCCACCCCCAAACCCATGAACAGAAATGCAGGTGCGTTTTTTTTCCTGGTAGACACTTCTGCCAGTTCACAGACATCCATGCTTCAGTGTCAGCCAGAAATGCAGTGACACAAGATAGAAACACAGAGCTGAGATTGAGTAGCACGCTGAATGAATGCTAACACATTTCTTTTTGGTAATCATCAGCATCATTAGCTAAGGAGGAGGAGCAGGGAAGTGAAATGGCCCATATACATCACCACTTTAATATGATTTGTGCCCTTGGGATCCACAGCAGTCTAACACTGTGACTTTGCTTTGCTGTATCCCCATGAGGACTAATCACAGCCTGGCATGAAATAACTTATTTCCAACCACATGAGTATACTTTGCGTTTCACCACATTTGCTGCATTTAGACAAAAGTTTCATTTTTAAAAGGCCTTTTTTTTAAATGTAAAAATGTAGTACTCGGGAAAAAGGTGCCCATTTGATAGCAGAATGCAGTCCAGTTCCACAAATGCACTATTGGCCCTGCTCACTCAATGGATAGAGACAAATGTAATAATTAAAGCCATTCATATGATTTTAAATGCTTTAGAAAATGAGGGTACAGACATACACCACTTATGAAGTGCTTCAGAAAGGCCCATTCCAGGGCAAAGGACCTGGGTGGCATATGACCTACCATATTTTCAGCCAAGAATGAAGGCATGATGCAACATCAGTTTGCACCCTCCACCCAATGCCTAAACACTCAATTATTTTTTAAGGGAACAATGTTGAGGACTCTTCAGAACATGTAAACCCCCCACTCAGGCTCCAGTTCAAGGGCCCTAACTATCACCAAGGAGTTGTCTTGAATAGATTCTGAGACAGTTCTTGCCCAGGGAAAAGATGGTAGCATGGGCCTCAAGCCTCTTTGACTCATCTGGTCAAAATGATGGCATGATGCCATGCCACTCCAAAATAAAGGACCTAAACAGTCTGCATTCAATAATGCAGATTCAATAAGTTGCTATCTACAGTGACAGACCACACTTTAGCTATCTGCTATGCCAGGGGTGATCAATTATTTTGGCTGGAGGGCTACTTAACAAGTTTTGGAGCGCTGTCAAGGCCCATACACATTAAATATTTCAGAAGATATCATTTTAAGAAATTATAGATTAAAAAAATCAAATACTAAAAAGCAAACACCTACTGTAACATATATTAATTTTACAGTATTTCAAAAAATAATTTTTGTCCTGATTTGTTTTTTTGAGTAGAGTATATAGAAGTTATTGCATAATAGCTCAAAACAAAGTCTTACTCTTGTATACTGTGGGGGGGAGAAGGGGAGGGGAATGAATGTGTGTATGTGAGGAACGGCCCACATGCCAGTTCTCAGGAGCCAGCTGGGGGTTGAAGGGGGAGGCAGGGGTCATGCAACAGAGCTTGTCCAGGCAGGTTGAGGTGGCATAGGTACAGATCACCCCCATCCGGCCTGGCTGCCCCCACAGTGCTCTGAATGGGGCTGACCCCCACCTGTGCTGTAGTCCTGCCCACCCTGGCTCCAGCCAGTGCACACAGTGACCCCCAGAGGGGCTGCCTCCAGGACACATGCAGCTGCCTGGGTACTGCTTGGCTCCTCCTGCCTCCAGAAGCTCCTTCTCCTCCAGCTGCACTGTCCTGGCCAGCAGGTAATACAGGGAAGTAATGGGGACATGCACTGGGCAGCAGATGCCCAGGCAGATGGGGGAATCTGCAGGTGGGCAGCTCATGCCCCAGTGCATGGGGCTCCAGCTCCCACCCTTCTGGTGGGTGGCCCAGTGAGTTGAAGGTGACAGGGAGCTGGACCTCTGTGCCCTGAGACAAAAGCCACCCAGATGCTGCTTTTGTCAAAAGACACCTGGCTGGTGTTTGGTGCCTGACCTACATCCTCACAGCTCCCACACATTACCTACTGCATGGAGTGGAGTGGTGCAGCAGGGGCAGGAGGAGGAGAAAGGAGCCACTGGAGGTAGGGGGAGCCGAGCAGTACCCAGATGGCTGCAGCTGCAAGAGAAGCAGCCGCACCAGGAAGCTGACAGCGCTGGCCAGGGTTGGGGCCAAGACAGGTGGGAGCATGGCACAGGCTGCCCTGGGCAGGTGGGAGTAGGGCTTGGCTCCATGCAGATTGCACAGGCCAGATACAATCAGTTGGTAGGTGCCTGTCCATGGGCCCTGCAGGCCATATTTTGCCTACCCCCGTACTATCCTCTCCGCTTCCCAAAGTCCTCTTGACAGGACTCCAGGAATGCCAGGAAAAGGATAGGCAGTTACTCCCCTACCATCAACAGGCAAACTCTCCCCACATCATTGGGACACCAGGCTAGACTTCCTAAAGATCATGGCATTATGGACAGGTTTGGTGGATAAACCATCTCCAGTGTTCCACAATGCCCTGCAGCAAAATATTGTAAACCACATGACGTATTCTGAGATGTGGTGGGCAGGGCACAGAATGGCAGGATGCATGCTACTGATGGCATCATTGCAGTTCAGGAAGTCCATACAAATAAATCTAGTGATGACCTCCTGCAGGTTGTGCAAGTAAAGAAACCAGGGTGCCAGCACCTTCTGAATAGTGTGACACACCTCCTGCATGGCTGATCTCTCTGTGAACTTGTCTACACTGAAGTGGCTAGCCCCAGACTGGATCAAAGGTAGTCAGGTTCCACATGGTGACTGTTGTGCGCTTCTCAGTGAAGAGGGGTTTGCTCATGCTGGTGTTTTGCACCTTAACAGATGAGACTAGGGCTATGCACTCCTACCAGTTCTTCCTTATTTCTCTGGCTCAAAAAGTGCCAGTACATAGTTTCAAGGTGGTCCCTGAGAAGCCCATCCTCCCTGACATACTGTATGCTTTTCCCAGGTATATTGGTACAGGTGGTACAAAGCAGATAGCACATGCCTTGGACACACCATTGCTGTGCTGTTACCTGCACCTGGAAGATAAGCTAGAAGAGTCTTGGCCTACCAGGGCATGCTTTGTGTCCTGTTAGAATCACAGAACCACAGAAAATTAGGGTTGTAAGGGACCTCAGGAGGCTATTTAGTTCAACCCCCCTGCTCAAAGCAGGACCATCCACAACTATATCATCATACCCAAGGCTTTGTCTAGCCAGATCTTAAAAACCCTCCAGGATGTAGATTCCACAACCTATCTGGGTAGCCTGTTCCAGTATTTTACTACTCTCCTAGTGACAGTTTTTCCTAATATCTAACATAAAATTCCCTTGCTGCAATTTGAAACCATTACTCCTTGTTGTCATCTGCCACCACTGAAAACAGCTTAACTCCATCCAAGGTATATTACCTCCACTGCTCTTACTAGCCAAGTGCCCTACCCACTAGTTTATTGGGCAGGAGGCAGGTGGCTCTTCCTCCTTTGATCTGTATGCATGATCTCATCCTCAACATGTTGCTCAGGGAGTTTTCACTGTCTATGGAATTGGTGGCTTATTCGGAGTTTGAGACTCCCATATGGAACTGGATCATAGCAGAGTTTAGGTGGCTATTCTACATCCCTTCTGAACCTTGGCAATAGTCCCAGTTTAGGCATCTTTAGAAGCCAAAATGAAGGCACATGATGAATCCAGACATATTAGTGGCTTTGTGACTGTTGAACTGGATGGGAAAGGAATGTGCATAATGATTTAGATGTTTAAAAGCTATGTAAGCACCATGTAACAGAATCACAGGTTATAGCATTATAGTAAACAGGGCTGAGAGAAACCTCAGTACTGCACCTCAGAACAAGCATATATCTTTCATACATGGAAGACCACCATCTCCTTCTTTCCTCATGCCTTGATAGAGAAGGGGGGAAGGAAGGGGTGGGAAAAGAAAAGAAATAGTACATGAGCCATAATTTCCATCAAAAAGACTGTGTCACTGAATTTAGGTCTGGCAAGGCAAGGAGCATGCAGAACCTTGCTTATAATGAGCTGGAAGTTTAATACATAATCTCTTCATTGTAAAGCAGTTACGGTCACTATACCCATCCCCAGTGTAATTATACACCTGCAAGAGTAACAAGAGTGGATTTAATTAATAGCATAAAATCTCTTCTCTAAATCACAGCACAAATGGTAGATCTTTATTACAATGACCATATGCTATGTATCGCCTGCTCAACCTTAATTCTGACTCTTCACTGATTTGCTCTGTACCTCTATAGCAGGTTATTTTTCCATACCCCAAACCCTTAGTTCTTATCGAGGTTTAGGGCAGTTGTCAGAGGTATTGGCAGAGGTTATGTGCAGCATGGCAGTCAACAGGGCTGCTAGAAGGCTGCCCTGGGTAGGGGGAAGTTTACGGTATATACTGTGATGTTCAGTACTTATGGAAATGGTGATGTGTCCACCTATGGATGGAGAAAAGGATTCATAGATTCACAGATTCATAGATGTTAGGGTTGGACGGGACCTCAGTAGGTCATCAAGTCCGACTCCCTGCCCTGAAAAGGAAAGAGCGCTGGGGTCAGATGACCCCAGGTAGGATTTGGTAGTTTGTTTAGTTTTTATCCTTCTTTTTGTGTGTACACATTAGTGAATATATGCTATGACCATAGCAGCTAAAAGTGCTTCATATTAGACCATATTTGTTTTCTGGGCTTTGAAATGCTTACCTATAAATGGGGTTTGGATGAGGTACTGACTATGGACCTCAGGGGCATAAGACAAAGAACTCAGAGAAATTTTGGGGTGAGCCACTGCATTTGAGTCATTCTCTGCTATAGGATAAAATTTGACAGGAAAGCGTACTTGGTAAAAAAGTGCTGGTACAATTTTAAATGTATATTCAAGGATCAACAGTATTATTTTACCCCAAGTATCCTAAAGATTTCGCAATGCCCAGCAAAAAGAACATGGAAAAAGCTTTCTAAGTAAAAATTCTGAGGGAGAAATTGTCCCTCTAAAGGAAAAAACTCATCTTTAAAATGACAACTTGGCTTAATTGTAACAAGGGTATTGGTATCTCTCAATATCACATTTACAGCAACAGGAGGGCTCCACTAAGCAATTTATTTTGTTAAATAAATCACTCCTTTGTTAAATAAATCACCCTCAAGGAATAAGGCAAACAGTCTTCTCTATCCTGCTGGCCACCCTTCTTGGCTAGCAGGAAGGAACAGCTCTGAGCCATTGGAAAATACGCATTGGACAGGCTGATCAGTGCCCACTCCAATGTTGAGGCAGGAAAAGGCCAGAAAAGTCCTCAATTTACAATTGCCACCCTCCTGTAAGTAACTTCTCCACCTTTTCTTTATAGAAGAGATGCACCCCAAGAGTAGCAATGTTGTGTGCACTGCCACTGTACATGTCAGCATTGTACATTTGTAAATATGAATAACAAGCCATTGCAAGGAGTTTTCCTTGGCAGGTTTATGTGTGTTTGTTTTCTTTTGCTGAAACCAGAGTGTAATCTCAATCCAGTGGCAAAAGTGACTGGCAGACTACAAGGCCTCACTACCATCAACAGTATCTGTCTCACCTAAGCCACCGCTTTACCATTACAGCAAAAATTGTCTCGTCTGTTTGTGTTCTCTTGTTATCTGTTTTGTGTTTGTTTGTTTGGTTTGTTTTAAGTTGTCACAGTTTAAATGCATATGAATATCATAAAGATATGATAACAATCATTGGTAATACCCCCTCTAAAATTTTAATCTTTCTGTGGATCTCAGACCAGAACACTTCTGTCCAGTTGGACTGGAAAGTTGTTCTAATATTTGAAACAAGGGCAGCAATTCATAAAGAAGTTTTAAATTCCACTTGATAACCAAAATGATATTTATTAAGGGTAATGTGGATTGTGTTTATCCTCTATTTTATTTCCTCTTCTCTAAACCATCTGATAAATTTTTTTTTTCTCTCTCAAGGATTTAAATGGTATTTAGAACATCACTATAGCAAGATGTGTGTAAGAAACTGCATTAACCCATTGTGTTAAAGGAAACAAGAACCTGCAAAATTAATGTTTCGCTAAACCTGAAACCTCTGTGTCTAAAGAAAAAAGAGATGGTTAAAAAAACCCCACAAAGTTAGATTTAGCTCAGCAATGGTATAGGATCATTTGGGTGGTCGTGGCAGATTAAAATATAAGTTTATCTCTTGCAGTTATAAATTTATTTCTAACGAATTGGCCAGCAGCCCCCGCCAACCTTGGTGGTACAAAGCCCATCCATAAAAAGGCACACAGGTTCCATAATAAAATGTCAAACAAAGTCATATTTAATTCAACATTATTTAATAAGTGAAGAGACAACTATACCACTGTAACTGTTTAAAGCAACTTTATTATGTGGGAATTTTCTTTCTCTTTTTCCCTCCCCCCCACGAAGATTTTTATCTTTAGATTTAATTTAACTGCTTAAGTTTTGTTTTTAACTTCAAAGCAGTTGAAGATGACATGCCTCCTTTCTGTAAACCTGGACCATGGTTTTTAGTAACCCAAATGGTCTATAATGACATCATCCCAAATGGGCCAATGTCAAGGGTGGGAAATGCAACACAACCCCCAGTTTTCTTTTTTTAAAAATATATATAGAAATGCATTCCCTTCCCCAACTATTTCTGACTTTTTCTCTCCCTCTCTATTCCCTATAGACAATTATGATTAAGCTAAGATATAAGATAAGCTTTAGCATTTTATTTTGGTAGCTAGTTTTTTTTCTTTTTCTCTCTCCTTTGCAAATAAGTATTCTGCTATTTTGATATAGATACCCACTGGTTTATATTGTATAATTAATATGTTTATATTGATTTTTATTGTTTTATATTGTATGATTACTGTTTTACTGATTTTTATTTTTTTTATTGATACTATATGATTCAGGCCTACATATGTAAGTTAGCATAAGTCATGCTAAGTCACGTCAAGTCCCGATGTTGTGTCCCCTCCCTGGGCATACCTTATTGTAAGTCTGTTGTAAGTGTGTGACTCATGACTTCCCCCTTCCACGTAAACTGGTTCCTTCAGTGACTGGACATTGATAGACAATGGCAGTAGGCCTAAAAATAGCTCCCCCTGAATGACTGAGCCATTAACTCGATGACCTAACCATCACCCTGCATTGACCCTCCCTGGCTCGAGATTTGGACAATGAAGACTGCTGCAGAAACCAGCCAACCCACCATTGCAACGCAGACACCTGAAACTGCACGTCCTCGCCTAGCATGCACATGCTCAGTACACCAGGGCTGCCCCTTGCCTGAGCATGCCCCTACCACTAGAGTCATAGAAGGTCTGCCCCTATACAGTGGGGTAGTGAAGACAGACTCAGTGGGAAGGTCATTTCCATCCAGATCAGACCAGCTCCATGTCATACCACCTATCCACCCCAGAGGCCCTGCTGGTGACCCCCACTAGACAACACTTTGCTGAAGGAGACCCCGACTGGCCATTGAGGATCAACTCTCAGCCTGGGATATGTAGGTGTTACCTGTACCTTTCCACCTCCAACCTGGACCCTGTCTCTTTCCTCCCAGACTTCAGCCCCTTTACCAAGCCTCTTTGACCCCTGCTGCCATTGTGTGTGTGTGCATGTATGAGTGGGTGCAAAGGAAACAATAAGCTCTATAGCTTGTGTTACCATCTTTTCCTGTTCAATAAAAACAGTTATTTGGACCCCGAGTTGGGCTGTGTTTTACTGCAGGCTGTCCCCGTCCCCATCTTAATTCCGGTCCCTCTTGGCTCCAACCCTCATTCTCCTGATCTCCTCTCAACTCCAGCTCTCCTCTGCTTGCACTCCTGGCACTTTCACTCTCTCCATTTTTCCCCCCTCTCTCACCCTAACTCCCATTCATCTCCCTTCTTCTCCTCCATCTGGAAATCTTTGACCCTTGACTCCTGTCTCCCATAGTCACCAAGCACTCTAGGTATCCCAAGTACCCCAAACACACACTTGCACACCACACCACCCAAGTTAGGAACTCACCTGTGGGCATGTATAAGTGGGTGGTATGTGTGTGAACTGGCAAATATATCTATCTATCTATCTATCTATCTATCTATCTATCTATCTATCTATCTACCATCGTGTGCATAATATACAAATTAGTAATCTGCATATGTGTATTGGGTGTGCGCATATTGACAACTGATTTTGCCTAATTTTTGGTGTGTGTAGTGTGCATATGCTTCAATTGGTGATAGGTGTGCATGTGCTTAGACTGGTAATCTTGGATGTGTGTATACGCCTGAGTTGGCAGTGTGTGTGTATGCACTTAATTGATTTGTGTGTGTGTATATGTGCAATTGTGTCACACCTTCCCATCTAACAGCACAATTTTGAGATCCTAAGATCTGGCCTGGCCCCACAGCCGCCCACCCCCACAACCCCATCTATTGCTGCTGTGACCCATCTGAGGTCGTGACCCGCAGTTTGGGAACCAGTGCATTAAACTATTCTGTAGAGAAAGCAAATGGAAGCTGCATGGAAAATTCACAGGACATAACAGTTAACCCTGTTAACAAGAAAAGTGTGGTACCAAGATTCAATTAGTAGATCAGTTTATAGGGGCATCTGAGTAGAGACTACAGCTTGAGAAAGGTCAGACTTGTCTGCTTAATGTCTTCCCTTAGCACCTATGACAGGACCCACCTGGAAGGGTACTCCAACAGCCTGGCCTGCATGCTAGTCCTGCACTCACAGGACAAGCATGGACCTCTTCCTCTCTATATTTAGCTGCCATACCTTGTTGAAACAACATATCCAGGGGAGGCCCATGATATTGTTGCCCCATGACCAGGCTAAGTCTTTGTGTTGCCTCTCTTGCACTGCTCTAATCATAGCGCTATAAAAAAAAAAAATCACAGGATGCAGAGCACATAGTTATACAGCTTTCTAACCACCCATCACAGCCATTCCTGGTTCTCCAGTGGTCATAAACAAAAGAACCCCACTGGATACATAAATTGTCCACAACAAAAATCTCAACCCCTTCAGAAGTACGCAACAATAGGCAGAAATTCCTCTTCTCCGGGTGGACTTGAAGTCCTCCTATCATTCAGGAGAGCTCTGTTCTCCTTCACAATCAGGGACAAAATATCCCTCTGCCCTAGAGGTAAGCTATATACAACCTCCCCTGCACCCCCACCTAATCAGCTGATTCCTGTCCCTCAGCCCCGGTACACCTCGTCTACTTAGGGATAACTGGACTGTACACTTTGTTACAAAAAGCACATATTAAATACTAAAGCCGAGGCAATGCACAAAACAGCATTAGGTGCAAGCTTGCAAATTCCAAGTGGGAAGCACATCCATCAACCCTATGTACTACTGCCTTAGCACGTTGTTTCTCTGTGGCTGAATATGCCTGCACCACCTGGAGGATGCTCAAGTCACAGTAAACAGGTTGACACTGCGCTAAACGATACATGCAGAATTATAATTGGTTGCCTAAAATCCATCCCTGTTCCCTGCCTACATGTACTATCCGGCATAGCAGCCCATTACATCAGGAAAGAAGTAGCAGACAACATTGACCAGCAGGTACAAAAGTCAGATGACTGCCACCTACTACATAGACATCAACCAATGCACTGTCATCTCTCACTGAGAAATAGCTTTTTGTCCTCTACCATACCATTGACCACATCACCAGAATCAGCCAGAATTACCCTCTGGCAAAAAGAAGTGGAGAAGCTAGGTGACAAAGATGTTGAATAGACCTGGCAAGGAATTATGCCCAGGAAGGAGTTAGCATTTGACACCAACTACAAACGGCATACATGGTAGAGCCTGAAAAGATTGAGAGTGGGTCTCAGAAGATGCAATTTTCTTTTGAAATCATGGGGCCTGTATACAACTGACTAATGTGTTTGCCAGGAGAAGCAAACCATGGGTCATTTTCTGAGGTGCCCTCTAGCACCACAATGCACCTCACAAGATCTGGCAACACCTACACCAGAAGAAGTAGCCTGTGTAGAATATTGGGAACAGACCATATAGAAAGGTTGAACTGGAGACACAAGAAGCCCTGGCACAGGGGTTTATCATTATCTCATTCAGAGTCCCTGCCAGAGGGGAATCCATAGATGAGGACACCTGCTTCTTGTTAGGCAATCCTTTGGCTTCCAGCCTGCAGCTTACCCTTGATTGCTAGGCAGCATATTCACCTTACCAGTTGGGATCTCTGCTGTTCTAGCTGCCTCCTATCCAGACTGCTTTCTGCTGCAGGTAATCCTCTTCTTCCTCTGCCTTGCAGCCCTGTGGACCATCTGAGAGTCAGCTACATCCCTTTCCCACATTTTAGATCCTTGCCTCTTTGGGCTACAAAGATCCTTGTTTTAAAGGTACTTGACAAGTTTTTCTGGTCTTCCATTTCTTTCCCAGTAATAAGCTGGGGTCCCCTGTTACAGCACCCTAGTTACTAATCTACAACCTGTAATCCAGTTTCTTTTATCCTTTGTTCCAAGCATTTAGCTGTTATATATTTAGTAGTCTCCTCTAAATATTGAGGAGGTCTCATAATGTCTGGTAGGCCTAGGTCTACTGTGCCCGTATAACAAACAGGCCTGCTTAGAAGAGGAGCAAGAAGCCCTAGTTCAGTGATTTGTCAACCCAGGTGCTGTGTTTTGGAAGATGTGAGAAGTTAAGTGAAGTGTGATGAGATAAGCTAAACAGTAGGGGTGTGCAAAGTGGGCAGTATTCGATTCGGATTCAGCCTGACTGGGGGGACAGTGATTCGATTCAGTGATTCGGATCATTGTCCCGATTCAATTTGGCCAAATCTGAAGATTCAATTCTGATTCAGAGAATCAGGGCTTTGGCCATAGACACATATTTACATGTTTTTTCTATGTACTTTGAGGTACCAGGTATGGCTCATGAACACTGAGATGGTGGGGCGGATGGAGCATCCCATGGAACCATGGAGGGTCTGCCGCCAAGCATACACAGGACCCCCCACACCTCCCCAGCTTGGCGATTGGCTGCAGGGGGACCCCAGGTACCTCCCCCAGACTCGGGAGGGGTCACCAAGTTGGGAGGTCGGGGGGGGGGTCTCCTGCATGCTCTGTGGTGGATCTGGAAGTGGACCAGAAGTATTTCTGGTTCACTTCTGGGTCTGCTGTTGAGTGCATGGGGGACCCCCCTGCACTCCTGTGGGATGCTGCATCTGCCCCACCATCTCAGCATTCATGAGCCGCACCTGGTACCTCGAGGTACACAGAAAAAACATATAAACCTACGTCTATGGCCAAATCATTGAATCTCTCTGAATTGATTCAGAGGCTTCCAATTTGATTTGGAAAGATGAATAAGTCTCCTGATTTGATTCAGATTCAGAGATTCAGTCGCCAAATCAGGCCAAATCTCCTCTGAATCAAATCAGTGACCAAAGCTTCGCGTAGCCCTACTAAACAGATAAGTGCAGGATCAGACCTGTTCATGCCTGGACAATCCCTAACCCCCACTGCTTGGCCTCTCTGCAAGGAAATAGGCAGTTGAATATATAGTTTTTGAAAGCAGTTATTAATACACAAAAGTTATGGAGGAGTGCTGTGAGTACAATGAGTCTCAATTCCAAACAAGGTTGAGTGCCACTGCCCTACTTGCTTTAGGAGAGGGATTATAAATGCTGATGTGTGGTGTATCTGCTTAACTTGGGCTGTGTAGTCTGTGTTCAGTCTGATTGCTGTTTTGCAGAGTTGTTTAAGGCAATAAGTAGGGAACTGCTTTCAGTGCTGAACCTAGCAGTTGAAGACATTGTGAACAAGAAGGTGGGACTTGATTAGGCAGAAAGACTAAGCCAACCAGAGTCCCATCAACACCAGAAACAAGTAACAGCAGGCCTACTAACATGGGAGTTTGAGTGGGAGTTTCCTCTATTTGCATTCCAGCACTTCTTTACTGTCAAGTTGCTAAGCACCAGGAGATAAAGAGAGAAAAAGAAATACTGAGAGATAGAAAAAAAGACGAGGAAGGGAGGGCAAGAAGTAATGTTTTCAAATACAGCAAGGGGAGTTTTGGTTGAATATGAGAAAGGGTTTTCTAGCTACCAGTATGAAGCTAGTTAAGGACTGGAGCACACTCCCTAAGGAGTTCAGAAGTTTTTAAGATCTGATTAGACATATACTTGTCTGGAACAATTTAGATGGGCATGGTCCCATAGACAACATGATTTTCTGAGGTCCTTTCCAGTCCTATTTTTCTATAAGTTTGTATTTTTTACTGGTTGGTTACCTACTTTCAGGGAAACACAGGAATTTATGTCCCATTTAAGACCCAATGTGGAACAGTATTAAATACTGACCTAGAATTAGGCATCCCCTAATTAAGGAGGTATTTAGTGTTGATAAACAAGAATGTATTTTTTTATAATAAGAAAACAAGAGTATTAAAAGACATTCCCATGTTTTGCTTCTGATTTTCAGACTTGACAATGAACTATAATAAACACAATATTTTTGCAATTTTAGTAAAGGGAATCCACACAAAAGATACTGCCATCTTGGCTAGGGGCAGACATTACGCATAAACCAGTTTAAGTGATCAGAAACTGGTTGAAACCTGTAGCAGAACAGACATTCAGTGCACATTTGAAAATGGCTGAAACCAGTTTGAGATAAACCTGGATGAATGTAGTATCAGACTTAACTGATTTGAGTCAAGCCGGCTTATGCAATGCCTGTCCCAGACCTCTTGCTGATTTAAGTTAACCGGAATCCCCTAGCACCCCAGCATGTTCTCTGGGATGGGTGGGACTCTCTACTCCACAGCAGATCTGGCTCCTCCCCTCTGCTCCCCAGCTGGAACTCAGCAGAGACTGCAGACATCTGCCTGTCTTCCCCTTGCTCACCCTCTCCCATTCTTTTCCCTCCCTCCCCTCTCTGCCAAGCAGGGATTACCCCATTCCCTCTGCCTTACACCGACACCTGTCAGCATAAGCTAGCAGACCACATGCTGGCTACGGTCTGTGCTGTGGCAGAAGGGACAAAGGCAGAAACAGCAGGCAGCTGGTAATGTCGCTATGTTGTTTTCTTAATGGGATGATAAACACTGAGCTAGGGGTGATAAACACTGTGTTATCAATTCCTTGCTGGGCACAGCAAGCACAGGAGCAGGAAGATAGCAGGCCACCATTTTCCAAGGGAGAGAGAGAGAGGACAAGACTGCATGAGATCTTTACAGCAGAGCTAACTAATTAGCTCCACAGTAAAATGTCACCCTCTACACATGCACTGCTATCAGAACAGAATAAACTAATTAACTCTGCCATTGGATAGTACTGTCAGATACAAGTACTATCCTACTGCGAAGTTATTCACTCCACTGCAATGCACGTGTAGATACTGATGGGGCTGGCTGGGGCACGAGGGTGCTTCAGTGCAGAGGTTGCCTGTCAACTAGCTCTGCACTGAAGCACCCACATGCCTCAGCCAGCCCCTCTACAGCATGTTGAGCAGGGTTGGAGCAGCCCATGGTTAGCAGGCAGATCCCTGGGGCCTCCTGCCAGCTGGAGCTGTTTCACCCTGGCTTAATGTGCTGTGGTCCCATGTGCATATCCAAATGTAGCACCCAGGAGCAATAAACTCCAGCGCAGACTATGCCAGAGTTTATTCAGCCACATTAATAGCATGTGTAGATATCTCTTGTGTGTGTGTGATGGTGCTGGTCAGATTCTGGCTAGTTTAGTCTTTTTGCCTGGTGAAGTCTTATATATTTGATTTAAATTTACTCTATCTATATATAATAAATCTTTTAGATGCACACACGTGTGTTCACATGTGTGTGTATGTGTGTATAAAATGAAACCAAGGGTTATAGAATTCACCAAGGGAAAACTAGCTAATAAATATTACACTTGTCAATTTACTAAGATAGACAAAAAAAAAGGCAAATGGTTTGGAGGCACGCCTCAGGACTGATTGAAGAACAGCAACAAGGATCACATAAATTGCCCTTCTGTTCTACCAGTGCCAAAGCAAACACTTTTGTACTCATTAGACCTGACAGAGGCAGAACGATGAGACTTTAGTAAGCTGCAGGCAGACTACTGTTAGTACATTAGGACACCATACAAGCTAAAATTAACCAAACAATGATAAAGTGAGGAAAATGACTGGAAAGCAGCAGAGTAGCTAAAGGCTATGCAGCATAATATATTAAAATAAAGAGATATGAATTACCTTTGATTAAGATTTTTTTTTCCCCTTAAAGGAAGCTTCTGTTATTATTCTGAGTGCTAAATACATCACTTTACAGTGAAACTGCAAATTTCTATTCTTTTTTGTTCTAAATATTCTGAAATTAACTCTCTTCATTTATATATATTTAAGTAATCATAGAATCATAGACATTTAGGGTTGGCAGGGACCTCAGGAGATCATTTAGTCCAACCCCCTAATGTTATTGTTTTTTTATTAAAAAGTTGTTAGCCCTGAGGAACGAATGCCCCCTTTCCTTCCTTGAGTACATATAGATCTGGATCCTCAGTGGATTCTTCCCTTTTAGCACAGATTCTGTCTGCAAGAAAATTATTCTGAATAAGTCTTCCAAAGGTAAGGATACTTCTTGCTTGAATAAAGCAGCTCCATATGGTTTCTCTAACAAGCACCACTTATCCACAGCTAAAGGGATAGTGAGCTCCTTCACTATTCAGCACCCAGGCCAAGAGAGATGGGTGGAATATGCTGATCACTGGAGAGCAGGAGGGAATGGGAGAAAGGGGAGTGGAGTCTTATCAGCCCCAGATACTTGAACTCTAGTGGCAGCTGCTACTGCTATGGCTCTTGCTATAAGAACAGTGGCTAGGGCTCCTTTAGCTGGGGAGACAGGCTTGATGCACACTGGCTGCAATGGTCCCACGGTGCAGGCTCCCTGAGGGCTGCCCCTGGTGCCCTACTCATTCCCCTGCCCTCACAAAGTATGCTACTGGACACATAGGACTGCACTGTCTCAGCTCTTATGGCTAAGCAGCATAGGACTATACCTGCAAAGGCAAAGACCTCTAGAGGGGAAGGCGGGGAAGCGTTCTGTTCACCACTCCTCTGCGTTTCACATATACTGGCAAAGGACTGTGCTGGCCTAGCTCTCAGGGCTAGGCAGAATGGGGCTGTACCAGCTAGGGCAAAGACTCCTGTGAGGGAACCATTCTGGTACCCTTCTTAAGTTAACATCTGGGGCTGGTGCCCTACTCCCTCCCTTACTTACGCTACCGTAAAGCAGGTATGTTGGGGGTGAACTATGTGTCAGAGTAGAGTTCCACTACATGTGTCCTCCATATCAGTGGTTCTTAACCTTTTTAGACACAAGGCACTCAATGCAAGCTCTTAGTTTTCACTTGTTTTTTGATTAAGGAAAAATAATAGAGCAATTCTTTTGTTGCAAGGAACTCAGAGAGACCATAACAGGTCAAAACGTTCTGATGCTACAGATTCCTATTTGAAATCTTTGGTTTTATTTTGTGAATTGTGCAGGTGTCTGCACACCTAATAGGGCTAAGATTGTGTAGCACCCTCAATGCATCTATGGCACTCCATAACACCCTGGTTGTGAACCACTCTTCTATATGCACAGATCCATTGAAGGATCCCAAGCCAGGGACATCATTTGAAGGAGTCTCTCAGAACCTAGAATGCCTATTTGCCTGTTCCTCCTCCAAGCAGTGGCTGGTCACAGGATGGAGCCTGACCCATGGCAATAGCACTGCAAGCCTGTTTATACCACATTGCCAGCTGAATGCACCAAAGAAGTGACAGAGTCTCTTGTTCTCGGGAGGGGGACAGAGAACAGAACATTTTATATCACTCAGGTAGGTTCTACCTTATGGGGGCTGTTTGAGTAAATAAGAAAAAATGATGTATAGATTAAAGTTTCTACAGAGATTAACTAATAACATTTTTCATAATCATATCTAGTAGGTGTTCAACTTTCAGGGTAAAGTATAAGCATTAGACATCTACTTTACTCCCCCAGAGCAAAGTTTAGAACAAGTACATATTTTTTTCTATTTGGCTGCATAATGGTCTCCAGAGTCATTCCCATCTTCCATTTTGGTTTACCCATCTGAAGGAGTCTTTATTTCTTCTGGTAAGAAAAGCACTTGGGGCCATATCTACAAATGGTGGCCCCCTATGTCAAAATATTCTATAGCAAGATGTTTAGAGTACTCTCCTGGGAAGTGAGGAACATGGATTTGATTTCCTTTAGAGTAAGGAAGGAATCGCACCAAGTCTCAGCTTTCTGGGTGAGTGCTTGAATCACTGAGGTATAATAGCTGAGAGAGAATAATGCTACCATTACCAGCAATGATATTTTGAAACAAATAAATGACCCCCTGCTCCTCTGTTAAAATAAATTTCCTAGGCAAACAAATCCAGAAGAAAGAGGATCAAGTGGAGAGAGGACCATACTTTGGATGCCTTGAAAACTGATCTGCCTCACTTTGGAAAGATTTGGAGGTCATTTGCTAAGTGTTCCATACATACAAATTCTAGGGGAAATAGGACTGCCTAGTGAGTTTTGCATATTCTTATGCCTTTTAAGCACACCCTTGGCTCGAACTGAAGCATTAAGCTGCAGCAAAACAATGTCCCTGGCTGGATTTGATGGTAGCTAGTATCAGTAAAACTGTTGCAAATTAACAAGGGAGTATATTATATGTTAGAGGTTCTATAAATTATATATCAATGCAAATCAGGAGGCGATTTATGCATGCACTCTGAATCTAAAACAACTTCTGGGTCAGACACTCAGAACAGACCTACTCAGTGCATACCAGAGGCAGAGAGTGCTGAGAAAAAGGGAAGGGAGGAGGAAATCCAGTAAGATGGATTAGTACATGTGTCTCGAGCTTTTGTTCCACCATTATAGGTTCTTCTCATTCAGATGAAGACATCCCATTGAGATGAACAAGCCATTTCACAGCTGGGAGTATATCTTAAACTGCAAATATGCTCAAATCTGAGCTAGGAACCTGGCTCTTCATTCTCCTCCTCTTGTTGCTTCACAGCCCACCACTTCTCCTTAATTCCCTGGGGTGGGAGGCAGGGAAGAGGGGACAGAGAGAAAGCAGGGGGAGAACAGATCTGGTACCTTAATGGGCAGGCATACTCAGAAAATTCATGTGTAGCTTTTCCCTGCCATACATTCCCCTTAATCTCACCTACTTCATGACCACATTTTTCTTAGAGGACCCCAAACTATTAATATACTATTAAAATGCCTTGACTTGCCCCATAGCTATGAGGAATTTTTTTGCAACCAGGGATGTACCAGTTTCCCCAAATGAAGGAAGCTCTTCCAGCAGAAGCTGCCTCCTGCTATCATGGTTGCACTGGCACCAAGGTTTTGCCAGCAGAGTTATCAGCTACAAGGATGTTATTTTTTCAGATCCCTGACCAACATACTTCTGCTTGTAGAACTTGGGAGTTCAGACTAAGTTTTACGCTTCTGGAGCTGAGAAATAAAGTGATATGGGCATGATTTCTAGACTATCACCCCACAGAGCCTTGACTTGACCCTGTGAGCAACGCTCCAAAGAAAATGTGTGAAAAGGCATAAGACCGTACCCTTTCTGGGAATATGGTGGACAACATGGAATGCTAAGAAGAGTAGAGTGGTGGAAAATCGCTCTGACCTTGCCTTGATTAGGGTAAAGAGATATTTAAAATCATGCTTTGCAAACATCATGTAAGCTGACCTGCACTCATATTGCACACTCCAAACAAATGGCCACAGGCTAGCCAGATGTTAGTACCTCTATATTCTTGTCCCTCTGGGACAGCACCTATGTTTCACTCAGTGTAAGCTGTGCTGTATACAGTGATACATATCACAAGATTGGATTCCTCTCCAGGGAAATAGTGCAGCAGAGAGGATAGAAGATGCGTGCCTTTATATAAATGACAGTGCAGATGTCCATTTCTAATAAGAACAGGCAAGGTGTTAGAATGATGCAGAATCCAAAGTGCAACCTTCATTCTGCCAGATGTTGAAATGGTGATGGAGGCTCTGGAAACATCGTGCAGCTAAATCCTAGATCAGCATAACTATATATAAAGAAGAAAAGGTTATCTCAAATGAGGAAGAGAATGGTGTTGTTAGACATAAGACAACACACCAAAGACAGATTCTGTTAGAAATGTGTGACTGGGATTAGAAAGGTCACAGAAGCTTTTTGGTTAAACACATTCATATTGTTAGACAAGCAGCAATACAGAAGGACATGCACATATACAATTAAAGACATTTTATACACATCAAATACATACTGGCCTTATTCTACTTTTAAAATCTGTAAATTCAGTATTGACCCTAATCCTATACACATTTAACACATTTGTTTATGAAACTTGAAGCTGCTCAGTGGTCCCCCATTGACTTCTTGACTGACTGTATGCGGGGGAAAGGCCATCAGCAAAGGACTGTCTTTATAATTGCCAGCCCCCCCCAGGATAGTTAGTTCATCATTTTGCAAAATTATTTTAAAAAATATTTTCCTAGTATTTGACAATCTCTTGTTAATCATGCTGTTTATTAATTAAAATGTGTGCTATTATTTTCTAATGCCTGGAAGGCCATTAAAGTCCTCAACCAAAAACATCACAGAGGCAGAGGAAGCCTTCACAAGTTAAATCAGTGTTTGGAGTTGTATCATCATCTTCTGAAAACAAACAAAGACAACAAAGAACAAAACAGAAATAAGACAATGCTGTGGTATAAGCAGTAAATCTTCAGTGTCCCTATTGCTATTCCGACATCTGTTATAACAAATGCTAACTTGGAACATTTTTGGCTGGATTTCAATAGAATTTAAATGGGATTTTTTTTGTTTGGAGTTGAATTAATTTGCTTTCAGATCCACTGAGGACCACTAAATATTTTTGTAACATCTAAGTCATGACTTACTAGAGACATTAAGATTTAGATCAAGATTTTACATATTCTACCACTTAATTACCATGTTAAAAATAAAGACCTACCATGGCTGCCAAAAATTTAACTTTACTAAGTAGTTACATAAAAAGTGTACACTTGTTGAACCTGAAATGTTTTGTTCAAAACATCTTGAATTCAATGAATATTTGCTGAATGTTGGACAGAAGTCAAATGAAACACTCCCTAGATTGTTAGAGAACTAGGGCCTGGGGATGCACTTTTCTGGGCTCATAGCTATAGAGCCTTTATGGTTCATAGGACATTCTGGAAATGTTTGGCTTTGATCTGATTTGGACCAGAGCCAAAATTTTTAAAAATTGGAATATCATTCTATATTAAAGATCCAAGCCTATTCCCACATAAGCTAGAAGCAAAGCTTTTACTATTATAAATGAGATAAGAACCAAGGCCTCAGTTTTTCTCACTTATAATATTATACACTTTGTCTAGGATATAAATGCCCCTGAACCTAGGAATGAAGTTATGTTTAATTGCAACACTCTTAAGCATAGGGTTCCTTTCTGAGAGGTTATCTTATTCCTTAATTACTTTTAAAGATGTTTCTTGATCAGTTTGGGAATGGATTATATGATGTGAATGTCTATGATAACAAGGAATTGGAGTAGATGACCCAGAGATGCCACCTAACCCTTGGTTCCAATTTCTGATTCTATTACTGTCCAAGTTACTGGTTTCTCACAGCACAAAGGATTTCAATTAGTTTTTATTTTTATTTTTTTAAAGTGTCTCAGTGAAATCATTTCCACAAAACAGACCTTATTGTACCTTTTGATTATACAGCTATCAAATGCAGCAGATACACGATCGTGCTTTAGAAAGCAGCTGTGTTCTGAAAGGTGAAAAAATAGCATAGTAGGGGTTATCTCTTTCTCTGAATAACTTTCCAATCAAATGTACTCAATTACCAAGTAAAAACACGTTCTGCCTAATAATCCTCCTATAATCTGAACCTGTGATTTGAATTTAAAGTTGGGTTCATTATGGCTCATACGTTACTACCAATGATAGAAATTCTGTCAGCAAAATTTGTCTCATTAACATCTGCACAACGTCACTGTCCCTGTGGATTTGCATGGGTATAACTGAAGGCAGATTTTGTTCTCACAGTTGGAACTTAATAATTCTATTCAAGTATCATTTATAATCAATGCCAAAGCTCCTCTGGAGTTTACCAGCCCACAGGGCTGGAGTAGTGAAGGAAGGCCAGTTTCTGCAGTGTAATATGGCATTCATCACATCTTGCTACCTTTGAATCCCCAAATCCCCACCTCAAATAAACAAGTGCTTTATACACACACACACACACACACACACACACACACACACACAGAAAGCTGTCCCCCATGATGGTGGCTTATGATAAAAAATAGATAAATTATAAAATATTAAAATAAATTAAGATCTAATACAACAAATACCCCAGGAAATGTCTCAAACTTAACTTCACCTGCTGAAGGAATACCCAAATGAAAAGATCTTACAATGCTTTTGGAAGATGTCCAGGCTCAGGCTCTGATGGACCACAAGGGGGAGGGAGCTCCAGAGTTGAGGAGCCACTACCGACACCAACCTCCTCCACATTTTCACCAAACAAACTTGGAGCACAGATGGTACATGCAGGAGGTTGCCTGTGGCTACCACTGGGGATCACGATGGAACATAAGGGATAAGACAGTACCCATTCTGCTGCAATATGTGCTATGAGCCTTGTTACAGATATAATTTTTATAGTGTTTGCAGTATGTTTTTAAATGAGTTTACAGCTTACTCTTGGCAGTTTGAACTCAAAACAGGTCAGTGTTAAAGTATAAAGTAAATTGGAAAGCCCATCTTTATATAACATTATAATCTTTAGTTTGCAAACTGAAGTCACAATGCTAAAGTTTACGCTAAATATCAAATAGCTGAAGACCTATGTTCTGAATAATCTTACATATATGGGCAAATGAAATTCAGACTTTACATTACCTTCAATGAAAAATGTAAGTAAAATGTTTCAAAAAATAGGGTTGAATCTTAAAACTTTTAAACTTTTAATTGTAAGTAAGAGGCAAAGATTTCTTAGGGTGATATTTTTTATTGTACCAAGTATCCAAAAGATACCACCCTAAGAAATCCTTGCCTCTTGTATAATTTATGGACCATCACAACTGCAACACCATTCCTAAACTACCAGGCCTAAGTAATGCATTTCTAACAAATTATATATAACTACTTTGTTAGCTCAGAGCTTATATTTTTTAATCAAACTAAAATGATTAAGGAATGCCATCAAGAGACACAAGGGTAAACTGTTATCGCCATAAGAAAAGACTTTTTAGGTTTCCTAACAAACTTATCCTGGCTAACATTTTCAAGAAGATCAGTGGGAGTTAGGTGCCTATGCACTTTTGAAAATGCCATAAGATAGCCATCTGTACCTCTAGGGGCCTAAATATCTTCAAATCTGATACCTGGATGTTTTTGACAGTTTAATTCTGTGTGCCAAGCCATGCTTGTTCCCAGACTGAGCAGGGTCAAGAACAGAGGTCTCTCTACACTGGGAATTATCTCATTGTAATCCTCTTTCCTTTGGATGTGAACTTTCTTAAGGTAATCCATGTTTTGGTTACTTCAGGACAAGACTTCTGCAATATTTGCTACATTTAAAACCCTTTAGAACCTTAGGCTAGTGAAGAATTTAGTTTCTCATGTGTCATTAGGGATATCCCATTGGGCACATAAAACCAGTGTTTTAAGGGTCCTTACAGGTTACCTTTCTGTATGGAGTTTAAAGTGTTGGTTTTGATTATAGGTATAATTACAAGGTAGAAATGAAGAACTCATCCTTCCTCATCACTAGTTTTTCATTAGGAAGGAAGGCAACAGAGCTTAAAAGAAGCTGCTTTCCTATCCCCTATACCAACACCAACAGTGCAATTATATGATACCAGATACTGCTGCATAAACAAGAAACCGCAAAGAAGCTAACTTTCTTCCTCTTTTTTTCTCAAGGTGATAGCTGGCAGGCTCCTTGGAGGCACATGCAGCATCTGGAATTATTTAAGAGAGCCTGGGCTATGGGGACTGAGGGTCCTGGAAAGATTTAGGGACAAAGAATGTAATCTGGGGGGACTGCCTGATGATGTCTTGGGAAGGAACTGTAGAGCAATGGAAGTTTTCTGCATAAGTCAGAGACTGTGGGGAGACTGTGGCTTACTGTGGAAAGTTTGGGGTGGACTGAACTTCTTGGGAAGTGGGAATACATATGTGAGGCTACTGTGATTGGGGTGTGCAGAATGGAACTAGAAGGACAGCTTCAGAAAAGTGGGTAAGTATTTCAGTGAGGAAGAGTGAAGAAAGGATGAGACCTTTGGAGAAGAGGACAGCTTGTTTTTCAAAAGAGGAAAGGACAAAGAATAAGATGCTTCAGGGAAAGAAAAAGGTGAGAAATGGGAAGCAAAGGAGGAGTAAAGAAATGCAAAACTGAGAGCATTTGCAAGAAGTAAAACTGATTTATGTGCAGGAAAAGAATGAAAGATGAAGAGCAGTGTATAGACATTTTAATTAAAGAACTCCTGACAAGTCCGGAGGCAAGAGAGTGGTAAAGAAAAGTATTCTGGGAAGATATCCTGGGAGATTTTTGATGAGGGGATTTTTTTTTCCTGTGTTGGATCACCATAATGGGTTTGTTCTCTTCAGTTTTTTTACATGAAAAAAACTAGACTTGAAGTACAGATTTATGCTTCATCATATTCTCTACACTAAGAATTCATGGGGATGTGGTTTTTATTTGAGCTGCATGAAACTGTTTTTCTTTAACCACTGGAAGGAGAACAATCTTTGCTCAAGGCTGACAAGCCAATTTCTCATTTTAGTACATGTGCTGCTGAAGCGAGCACTCCAGCATAAACTGGAGTTATCCAAAGCATCTCTAATCAAAACACAACCAACCTGACATAAGAAAAAAAACTAGTAAAAAATGGTCAAAGAAGTGATAGCTTTCTTTTTAAAAGTTTTAGGACTTTAGTTTATCTATCAAAAAGAAACTGAAGATGATAAAAGGCTTGTTTTTCCATCTGCAAATCTACCTTTAGAGTATACTGTGGGACTTGGGAAAAGATTATGTGATAGGGAAGGGGAAACAAGTAAGGGCTTGTGTGAGAAAAGAATGATAGAGGTGGTAAAAAGCTTGGAGATATTTGGTGAAAATGTCAAAGAGAAAGTGCTCAGTTTTCATTTCCAGAAAAAAAAAGAGAAAGTAATAGTCACACTTCCCTCCCCTTCTCCTCATTTTCTATTTAAATACATATTGTCATTTTCCCAATATAAACATGTGATAAACTGGGGTTTTTTTCTGTAATTTTATGTGGGAAATTATAAAAGACAGAGAAAATGGTCTCCTGTTACAGGCCACCATTACCGGGCATGGAAACTCTTTGCTCTTTATCCCTGGCTCAGAAGGAACCAAGTTTGAGAGCTCAGCAAAGTGCACAGGATCATATTTTGAAATCTCCACTATTTACAGTGAAGGATGTCTCATTTTGAGCCTTGATCAGACTTAGTTAATGGCATAAGTTTGAAAGATCATTTTTATATTCCAGCTTGATCCCTGGTGCTAACAGTCCATGAACTGGAACTCCCCTGGCACGTACCTGATGGCAAGGTCCACTTACCACATTCTACATCACTGCTTTATTTAATGAGGGAGCAAATCAGGTGCCCAGAGTAGTTTACCTATGATAGGAATTCTGCCCTGGTTTTCTAACCAGTTACAAAGAACTACCATTACTCTTTGGGGCAAATATTACATGTTCCAATACTGCAATAACTGGGATCAGAATTCATACTTAAAGGTACAAAATTACCTTGATTCAATTAAAACAAGCACTCAGTAGACAGATCTGTTCTAAGTACAGAACAGTATTCAGACATCATATGTTCAGTTTCCTCCAAAGTGTTTTTATTATTTGTTTGGTAGTAAGATGTTTGCAGATTGTCAAGGTCAATGGAGTGAGTTATGCCACTATGGAGACATTGTTACCATGGCAACAAGACGACGGACCATAAGTATCTTTTCTTCTTCATGTCATTAGCGTATTTCATTAGCTTACTACACCACTTCTCATTTCTTGCTTCTTTTAAAAATGCCACCTACATCATATCAATGATTCTAAATTGGGAATTCTCAGTGCTTCTAGACAGAGGCAGAAACATAGTACAGAGGGACAATTGTTAGAAATAAAGGCAGAGAAAGTCGCTCAAAGCAAGCACACACATTCGTATATCCTAAAAATAATTCTCAACAAAAAAATAAAAGGATGCAAATACTTTGAGGAAAACACCAAGAAACTTCTCTACAGAATAACAGATAAAAATGAGATATGACGCTAGAATGCAGCATAGCCACAAAAACAGCTGATTTCAAGTAGGAAAAAAAGAGGCATCATAACAAAGAAATTGTAGTCTCTCTCTTTATAGTGTGATGGGCAATCACACCTAAAAGAAATATTTCAGCTCTAGGCACCCTGAAACCTATGAGATAGGTAACAGAAGACAGGAAAGAGAAGCAAACATTATTAATGTACTGGAGGAGCTGTTTTGTGCAGGCAAAGTACAAATAGTCTGTATATGTTGCTATATAATAGCTTGTATAAAATCCGTGTTCTAATGATTGTACGTGGACATCAGAAAAATTAGAATTAACAAATCTTTCATAATCTCCAGCAAGCTGGAGGACCAAGTTGAAGAAGCCTGGTTGCTGGAGCCAGGAAATGGCCAGCTCTATTTCCCAGTATCCTTTATTTTATCAGGCATAATCTAGCCTACAGTGAATATTTGTTAGCAGCTGATATAATTGAAAAAGTTTTGTGACCTCAATTATAACTCTGTCACAGACTAATCATTTCCAAAGCAGACTTCTCCCACAGGGTGAAAAACTGGGTGGTGACTCAAAAAATCCAGGGTAAAGCAGCCCAGTTGCTAAAACTTTACTCTAGTTTGGTAGCAGAATTAATTAATCTGATTATTTTGATTTTATTCCCAGGAGTCCAGAGCTAGCTGAAGTTCTTATTACCAATCTAGAACTATAGGCCACAAAAGGATGTTGCAGGGCAATTGAAAAGGCCTGCTTTCCTTTGGCTAAGCATATATGATGGCTCCTGTTTTTCCTTCATACACCTACATGGCACATAGTCACATAAATGCAGTTTTGGGCACTGTCCCAGGGGAGCTGGGGTTGCAGAAGGGCCCCAGGCCAAAGGGAAACTTCGCTTACCTTCTGCAGAGTCCGAAGAGCAGGAGGAGATGAGCGCAGCAAAACAACCATCATGGCTGGTCAGCCGCGCTTACATTCAGCTGGGGCTGGGCACAGCATGGGTGGGAGGGAGACACCACCCGGCGGAAATAAAAAGCTGCCCCGAGGATATTACGGGGCAGCAGATGAGCAGAGGCTCGTGGAGGGAGTCCTCACGCAGAGGGGCTCAGCTGCTGTGTCAGGCAGTGTGGAAAGTCGGGGGCAGAGCCAGAAGAGGCTCCAACAGTGGAGCTGACACAGTTAGCAGTGACACCGACAGCAGAGCCGTCAAAAAAGCCAGCAGTGAGGCTGACGACAGAGCCGACAGAGTCGGCACTTTGGCACATGGCACGTTACCTCAAGTAGGGTATGGGAGGCTGGGACCAGCACTGGGCTGGCCTCAGCAGCCTTACCTGGGGTTCTGGGGGCCTCCCAAATCTGCAGTAGCAGCAACAGCAGCAGCAGCAGCAGCAGCGATTCTCAGTTTGGCTTTTGAGCGTCGTGTGCTGCCTGTGTTTGCACTGCTCTGCTTTTTTTTTCCCACAGGTTTTTTTGACCCCTAGATATTCAGGTGTCAAAAAACCCATGGAAAAAAAAGTGGAACACAACACACACAGAAAGTGCTTCCTTGCAGCATGGAGAACATCTGAATGTGTGGTATGTGGTGCCATAGACATGCTTTCAGCGCCACATACTGCATGGCTGCACTCGTTTGGACATAGCCATGGTGCTCAACCTTTTGGCCCTGCAGGCCAGATTGTTGGCATGCGGCTGGTCTGCAGGCTAGATCAGGCCCCATCCATGTTGGCCATGCCCCATACTGCCTCTGCTCAGGCTCTTCATGCCCAAATCAGTTCCTGTGCTGCCTCCACTTGGCCCCACATGCCTGGATTGTGCCCTGCACTGCCTCTGTCCAGACTGGGCCCTACATTGCCTCCACCTGGCCCTGTGTGTTCAGATGAGCTCCACACTACCTCTGCTTGGACCCAAATACCCAGATTAGCCTTGCATTATTCTGCCTGGCTCTGCACACCCAGATCAGGCACCATACACCAGGATCAGGCAACGCACCACTTCTGCTTGGTCCCAAACATGTCAGCTAGCATGCAGAGACATACTATGCAGCCTATGGGGCTTCCCACAGGTCTGGAAATTTGGAAGCAATGTCAATTGATGATGCCGGTGCTCCCCCACTGCCAATTTTTCAGACCTTGGGGAGCCTTGCAGACCAGATGATGCAGCTCTGTGGGCTGCATCCAGCCCGTGGGCTGCAGATTGAGCATCTGAGCATTAGGCCAAAGCAAAGCGTTTAATAGAGTAGACCATGAGTGGCACTTAGACAAAAAGTATCAAACCCCTGTTGGCTATAGACACTGTATACAGAGGTTAATAGTGCTCCCCCTAAATCCAAACTAGCCTGTGGGTTGGTTGTTAGGGCACTGTTCTGGAAGATGGGTTAGGCAAACCTGAATCCCAGGCCTCTCATTTCCTGGGCCAGTGTCTTGCCCTCTTGCCTATTTGGCAAAAGGCATGTACAGTGAACACCACCTTGTCCTCTCTGGAAGTATGTTAGCTTGTCCAGTGACAGACCTAGGCATTTTGGAAGAGAAATAGGATCACCATGCTGAGGAAGGCACGTAAGTTTGAGGTGAGTGGCAGCTATAAGTCTAAGTTGTCTTTGAGGGGGAAAAAAGAGATCTGGGCTTTGGCTTCTTAGACTCCTGTATTCTGCCACTAGAGCAGCCCTTCATAACAAAATACAGAGAACCTGAGGCTCCTGCAAATATTTCTCCCTTTTGTTTTGATGGGAAACAGCAATTTCTACCTCACTATTTCCATCTAGGAAAGCTTTTCAAGCATACACATAGGAAAAAACATATTTGGCCTCAGTGTCCTAACTGACACTTAGATGAGCTTCGAGGTATAAAAGCAGGAACAAGCTTAGATTTGGATTTGATTTACCTTTTAACTGAATCAGCGACCAAACAATGATGAATTTCCTTCAAAATCAATACTTCTACAAATCTAAGGATGTAAAATAAGATGTGATTGAGACTCGAAGACTTCATCTCCATTACAAAATGGTATTTAGTGTACTTTATGATACCTTTCTGGATGTAAAAACTAGCAGAAGGCACAGGTGGAATTTAGCTTACTAGAGCTGAGTTAAAACCCAGGTGTACACTATAGCATTTTCACTGATGTGACACTGAGCTGAAAAAGTACTCGTGCCTTACTGCCTCTTGATTTCTTATACTGAGACAGTATCTAGAAATACAAAACACCCCTTTTTTGCATTGAAGGTGCCCTAAAATATTGAAAGAGATAGCAGACACTTAAGAGAGCATTAAGGTTACCAAGCCCTGTCTACAGTAGGGATTTTTAAACTAGTGTGCAAACCCGCTTTTTAGGTGCACTGTAGCTGCGTACACTACAATACATTGTGCCAGCTAAGCCCCACTGCACACGCCTACACAGCCGTGCATCTGCACTGGCAGGCTACACATCAGCTCAAGAATATGGGTATCAAAAGCTGTAAAAGAGACAGACACTAAGGACAGTACATGCCATCTGGCAATGAAAACCAACCAGATTCAAACAATTCAAATATGTCTTCTCCCTTATTTGCTTTTAATGTTGGAATAAGCTCCTTGTACATTAGACATTACAATCTATTTGCTCACACTTAATGCTAAGCAGATCTTACCTCTGAGAATCTTTGTACATCCTGAGTTAGAGTTCCTACCCTCTTCCACCGATAATATTTGAGAAACTTCAAAATTGCAGGATTCACTGCATTATCGGATGGCACTGTCCGGAAGAAATAAGGATATTTTTTCTTATCAGCTAATTCTGGGGTGGTTGCAGCAAATGAAAGCTGGAAAACAAAGAAAGGAAAATCTTGGTGAATAATGTGAGTTCCAGTAGGATCCTTCCTGGTTTAGTCCAATGAGCAAAGTGCACAAGGCATTGAATTAGGGTCAGTTGAACAATTTCTGTCATCTTACCTGCTTGAAATCCTACCAAAGTAATTAATTTTTTTTCAGAAATAAAAGATTTCATAACAGTTTAATTGTTTTGAAACAATTTGAATATTACATCTTTCTAATCCACCAGCTATTGACTTAACTCAGCGATTCATTAAAGATTATGGGTTGCACTACAAAATCTCTATCAAATTGCCACGCCACACACTGGAAGTCAAAGTCAAGAGCCTTTTGGGGAGAAAAATTTCTGTGACAAATTCCTTCTGAAGATCCCTCTGCACTGTCCCCATAAAAAAGGATGACAACACTCTCACTGGTCTCATCAATGCAAGTGAAAGTTTCTCAGCTTGGACTGAGATACCCAGAGCCAAAAAGGCAATTACCATAACACCCAAGTGTGTGCACAAAGCAAAGGTGTTTTGCTCCACTCCAAACCCTGTTGGGGAGTGCTACCACAACAGTTTACTCCACCTACTCAGCTCTGTTCCACATGTCCAAATGTCAAATGTCATGTAGCCACTGGAGCCTGGGTGACTGGTGCCTTCTGAGTCTGGGGGCGGGGGGGCAAGGCACCAGTGGCCAATCGCTGACTGGTGGGGGTGGGGGAGCACCAACAGTCAATCACCGACTGGTGGGGGCGGTGTCCCTCAGCGGCTGATCACTGACCCTAGAAGTGCTGTCAGCCAATCCCCAGCCAATGAGGGCCAATTTCAGGGGGGGCATGTGCTCCCCTGTATTCACCTCCTCACGTGTCACCTGAGCACTGGGGCATGCTCTCAGTCTTGGGTATATCCAGGACAGTGGCTCTGGGCATGTTCAACACCTTTCTCATGGTGGTATCACCATTTCCCAAGATTCTCATTACTCCTCCATGTCTCCGTCGTGACCTAACTTTCTCTCTGTCTCAACGTATACACACTTTTAATTTGTCTCCTTCTGTTCTTCTCCCTGTTCAAATCAGATCTCCAGCTTACTCTTTCCTTTTTTCCCCCTCCATTCCTTGCAGCTATTTTCTATTCCTTCCAACACCTGAGGGATGTTTT
>JAGPOW010000261.1:160751626-160790793 GCA_030014935.1 Caiman crocodilus | reverse complement strand
TTTTGCCTTCCATTTGCAAGGGGAGACCCTTGCTGGACCCTGGTATTATTAAGCAGCCTCCTTGGCTGCATTCAGACAAGCGCAACATGCAGTATGTGATGCTGTAGACATGTCTCTGGCACTACATACTGCATATTCAGCTGTTCTCTGCACTGCAAGGGAGCAGTGTGGGGTAGGGGAGGTTGACCACTGGCTATCCAAAGGTCAAAAAATCATGCACAAATAAAAAGCAGAGCAGTGTGTTCAGGGGCAGGACATGCTACTCGAAACCAGAGCCTGACCAGCTGGAACAACACTCTGGCTCTCGGCCAGGCTCTGAGCAGCAGGATCACTGCTGCTGCAGCCCCAGGAGGCCCCCAGAACCCCAGATAATACTGCTGGGGCCCAATGCTGGCCCCGGTCTCCCCTACCCCACCTGGGGTAAACTGTCATATGTGCCAGAGGGCACACAGCACAGGCATTCCCCAGGGACACCTAGCAGTGGCACAAGGTGTCCTGCTGCTAGCTGTCCTCAAGGCATCAAATGTCCACACTCGTGTGGATCCAGCCCTTGTGTTCAACTTGACTATGAGGGAAGTTACAACCTCTGCAGATTTGACAGGAGCAGAACTAGCATGTGGGGGCACATGGGTTATGAAAGTACAAGGTTTCCTAATATGGGGAGGAGAGAGAGGGGACACACAAAAAGAAGTCAAAAACACTGCTGAATTGTCTGACGTGCACAAAGTGTTCCTGATCAAAGGAAGCATAGTTTTGTGAATGACTTGACACCGACCATATGCAGCGGTTAAAGGTTAGCATATGTGTCACCTGAGTTGCTTCAGGCTTTCCCACCTACTTTGAAAATGCTCCTATTTATGACATCCAAGGGATACTTATGATTATGAATGCTACCAGAAACATCTTTTTCAGGCCGTTGCCATCTAAACACAGCCTTTTAGTAACAATGCATTACAAATTTGTTCTTTCTATTCCATATGACAGCAGGGAACATATGGCTGAGTGATTTACTTCTAGAAGAATATGTGCAAAATTCATTTCTTTTTTTTTCCAGAAGGAATTTTGATTCATGCTGAAACATGTGACAGAAGTGATCTAATGTGATCATAATAAAACTGCTGTTTCAAACTCAATGGAAGAGTTACAGAGCAGTATATGAATATATCCAAATGTGCTATTACTTCCAGTAAGTATAACTGACTTTTTTGACCAAGAATCCTTTAAATTTGTGCATGAAACATTATAATGAATTATTGAATTCAAGGGATAGATGGCTCTAATCTAAAGCACTAGTTCTGAAGACTCTGGTATTTTGAAAATCTTGGAAATAACTGGAGAGAGAAAGGAACTGCTATCTCTTTAACCCTGGTTAGCAGGCAATCCACGAGTGAAGCCCTGACGGATTGGAAACTGGCTAATGTGGTCCCAATTTTCAAGAAAGGGAGGAAGGAGGACCCAAGTAACTATAGGTCCGTAAGCCTCACCTCAGTGCTTGGGAAGATCTTGGAGAGAATCATCAAGGAACACAGCTGTTGGGGGGCCTGCAGGTAGATCATGCTCAGGAACAATCAGCATGGGTTCACCAAAGGCATGTCCTGCCAGACCAACCTGATTACCTTTTACGACCGAGTAACTAAATCCTTGGATGATGGAGTCACCGTGGACATAGTCTTTCTAGACTTTAAGAAGGCCTTTGACACTGTCTCTCACCCCATCCTCATCAATGAATTAAACAACTGTGGCACTGATGCCTACACAGTTGGATGTGTAAAAAATTGACTCATGGGGTGCACCCAGAGAGTAGTAGTGGATGGGTTGTACTCAAACTGGTGAAATGTGAGCAGTGGGGTACCCCAGAGTTCAGTCCTCAGGCCTGCACTGTTTAACATCTTCATCAGTGACCTGGATGAAGGAGCGGAAAGTACACTGTCCAAATCTGCTGGTGACACTAAGATGTGGGTCGAGGTGGACACACTTGAAGGGAAAGAAAGGCTGCAAATAGATTTAGAGAGACTACAAAAGTGGGCAGATGAGAGTAGGATGGGTTCAATGCAGATAAATGCAGAGTGCTGCGCCTTGGTAGAAGGAATCCACAGCATACATACAGGCTGGGGATTTCCCTTCTTGAAAGCACAGAGGCGGAAAGGGATCTCAGAGTCATTACTGACTCCAAGATGAACATGAGCTGCCAATGCCAAACCACAGCCAGCAAGGCCAGCTATACCTTGTTATACATCCAGAGATGCATCCCAAGCTGGTACAGAGAGGTGATACTCCCCCTATGTGACACTGGTCAGGCCACAGTTGGAGTACTGTGTCCAGTACTGGGCACCGCACTTCAAAAGGGATGTGGCCAGCCTGGACAGGGTTCAGAGGAGAGCCACCTGCATAGTGAGAGGGCAGCAGTACAGGCCCTATGAGGAGAGACTGAGGGATCTAAACCTGTTCAGCCTCAGCAAGAGCTCTTTTCTCCCCAGCACCACCTGGGGTGACGAGGAACAATGGTAATAAGCTGATGGAGAATAGGTTTAGGTTGGAGATCAGAAGGCAATATTTAACAGTTAGGGTGGCCAAAATCTGGAACCAACTTTCCAGGAAGTGGTCCTCATCCCTACCTTGGGAAAATTCAAGAGGAGGTTGGATGATCACCTGCCTGAGGTCTTGTGAACCCAGCATTCATTCCTGCTTGTGGCAGGGTGTCAGGCTAGATGATCTGTTCAGGTCCCTGCTGACCATATAAAACTATAACAAATGGGTGATCTCCATTGCTTTGGCAGCTCCTGCAGCCAAGCTGGTTGCAAACAGACTGGCCCCTGTCTTTTCTTTGGATTAAACCAACAAAGCCGAGAGGGGGACACTGGTGTGTTGGCAGCTCAGTGTCTGCATATACACTGCCCAGGCTTTTGCACCAGGGAGAAGTCACTCCAGCTTCACTTCATTTTAAAACAAGGATTATGTTCAGCCAGCTGTCTCACTTGGTATATTCTGTTGTCTCACAGGACAGACAGATGCCTACTGGAAAAAGCTTGGGAGAGATGGAACCTGCTTCCTGACTCTAGACTCAATGACATTATGCTGCATTATGGTTCACAATTGGGAAGTCATTTTTCAACTAAAAATGGATGGGTTTACAGAAATGGATGGTTTAGAGCAGGGGCGGGCAACTAATTCATGTGGACAGCCACTTACTGAGTTTTGGCAAGCTGTAGAGTGCTGCATGGGTAACCTCGCCCCTTGACAGGTGCCCCGCCCCCTGGTCGCCATCTTGTGATTGGAAGTCCTGTTCCCTAACCCCTGACCTTTGACACCAGAAGTCTCTCCCCTTGCCCCTTGAAATACTCCTTTCAACAAGAGATTTTCCCATTTTGGAACCAGAAAAATACCAAATTATATTCTAAAAAGTGGATGTCTACAACATTCATTAATTGATTTCAAAAAAATATTTTTGTCTTGGTTTACATGTGTTTATATAGTGTGCATAGAGGTGATTGTATACAATAGCTTAAAATGAAGTCTCACTCTTGTATATTGTGGGGGGCATGGCGGGTGTGGATGTGTGTGGGGCTACATGGGTTGTGTGTGGCTGGGTTGTGTGAGGGGGTGTGGGGGTCTGCATGTGTGGCAGTGCGAGGGGGCGTATGGTGCAGTGTGCAAGTGGGTCTCACCCTACAAATACAAACACACCCTCTGCCCCTCTCTACATATACACACACATACACACACACCCCTACACCTCTCTCTCTCTTTCTCTTTCTCTCACACACACATACTCTTTCTCTCACACACACATACTCTGTCCCTCCCTAAATATACACACACACATCTCACGGTACTGGCACAGCTCTGTGCTCCCATGGACCAGCAATGCAACTGGCAGCCACATGGTGCTGGGGCAGTGCAGGGGCAGGAAGGCAGGGAAATGTCTGGGAGTGGTGTGGCGCTGAGCTGTGGCATCATACTGCTGGCTCCCCCTTGGTCCTACTGCCTCTGACTCCTGTCATATTGGACAGGCAGCCACAAGCAAATATATATTAATTTACTAAAATTTTTAGGGACCCTATGGGCTGGACAGAATGGCCTGGTGGGTTGGAACTGGCCTGCAGGCCATATTTTCCCCATCCCTGGTTTAGACTCTACCACTCATAAAGAAAAATTTCCAGCTTCTCCTTGGCTAATAGCTGAAGTAATTTTTTAGCCCCTCTAGCAATGCACATCAGGGACAAGACAAGAATTTAGCAGCATAAAATGAAACATGCTAAATAAAAGGAAAGCTTTGCTTGTCAGAACTTTCAAATAAAATACGCTGCATGATACCATAGCCCTGTTTTTTCCTTTGTTTCTAATTTCCCAAAATTTAATAATCTGCAGTGAGTTTGCAAAGAACTAATTTAGAGAGCAAAGACACAGAGTGAAAGCCTGAAAGAGTAACTGTCCAGCTTCTCTTGTTTGCCCAGTAAAGTTGAATGTATTTAAGATAATGCACAAAAAAGGGCTACTGCTGGAAAGAAAGACCTCTACACAAGACTAAAAATGAGAGAAACTCTGAATAAACACATCCAGAGTGAACAGGGGGTACTTTTGGCACCTGACAGCTGTGCTGTATAGAGCGTGGAGACTGGAAAAATACTTGCTGTTCAAGTGATTTCAAGGATAAACTAAATTTGGATCAAAAATATAGTTGTTCCTCCAGAAATAGAAGTTGTTGAGACTTTACTCAAGGGGGAAACAAAAGTCGGGGTGGAACTCAGGCATATGTCAAATCCCATACACCTGGAGTTCAGGGGTTGGGGATGGAGCTGCAGTAGATACCAAATCCCATATACCTGGAGAAAGTGGTTAGCTGTATCTACTCAAAATTATTTAATATTGAATATAGAATGGACTCCTGAGGAATCTGACTTGATGTCTCCACCATCATAACGGGCTTATTGTCAAACTAGATGCTTTGTGCATGATGATCCAACCAGTTATCCACCCACCTTACAGGAGTTTCATCTAGACCAGGGGCAAGCAAAATAAGGCTTGTGGGCCGGATCCAGCCTGCCAGGCAATTTCATATGCACCCATACCTATCCACAGCCCCCACATACATCCCCCCACCCACACCTCTCAACCCACACACCCCAACCACATACCCCACACTCCTCCACACACCCCCACCCACATCACCCAAGGATATCACACACCCGAACATGCACACACACCCACTCCACAACCACATTCCCCACATATACCCCTTTACCCCGCAACACAATATACAAGAGTAAGACTATTTTGAGCTTTTATGCAATTGCTTCTAGATACACTCAGCAAACTCACATAAATCAGGACAAAAATCTTTTTTTAAATAAAATTAAAATAAGTTACAGTAGATGTTTGATTTTTTTAGAAAATAATTTTTTTTTCAGGTTTCAAGATGGCAACCCACCCCAAAAGGAGTACTTCCAGGGCAAGGGTAGGAACTTCCAGTGGCAAAGGTCAGGGATTAGGGATGGGACTTCTGGCCCCAAGATGGCAACCAGTGGTAGGGCACCTGTCAAGGCGTGGGGTTACTCTTGCAGCCCTTGACAGCTCACCAAAACTTGCTGAGAAGCCCTTCAGCTGAAATAATTGTCCATCCCTGATACAGACCATATTTCCTTAGCTTGCATCTGAGAATGTTATGGGAGACAATGTCAAAAGCTTTGCAAAGGTCAAAGTATATCATCATATCCACTGCTCTTCCCTGCATCCACCGTGCTTACCCTTCTTGCACAGAAAGAAATCAGCTTGGTTAAGCTTGATTTGTTTTCGACAAATCAGCGTTAACTGTTATTTATCACCAAGTTATCCTACACGTGACTACGAAAGGAGTAATTGATTTTATGCTTCAGGATCTTTCTGGGCATTGAAGAAAATTTGATTTGTCTGGGATTCTCTGAGTCCCCTTGTTATCTTTGTTTAAAGATGAACACTATATATATCCCATGGGAGGCATGTCTATGTGAAAATGTAGTCCTGGAATGCTTGTTGTACTTTAAAAAAGTAATATTAAGACCATGTGAGCTCCTATCCTGATGTAAAGAAAGGATGGGAAGTACAGAAAGAGACCGGCTCAGCTCAACAAGAACTTTTTGAAATAACTTGAAACTTAAAAAGGAATCTTAAAAGAAGTAAAAATATGGACATGTAGGGAAAAATTAGGAAGGCCAAGGCAAAATTGAGAACAGTGTGTGAGGATAGGGTAGGAAATATTCACCCTAGAGTAGGAAAGGTACAGGTTAGAGCAGGGGCGGGCAATTATTTTGGGCGGAAGGCTGCTTCCTGAGTTTTGGCAAATAGGTAGATAGCTGGTCGCATAATCAAGCTTAAAGAGTTGTGATTTATGATTTGATTTCTATTTGGGAAGCCGTGTCAAGTGGGGTTCCTCAGGGCTCTGTCCTGGGTCTAATACTATTTAATATTAATGATTTGGAGAATAGAATCAAGTACATACTTAGCAAGATACACTTTGCAGATGACATGAAATAGTGGAGGGTGGGACAGCTGACATTTTATGGAAGGATTTCAATTCAAAATGACCTTAATAAACTGGAGTTATGGTCCGAAATTAATTCAACAATTTAAAATTTTAAACTCAACAAGAAAAGTGTAAAGTACTGAATTTAGAATGGAACAATCAAATATGCAAAAAATAAAAAGAGGAATGACAGGTTAAGGTGCAGTACTACGGAAAAAAAGCCCTGAGGGTTACAGTGGACCACTAACTGAATATGAGTAAAAAATATGCTATTTTTATAAAAATTCTAATAGTGTATTTGGATGTATTAACAGGAGTATCACATACAAGTCACCGGAAGTGATTTTTTTGCTCAGTTCAGTACTGAAGACCCTCATGTGGAAAAATATGTCCATTTTTAGGCACCACACTTCAAAAAGATATGCACAAAGTGGAAGGAGTCTGGCAGAGAGTGACTGAAGTGCTGAGAGGTCTAGGAAACATGTTATACAGTTTGTAAGAAATGGAATTATTTATCCTGGAGAAGAGAAGACTAAGGAGGAAACTTGATAGCAGTCTTCAAATACAAATAAAGGGTTGCTATGAATAGGATGGAAACCATTTATTCTCTGTGTCCAAGGGGGACAAGACAAGAAGTAATGGGTTTAAATTGCAACTAGGGACACTTTGGTTGGATATTAGGAGGAACTTTTGAGTTATGAGGGTAGTTAAGCATTGGAACATATTATGTAGAGAAATTGTGGAATCTCCATCATTGGAAGTCTTTATGAAGAGATTAGGTAAAAACTTTCCTGGGATGGTTTAGACAGGAATAACGCTGCCTTGAACAGGGGGTTATAGTAGATGGACCCCTGAAGTCATTTCCAGCCCTATTTTTCTGTGATTCATACAGAAGTTATTAGAGATCTTTTTACAAGCTACATAGCAGGCATTTCTAAGTTTGTCTCCATCTTATAAAGTTACATTTCTGTATTTTGTCAAACAATCTTCTTATGGTTTTTAATAGAAAAGCAAGGGCTGTGGCCCACTTTGTCCCTTTTCTCTTGACCACTCCATGTTATAATCTGGATGAGTGGCACATTGCTACTATGTATAAAAGCAAGAAGATTGCAATTATCACATTATGTTTACCCATACATATTTATGTGCTGCTGCATTTTTTTCTGACAGGTGCTACGTAGCTGCCTCCTAGCACAAACAAGGAGAGACTCAGACTATAACTCACTGATAAATATGTCTGCGGGGGCTGTGATGTCACTGCTTCACAGAAAATGAATTTACATGAGCTGCTACAGAGGGTGCCTAAAAGGCAAACTTCAAGGAGGAATGAAAGACAGAAGAAAAGCTTTTTAAAAAGCCGTCAGAGGAGTTTAACGTATATCCTACCTTGAATACTGTTAGAGAAATTCAAGAAGCATTTCAGGTCATCTTTAGCAAGATGTATTCAGAACCTCTGGGTATGGTTTGAAAGAGCAATTGGAAGTAATAAAGGGAGTGGTAGTACAGAGCAATTCTAACACAATTCACTCAGCAAATCAATGGCGTGGCAAGCTGGAAAGTTCAAACGGGGAGAATACATGACATTCATGGAATGCAGGCTCTTATTCTTGAATGGAAAAGTTAGGGGAAAATGAGAGAGGATGCAGAAGGGACTGTCATGGATCCTTTGGCATTTAACATGGGTAATACAGAAAGTTCCAACACCTAGATGATGGGTTACAGGTAATAAAGTAAAAAGGGGATTTACTCTTTAGAAAAAGAGAAAAGGTAGAAAGGCTTGAAAGTCATCTGAAATGAGTAGGCCTAACCCTGCTTCTCCTTCCATAATGCTATGTCCAATATTATTTCACTAAAGTCAGTAGAGTTCCTATAGGGTTATATTCTAAGGAAAAATAGGGCACATCTACACGTGCATTTATATTAGTGGTTTTTATGCCGGTGTCTAACCGTGCAGTCATTAAAGCATAGTAGCGCTGCTTGTGGACTGATTTGGGACTAAGGCTAGTCCCAAGTCAGTCCATACATGCAATGTTATTGTGCATTAAGGCATCTATAAATGCATTACTTTGCATTAACTAATAGGGTGTACATTTTATATCTGCATGATGCAGGTATCAAATTTATGCCTAAGTCACCATAGTTACTGAACAGTATGGGCGTGCATGTGTAGACCTTCCCCTGTGCTACACAGTAATTTTTGGTTACTGTGCAGTAACCTAAATTACTGTGCAGTAAATGTGCATGTGTAGATGCACCCACGGAATCTAGCCCCCTGAGAGAAACCATAAAACAAAAGTGATCACAATAAAGGAAGTCATAGGAGAAATGTGACAGGTTGAGATGACAGTTGGGATGGATATGCACAGGGATACCTTTAGAAGTGATGGACACTGCTAAAGGATAGACATTTAAGGTGAAAACCCTTTGGGTTTTTGTCTAAAAATTCGGATAAATCGGGTAGTCTTTGGCAGAACATGTTGGCTCTTCTTTCTGGGGGATCAACCTTCCTTCAACATGTGGAGCACCTGTGTTTGGCTGGACTTCTTTGGAAGGTAGGAGAATGGGAGACAGGTGCAAGCAGATGCAATTTCCCCATAAACTTGGGTTTTCCCTGTGGATGACTGGGTTGGCAGTTTTGTGTTTTTTCCCTTTTGTTTCCTCTTTAGGTTAAGAATATATCTGGCTTAGTCCTTCTGAAAACTTTAACTTATCTTCTCTTTCTGTCTTTCTGTAGCGTATTATGCCTGCTTCAGCTGAGCAGGGAGACTCGAGTAAAGACAAGACAGGAGCAGAGCTTATCAGCCACAGCCCAGAGCTCTGGGCCTGGTTCGGTGCTTATCAATGAGACTGTATCAGAAGTTATGTACTGTGACCAACTTATTCCTTTTTTTAAAATAAAGATCTAAGCCACAGATGACCAATTCTTTAAGATTTACTTTAGTTAGCTATTCAAAGAATGATTAAATCTCCTCTGCATACATTGTCTTGATCAGATGTGCTGTTATATTACCATTTAAACTTTACCTTATCCTTGCTAAAGTAAATACACTCATTTGTCAATATGAGACATTACAAAAGACACCAATAAGTAGCCAGGGAAAATATAAACATAAAACATAAAAACTCACAAGGTAATCCCTTTTGGCTGCCCTGTGGAGCAGCTGAACACTTAAATCATTCTGGCAAAAGGCTAAGAGAACAGATGAATGGAAAAATATATTTGGAAAATGGTACCAGATACTACGCAGTTATTTTGTAAGCAAGTGCAGCTTGAGAAGCTGAATATATAATTTCACAAATATATTATTTACATCTTCAAAATTTATGGAAGTCAAATACAGTCATACAGAGCCACAGGCAGATAATGTAATTATGCTACTGTATAAATCCATGGTATGCCCACACCTTGACTATTGCATATAATACCTCCTAAAGGATATAGTAGAAATAGAAAAGATACAGAGAAAGGCAACAAGAAAAACCAGGGGCACAGAAAGGCTGGGACTAAATAAGATACGTCTTTCGCTACGCATATGTGGAATGGCAGAAGCCATGACTATTAGGATTGGGAAACATATCCCATCATGCTGTTTCATGAATGAGTGCCAGGGATCATATATATATTCATGCAGTATAGGTCCATCAATAGGTCCTAAATGCAACAGTCAGGCTGCAACCTCCCAAATTTTCATAATGGCATAATGACAAACTAGGATTTCTTATTCCTATGTGGGTGATTCAAAGCAAACATGCGTTTGCATGAACAGTAAAAGCAGCGTTTTTTAAAATGGTCACAAGAAATACAATGACAAACTTCTTGACTTGTCATATTTTACTCCTGACTAGTTCAAGCAATTCCCTAGTAGGAAGAAGAAAATTAAGATTTAATAAAGATAACAAAACAAGAATTGTACTTCCAGCACAGTAAACACAATAGTTTATCTGTCAGTTCTACATGGTCCCATTCTATTGAAACACTTCTAGAAATTAAATCATACTTTAAGTATGTATTCAGTGGTTTCTGTTGAACTTGGCAAACCTCAGGGATAAAATAAAATGCTCAAGAGCTCAATGTGTGAAATTCCCTGTTATGTCTGCACTGCATTCTGTTACTTCATCAGTGACAGTCAAAGAAGAGCTTGAGAGAAGGGAGCTGGTGCAGGTGTAGGGATACAGTGCCTGGTCGTGGTGCCCGATCAAATAGGAATATAAGAATTGAATTTGCATTTTCCTATCCAAACTGAGAACTATCTCTTCCTGTCATCTGTGACACATCTGCCTACCTGACAAGAGCTACCACCTCTTTTCAATTAGATGCTACAGCTGGAATTCGCTAAACTCTGATGCCCAGTTTTAATTAGCTCTCACTACCTGCATTACATCCTAAGGCCAATATTGTTTCCAGTGACTGCCTTTTGGCACCAGTGTGTTTCCATAAAAAGAACTTCCCAGCTGGATGGCACTTGGTGTGACGCTGATGACATTCGAGTGTACAAATCCAATCACAAATGAGCATAATTCTCAGCTGCATGCTGCATTCAAGCAATTTTAGGAAATAGATTTGGTACTAAAAGAAACTGCAGCCTGCAACTGAATGAGTTGAGTTTTTTAAGGGGCAGAAGCTAATTTAGATAATATAGAAGCCTTATTAGGGATGGCAGAGCCAAAAGTCTGCAGTTTCATGGGAATGAGGAATTCTGTGCTAGTATTCTCTTTCAGGGTGACCTGAGAAAGCCCCCAAGTGATGTGGAACATTGTAAACGTCTCAATAAAGGTTGTTCAGCAACAGAAAACATTTCAAGGCCAGCTGCTTTTAGAAGTCATGCCTTAATCAAACACAAGTTATTGGCTTCACTGCAGGGTAGGCTGAGTGAATTTCCTTGGCATGTTTAATACAGGAAGTCAGCCTGAATAATCTGGTGGGCACTTTAGTCTTTCAACGTAAGACACTAGCACAGTTGATGCCATGCCTAGCATGCCAGTTACACTAAAAAGCCTCGAAACCTGAACAAAGCTCTTGTGACATACATAAGTAACCTATTAACAATGGTGGTTTATGATTTATCAGGACCAGTTGTGATGGATTAGTAGGTTGCACTTAATATTGGTTAAATTCACCGCAGTGGTATCGTTTCTGACTCAGTGGGGCAGAGTCCAGGGGCCCTTCCAAGCCAGGCAGTGCCCCTTTCACAGAGCCACAATCCCGCTAGTTTGTATTCTGCCTGCCTTCCTCCCCCTGCCTCATCTTTCCGTTCTGGCTGCCCTGTGGGTCAACTTGAAGAGTATGACAACAGGATGCCCTGGCAATGCCTAATGTACAACCTGGTAGGTAGAGCACTTTGGCAAATGAGAGATACAAGTTCCAACCCTCATGCAGAAGGGCTATTTAGAAACTGGGGCTTCTAATTCCTGAGCAAGTACCCAAACCATTCACCTTTTAGCCAAAACATCAGAGGGCTGCTGCTGCCACCTCACTGGGTAGTTATGTGTAGAGAATACCCAAGCAATCCTGTTCTTCCACAGGTGAAAACAGAATCTAAGATCTATGTAAGTGCCATTAGCTGCAGTTACACCACTATGTAAGTGCCACTCAGATGCCTAAAGATGAAATACAATTTGGCCCACAAAGTACAAAAGATACTAGATCGTAGTAGATTAGGAGTAAAGGCATGACCCAGGAACCCCGCAGCAAAGGGGTCTATTGTTAGAGCCACCAAACACCACAGGAGGGTGCTTGTTTCCACTCCTAAGATAGTCCTAAAAAGGCTTCCAGAGCTCCATAAAATACAACCAAGTGAGTTACAGTAGTACATAGCCATTTAAACATAATCCTCTAGCTCAGAGGTTCAGATAGCTCATTATGTCAAGTTCAGTTAAGCATTAGGAATCAGTGGAAAGAGGGAATGTCTCCTATACTTAGCTCCCTTAGCACTTTTCATTATGAAAATTTTTCAGCCCAGCTCTCTGGAAATGTTTAACACCTCCCTACTTTGCAGCAGGATTTATGAAACATAGGAGAAGGACAGTTCAGGCCTTAAACAGATGCCTTTGGCAATATTCTCAGACCGGAACAACAGAGGCATAACTAGCACAGTTTACTCCCTGGGCAAAACCAGGCAGTGAAGTAACTTGGGGAATAGACTCATAACTGATCCCTGACTCTGATACCATTGTGGTGCAGTAAGTTCCCCCTGACCCCATCCCACCCCACTCCACCCCACCACCTTATTGCACAGTATCCCTGAACCTAGCTATTGCTGCACTTGCAGTAGGGGTCTGCTGTTATTGCCACAGCATGGACTCCCTGTGGGCTGCCAGGCTGGTGCCCCTGCTAAGTTGGCATGTGGGACTGACCCACTCGTCTCCCTCCCTGTCACGTCCGTGCTACTGCTGGACAAGTTGTGAGCTATCAAAAACCACCATTTCTTCAGCAATGTTTGCTTGCTACTAGAACTGACCAGAAGATAATTGCTGTATTTGGCAGAAACTGTTGAGGATCGAAAACTTGTTTTCTAATGCATTTACAAAACTTTTGACTGTTTGCACCAACAGAATTCTGTGAGGAAAGAGAGAGACTGGATACTATGTTGCTTGGTGATTAGGGCATCTGGGATGCCCAGCTACAAGTTGCAGAATGAGTGATTCACAGCAAAATTTGTTATCCCAAATTAAGCAGAGTGGGGACTTTATATTGGGTCTCCCATGTTGCAAGAGAGTACCATAATCACTCAGCCTATCTGTCACTCTCTGACCCAAGAAATCTTCCTAATGAAAGCTTAATGAAAACCAATAGAGGCCAGATTCTATCTTGCCTATTAGATGTATAAATGGACAAAGATGCATAAATGCAATTCTACTCTGTCTGAGTTTATGAAACACAGTGAAGGCAAAAAGTGGGTGGGTCCTTCTCCTCACTTCTTTTTTGTGATTCAGTTTTATGAATCAGATGATGGTGCATTATGAAAGTGGATGCATTAATGGATTTTCAGGGACTTGAACAGGGTAGAATAGAATTTCACTTAGACACCTATGTCCATTTAGACACCCAATAGGTGGAACAGAATCTGGCCCAAAGGCTCCGAAAAATGTTTTAGCTTAGATGAAATGACATATTTCAAGGCATTTTCATTTCAGCAAAAATATTTGTAATTATCTGTGTCAACCACAGCCAGTTGATGTCTTGCTGCCAAAATGGCTAGTGTTCCCTCAGCAGTAGGGTAACCATACACCCTGGTTTCGCTAGGAAAGTCCCAGATTTCATAGGCTATCCTGGCATCCCAGCTGGTTGGTGAAAATTGAACCAAAGTCTTGGAATCAGCTGCTGCAGGCAGAAGCAGAGGCAGGCAGGTAGGGCACAGGGTGCAATCTGGCAGGGAAGCGGAGTGGCATGGTGTGCCAGGCAGACAGGCAACATTTCTGCTGCCTGCATGTGCCTGGCCCAGCTCATGAGCAGCAGCTGAAAGCAGGGGGTGGGCTGAGCTGGGCACCACTCCTCTTGCCTGGGGCAGGGCAGGCAGAGGGAGAGCACTGAATCGAGTGCAGGCTGTTCACACACAAGTACACATGCACACACAAGTACACATGCACCCATGTGTGTGTATATGTGTGGTTCACCTCTAACCACATCATCCAAAAGTGTCTTTCAGCACTGAGATAACAATTCAGCAAGGTGAACTTATCTGCTGAACAGTGCCAGTCTTAGGGGTAGGTGATGCGGGCAATCGCCCAGGGTGCTGTGGTCAGGGGAGCACCACACACATATGTGAGCAGCCCATACTCACAGTAGTGCTTTCCCCCAGCTCTGCCCTGCCTGACCCCTGCCCAAGGCAGCAAGAGCAGTGCCCAGTGCCTGGGCCCCTGCCTCTAGCTGTTGGTCAGGAGGAGCCAGGCCAGGCAGTATGGGCAGCTGCAGGGTGGATGCCCACCCACCTGCCTGGTGCACCATGCTGCTTTGCCCCCCTGCTCAAATGTGCCCTGTCCCCCTGCCCGCCTGCCTTTGTGTCAACCTGAAGCAGGGGGTGGAGGGTGGGGAAGGGGGCAGTGTCCCAGATTGCCTTAAAAATAATGTGGTCATCCTACTCAGCAGTGTTTGTTCAGATGCCATCATCATACTGCTGCCCACCCTGACTACATCAGAATTTCAAAATATGTAAATGCATTGCATTAAATAATAAAAAAATCACTTTACCTTTTGACTGATGAGAAATAGAAAGCCTGCACACAAGAGAAGTTTCTATCTCATAACTGTGTAAGGAAGTGCTTCTTCTGTTACTTTTAAAGCTGTTGATATGTGCCACTGTGGTCATTTCTACAAGAGACACTTTACTGTGCAGTTAGCTATTACCTGTAAATACAGGTATTAAATTAGTAGATACTGCTCAGAGTAGTGCATGTACAGATGTTGACCAGATGCAAACTAGCTCGTGGTCATCCCCAACACCAGAGGATGGGAAACTCCACCCGGTCCTGGGGCTCCTCAGCTCCCAGATCCCCCCAGGAGCTGGGAGCTAAGCAGCAATGAGATGGGGAACTCTCTGCTTCCTTGCCCAACTGGTGGCTGTCCAGGAGCTGTCCCACTTCTGGGATAACTCCCAGACAGCCGGGGCTGCTCATGGATTTCCTAGCTCAGCTGGGGACTGGCCAGGCAAAATTGCCCAGGTGGGGGCTGGCTGGGAGCTATGCCAGAAGCAGGACAGCTCCTAGGCAGCCCCTGGCTGCACAGGGAAGCCCTGCTGGGCACAGGGATTATCCCCATATTCACAGGTCCAGGATAGTTCTGCAGTGGCAGCTGTCTCCTGGCCCCTTGCACATTAAGACCCCTCCCAATATGCATGGGATCAAGAGACAGCTGCCACTGCAGTCAGCAGAGCTCTCCTGGCTCCATGCACATTGAGACCAGCTCACAGCTCCCTGCCAGCCCCCGGGCTAGCACCCTGGGGGAACCTGGAGCTCCCCTTGGCTGTTGCAGGGGGCTAGAGCAGGATAGGAGCAGATTTGCTCCCAGCAGTTGGCATGTGTAGATGTGCTCCCATGGAAGAGTTATTGCACAGCATTTTACTGTGCAGTAAGTCTTTATAGGATTCACAGCACATGTAGACGCAACCTGTCAGAAACAGGATACTGGACTAGACCAACCACTAGTCTGATCAAGTATAAGAAAACCTATGCTTTGTTGTTTCTGGGCCTGTCTACATGTGCCCAACTGCACAGTTGGTACAGAACAGTCATTTAGTACTTGCCAAAGTACTAAAGCAAGTACTAAGTGACTACACAGTACCCACTGGTACTGTGCAGTCCTGGCAGCACACAGGTTGTTTTCAGTGCTATTGTTCAGTAGTAGCAGTGCCATGGTTAGATGCTATGTCACCGTAGCAATGAGCTATGACAGTGTAGCATCTCAAGTAGATGTGCCCTCTGGGAGCAAATGTCCTAACAAACTCTTTAATTTTTCATTTTTGTTATTCTAAGTATGATTTTTGATGAGTCAGGGGGAGGGGGAGAATGTGAACTTTACCTTATTTGTAATTACTCATAGAATCAGAATTGGCAGAATTTACCCCATCAGGATTCATATTGAGATGCTAAAATCACTATGAGTTTCCGATGGATAAAGGGCAGGCAATGTTATTACCAATTAACCTTTTCTGAATGGCTACTGAGAATACAGAAAAACTAACCTAAAAGTATTATACAAGCTGGGGATGAAGCAGAAAGTGGTAAAATAAAGTCATCTACATTCAGATTGTGAAGATTTAGAAATCTTTTTTTGTCTATAGACATTGCTAAGTAAACCAAGTAGAGTTTCAAAACCAGTGCTTAGCGGCAAGGTCCAGGTACGTTAAATCAACATGAAAAACCTCTGGTGGACATGCCAATAACTGTCAGCATTGTTACAATATATTTTCTATGAAAAAGTGATGCAGAAGTTTCTGAACCACTAAGACCAAGATCAATACAACTTGCTTTTGCTTTTATCAGCATTGGGGACCATAGTTATAACAACAGATGTAGATAAGCATAATGACACATTAAGTAACAGTTGTGATTCACATTGCTGTCTTCAGAAAATGAAAAAGATAAAAATTATTTACCAAATTATTCAAAACTAACTTTGACTTTTATCAAGTGCCAAGAGCCTATCATTAAATTATTCTGGTCTATGAACTACAGCTTCTTGAAGGAGGATAGAAAATCTGACTCTGCATTTTATTTTACAAAAACAAATTAGAAATGGCCAATGCCCTTCATTTTAAGTACAGCTTAAAAATGCAAAATCTCTAATGTCACTGACGAAGCAGACTGTAGCGTATGCTTTCCTCACTGTGCCATTGCCCCCGGGACAGTAGCTAATTGTTGCCTGAGTGACCCTGGATGTTTTTCCCTCAATACCTATGCCTTGCAGGTCATTACAATGGCTACAATTAAATTAATAAATGCTTCTTTATGTCTGCATTTGATTTTAAGTACAGTATTTGCCCCTGGTCTTAGAATGCATGCTGGGTAGAAAGCATTAACTTGCACTGACATTATCTACACCATTTAAGATTATGTACACTTCAATTTCCATAGTTGTTGCCATCTTAGTTCCCAAGGGCTAAGAGTTGCATCTTGTCTCTAGACCTTGTTATCTTTTTAATTTGTCACTTGATTTATAGAACTGTTCACTCTGATACTTATCTGTGCCTGAAAATGTTCCTTGTCCATTTGCTGATCTGGCCAGTACCTGAAAGGATGTGGATTATATTTTCAAGAATTTGCATAACAGTTACGTTAAAAATGTGAAAAGAATACTAGATGTAATATTAACCCAATCTGGTTCTGAATTGACATGTATATATTAGTCCTCACTCTTTGGTACTGATTCAGGAAAATGCTTAAGTGTAAGGTTAGCTTTAAGCATCTGAGCAATTACCTTTACTTGAAAAGAATGATTGGTATACTTAATAGTGATCACATGAATAAGAGCTTGATACTGCCTATTATTTTTGGAAGGATGTTTTGAAATATGGTCTTTTTTTGTTCAGTTCTGTGCATGTTGTCATTTATTTATTATTCATGTGAAGTCCCTCACCCTTCCTTGGTCCTTGTTCTTATTTGACCCCAAAGCTTTTGAGCAGTACTTCATTTTTTATAACAAAGGTCTTGCAGAAATGTTCATTTCAAATATTTTAACTCACCATGAAGACTTCATTGGCCTCTTACAATACCATTTGCCTTTCAGAATAGTTGTTAAGTCCTAGTTTGTGTACAGACATATGGCACAAAAATAGCACCACTCAAAACTGCCAACTAATTCTTCTATGCCTACTTGAGGATAAATTATTGTGGAAATTTGAGAGAAAAATGGCCATGTTTATTAACCCTCACTGAATTCAGGCATTTCTACACTTTGATAGGATAGGTACATCCATAGACGACATGTATGGTGGATACAGGGTAGCATGTGCCCCCCCTGAGATTGGCCACCGTCGAAGTTGCCACTGGCATCTGTGTGTGGTTGCTGCTTGCCACCACGCCCCCCACCCCACCTCGCCGCCAACACCACCGCTGACACCGCCACAGCCACTTATGGGTGGTCCCCACTCAGTCCATCCTCACTGTTGACATCACTGTGGCTGCCTGTGGGCAATTCCCGCTTGCCACCACCATGACCCTGACACTACCACTGCAACTGCCACTTGTGGGCATTTACCGAGCCCCCACCTCAGCCTCAGGAGGCATGAGTCATTCATGGGTACAGCACAAGTAGATACAATGTATACAGTGTGTCCTTTCAAATATCATGTGAGTTAATTTACGATGCATGACTAAGGCATTGTCACACTTGATGTACACAAAAACTCCTAATTTTAGACTCACTAGAGTGGAAACAGAAGGCATTCATCAATGAAAATACTCATAATGCAAGGGACAAGACTCTCTAATAAAATGCAACAATACATTTGAGGATTTCAGCTAGAATCTCCATGGAGAACAGATAGGTATAACACTTGCACCATGACTATAAACATAAGTGTTCAGATGTACAAGCTGGTTTAGATGTATGTAGAGCTCAATGCTTTTTCTGTCACCTAAAATTGAGGTAATATTTTCATGACAAGGAGCTTTGCAGTGATCAGTCAGCCATAGATTGGCTCCACAGAAAGCTCAATAAGGACAGCTCCTGGACTTCATCAGAGGGCCACAGCCCTAATCTGAACCTGTATATAAACAGTTTCCATCTCCTTGGTCCACTCTGAGATTGTCAAAAAGCAGCAAGCTCAATCTTGCGGAATGGAGATCCATGCTCAGTCTTAAAAAGAACCTGGACATTATCATACAACAGGCTGATAAGGAGGGTACTACTCTTGTCGTGGATGAAACAGCAAGCATACCGGAAGCCGAGAGACAACTTTCTAACACAAAGTTTTACCACCGTGACAGAGGACCTCAAGGCACAATGCCAGGATAAACTAAATAAACTCTTAAAGAAGCTATCTCTGGAAACTAAGGTGCTTCTACCTCCTGGGAACCTAAGCCAGGCAACTTTTACTTATTACCCAAGATCCACAAACCTGGCAATCAATGATGCCCTCTGTCTGCAGCATTGGCATATCATGGAGGGAGGAGCTTCTGTTGATGTGGACTCTATTCTATTCCGAAATGCCACTGGAGCGGTCAGCTATTTGAAAGACTTCCAGCACATGCCACCATTGATGGTATTATCTACCACTGATGTCGTGTTTCTGTACTTCAGCATCCTTCATAAGGACTCATTATAAGCCACAAAGAACATTATCCAGGGCCACATCTACAAGAGACTCTGACTGTGCAGTAGTCCAACACTACTGCACAGTAGTGTCACAAAAAAGGTGTTTGTCTGTGTTATTGCGCAGTCATTTAGTTCTTGTTTATATAAGTACTAAATGACTGTACAGTAATGACTGCTCACTCAGTGTCTCATGTAGATGTGGCCCTGACAAGCAAACTGCTTCTTTTTCCATTAAGCTTCCCCCCTATATCCTCACATATAGCTATTTCAGATTTGGGGACCTGTAGCCCCTGCTACAGAGGGCCTCTTAGCCCCTGCTTCTTGAGAGACTGAAAACCAACATTGGAGGGCTGCAATTAAGTAGGCAGCTGGGCAGAAGCCAGCTGCAGAAAAACAAGCAGCTGAGGGAAACTCCCAGGAGTAAAGGACAGCAGGGGAGAGGATAGTGGCTGCAGATCAGTTGGTTAAGCTGTAACACCTGAAGTCAAGTGGGGTGCTGGGTTAATTAGGAATCCTTAGTCAAGGACAAGGCTCAAAAGGGGTGAAGCCCAGCATACTAAAGGCCTGGCCCCTCAACCAGAGAGCTCAAACTGGCCCTGACTCCCATGTAGAACAGAATGCCCACTGCCTTGGGAGGTAACAGAGGGGAACTCATCTATCCAAGAACCTGAGGAGCTGCAAGGAACCAGCAGCTGCAGGGTTGGAGCATCTAGGACCATGGGAGACCCCAAAAGGGAGGCTAAGTTCAGTTAAAGGGCCAGGGCCTGGCATAGAGAGACAGCAGCGTTGCCCTGGGCCATGGGCACTAGCGAGCTGGGAGAGACTATCAGCAGCCCTCCCAGGACCAGTTTCAGAGAAGAAGACAGGGCCTGGGATCTCAAGAGTCAAATAAAGACAAGGGATGAGGCCAAGAGAGCCAAGCCTAAACAAGTGAGTCATGGCAGGACAGCAGGACACCTGAAGCCAGAATAAAGGGGGACTAAAGGCAAGAGGGCTAATGTTTATAAGAACGACCAAACTGTGGATAAAATAACATCTGTGAGGCAAAGGCATGGCTGTAGGGGAGATCAGAGACCACAAATTTAGCCCTTCTGGCAATCAGAGCCAGAGGACTCTGGGTCATGAATAGAAACTGTGTACAACAGGTTAGGAGCCCCAGGCCAATAGAAAGACTGGGTGTAGTGGGGTTGAACCCCTAAGGCAAGTGGGCGGAGTTGGGCCCATGGAGGAATGCAGAAGCAGAAAGAACACCCAGAGCTCACCAGAGTCTATGAGGGCAACCTCCTTTTGCTATCAAGATATGGCAGGTGAGGATGCAGGGTGAGATGGTGAGAGGCTGGAGCAGGTGAGCTAGGCAGAACTAAGGTCGCCACTAGGGAACATCATGGTGCCTTTGGGCCCCTATTAAGGACGCCTCTATACCTACAATTGAATGGTGCTACCATGGGTATGCATATGTTTTTCCAGTATGCCAACGTATTTATGATAGATCTTTGTTTTCTCTGCAGCTGCTCTCACCCCACCCAGTATACTTCAGATGCATCAATGGCATCTTCATAGTATGTACACATAGAAAGAATCTCTAGAGAAATTTCACAAAGATTTTAACAACTTCCATCCCTCCATCAAACTAACTCTGGAATAATCCACACAGAAGATCTATAGCCTAGACACTACTGTGAAGGTCTGCAGTGGCCACATCATCACTACACTGTATCGGAAACCTACTGATTGCCTCACACAACTACACCATCATCTACAGCCAAGCTCTACATTACAGCTGGATCTGCTCTGACCGCACCAGCTAGGATGAATATGGAACTAGAGCAGGGATTCCTACAACAACAATGCAATTCCAAAACTGTAGCCACTCAAATCAAGAAAGCCAGACTCAGACCTCATTCTGACCTGCTAAAATACCGAATCCAGGACAAGGACAACAGAATACCTCTAGCAGTCACCTACAGTCCCCAGTTTGAATATCTAAGACACATCTTTAATGACCTTCAACCTCTCCTTGCAGATAGTCCCCCAATCTCAAAGTGTCTCTCAAACAAGAGACAAATAAACTCCCATTCTCCATAATGTACTAAGCCTTACAATTGACCCAGATGTCTGCTGTGTCCCCACATCAGTACAGACCACATCATCACTGGACCTAATAATATGGAATAAAACATCCATGTTCATTCATCTGCAAGTCTACCAACATAATACATATCATCACCTGCTTACAATGCCTCTCTGTTGTCTACATCAGACAGACAGGGTGATCTTTATGTGTAAGAATGAATGAACATCTATCTGACATCAGATAGCTGAAGAAAGACACAAAAACCTATGACAGACTACTTCAACCTTCTCGGGCACTCCATTGCCTACCTCAGGATTGTTGTTTTCAGACAAAAAAAAAAATTAGCCAGTTTGAAAGGGAAATTGTGGAATAAGAAATCATCACCCACACACTGGCCTGTGTTAAGTGTGGTTTAAACAGGGGCTATGGATTTTTATCTCATTACATGGATTAGCTTTTGTTCTTATTGTCACAACCCAGTAAAAGGTGCCCATGCCACTGACAAGTGAAAGGGCCTGCAACCTTTTCTACATCATAGTCAGAGAGCAAAGTTTGACTCCGTCTCTAAGTTAAAAGCAAGAAGGCTGCTGCCTTACTGATGAGCAGCATTCCACTGAGGGTTCATCCATCGGTCAAAGATAAGAGAACTAACAAAATTCATGCAATAAGACCCTGGCGGAGAGTGATGAATAACTGGTCAGCCGAAATAAAATGCTGGCGGAGGTTACACATAATTAGTCAAAGAATTAGTATAGACCCCTCTATACGTAATTCACACGTAACGGTCAGAAACCTAGCCCACTACCTTGTAACCTGAGGAGACAAAGAGCTGATGTTTGCCAGAAAATTAAAGACTCCATTTAGCAGCTCCTCATTGGATACCTCCGTTAGACACCGTTATCTATAAATTGTTCAAATGTCTCCACTTAAGGCGGAGATCTCTGGGGAACTCTTTGCGGAGAAACCTGAGTACATAACTAATTGATTAATAGAGTAATCAACTATTAATCTCTCCCTGTCAGCAATAATTTTGACGTAGAAAAGCCCTGCAGGCACGATAACCCAGATAAACCCACGCGCTCGTCCGTTGGCTGTCGTTCGTCACCCGTCACCCCTCACCCATTGGCCATCAATGTAACCTGAACTTGCGTGCTAATGAAACAGCTGTAAAGAAACAAAGTCTCAACCTGCCTCGCATATCAACACCCAGGCGATGTAAGTAATAAAACTTCTTGCAACCATTACGCATTCACGCTTAATTGATTTCCACTCCATCTACAAATCACCGGCCTGCCAAGTCCGAGCAGCAGCCGTATGTCAGATAAAAGTAAAAGTTATCTTTGCAACCAGTACGCTGTGTTAACCTTCTCCCTCCACCAGCCTGCCTGACGTCTGCTTAATTACTCAGCGTTCCCTTCGGTCGGCTCTGCCCAGCTGAGACACCTATGGGTTTTGTTGGCACTGGATTCATGACCCAGATACTTTGTTCCAGGCAGAACCAAACCCTCAGACCAACCACAACCTCTCCATTTGATAATAGGCAAATTTTATTGATACAGAATGATAGCACATAAGAATAATGAAAACAATTCTATATCTACCAGTCCCAGGGTTCAGAGTCATGGTACATCTGGCCAATATGCAAGCTTCACTCTGTGGTTCTCTTGAATGTCAGATGTCAGCAGCCTGGACATTGCAGGCCGAGCTTGCCCACCTCGCCCCTTGTGGGATGAGTGAGACAGACTGGTGGTGTGTACTCTATCCATGGTGGCTGCAGGTTCGCCTCTGCTACTCTGAAATCCCTCCTTTTGTGTCCTTTTCCCCCTTCTGATGACTCTTCACTGTCGAGCAATGCTGATTTGTCTCCCTGTGGTCATCATGCTGTCCATATTCTGTCCTGTCAGCATATTCCTTTGTTTCACAAACCCATCACATGCACACATCCTAAGTTGGGCTTTACTAGTTTCTCCTAATTTGGTCTATCTACCAAAACTGGAACTCCCAGGGCTCTGAAATTGGGCACTGTGACCTGGTACCACCTTATCTCATCTTATGGAACACTGTAGTGAATGTCTTCAATTTCCAAGCCTGTGTGTCTGCTTGCTGCCTGCGTCAGGCACAGTGGACCTTGAAGGAGACTGTCACAAACAGGCTTTTAGAAATCAGCTATCCCTTGTCATTGCCTTGGACCACTTTTCTAATGAATATCTACTTTACCTACAAGCCAACTCCCAAAAGCAAACCTCTAAATAAAATTTTCTAGTCATCAGGTTTGTTCCTTTGTTCCTATGGGTTTACTGCTCATTTGCTTTTCTCTCCTAGTACTGCTCCCTCCTCCATCTCTCTCTCTTTTTTCCCCCTTATTTTCTGTATTATAATGTCTCTCCTTTTTATATTCTACTTTCTGCACATCTTTTCACAGGATCTGATAATGCGAACTTGGGTTCACAAAAGCCTGTGCTCTCTATATACCATTTTAAAACTATACCTAGATAATGAAGTATTATTTTGAAATAGTTCTCTGGAACCAGTTCAGTGTTATGCGAGGACACCAATCTTTCTATGATTAGTGTCTGATTGGCCCTCCAAGCATCCTACACTGCATTACTCCCCAAATCAACTTGGGATATACCAAAGTCATATCAGTTTCCAGGAACTGAAGCAAATTAATGAGCAGCTTGGGGGGAAAATCACCATTATAAGTATGAAAAAGCTGTGGCAGCTCTGAAGCACCTTGCCCCAGAGAACCTAGAAGCAGGGGTCCAAGCAGCCCTCCCTTCTCCTTCTGCCCTCCCTGCCCTGACACACACCTAGAAACTACAGTCAGGGTACCATCATACAGATTTCAGTAAAATACAGGAATAGGTCTTTATTGAACTCGATGTTAGTAAGAGGCGATGAGCAGAAAATTGTAATTGGGCTGAGTACTTATTCCCACTCCCCTGTTAGGGGTTGGATGGCATTGCAATGCCTGAAGGTGATGGCACTACTTAAATCAGAGCTGAACAATTTGTAAGGGGCCCAACTCCCTGTTGGCCGCACTAGCGAGAGCTGCACCAGTGGTGCCTTGGGCCCCCAAGGCTACACAATACATTCCCACCCCTTGCTCCCCTGGGTGCTCTGTGCACCTCGGTGCCCTACTCAGGCTGCACCATGCGTCCAAGCACCCCTGTCCCTCCCAATACAAGGAGTGATCAGATACACTGCTTCACCCTAAGCTCTCTGACTGTGGACTTCTCTGCTGCATTACACCTCTCAGGTACCTTGGACTGAAAGGCTCTCCCCACACTACATGGTACACTAGGCTACACCATGCCATCTCCTAGAGTGAGGAAGGAGAAACCACAGGAACAGGGAAAGCCAAGCCATAGCAATAGGGGGAGCAATGGCTGGGAGCCCAAGGGCTGCAATTTAACTTCTCATGGACCACATATAACCCACAGGCCACCAGTTGGACAGCCATGACATAGAACCCTTAGCAGTGTATGTGGAGACATCTCTGACCAGGGACAACTGTGAATGGGTTTCCAATCAGCACCATGGTTTAAGCATTATGTCTGTCCACACCCACAGTACTCTTTTTTAGCACCTAGGTTTTATTCCATTTTTTTTCCACTCGGGATTTAATAGCTTTCTTTCTGAGTTAAGCAACCTGAATTTGTTATGCCACAGAAAATATATTGTAGTGATACTTCAAAATTTTTATCTGCTTGAGAACTAGAAGGGAAATTTTAAATAGATTTGTGTAGATTAATAGTCTATCATGTAAAAAAGAATCAGGATATGGCTTTTTTGGGTTTGCTTTTTTTTTTAAAGCTAGTTTATTTGATGATCCAGAGTTTTAAACAACCAGGTGTACAAAACTTACTCTTTTTAGTTTCAAGAAGGAATGCATGTCAAGGGATACATTAATAATGAAGAATAATATATTGTGCATCTGTACAACTATAATCTAGTTATTCAAACCATATTTAACTCTTTGAGAAATAATCACAAGTTTATTCAAAGAGATAATGTGAAATTAAATTACTTAGTTTATTGCCTTTAAGAAAATGGAATACTTGATTGCAATCACACAATGTAGTGCCAGGTAAAAGGGGACTGCATCTTAATATCTGAGATTCCTAACTTATCTGGTCAGACTAAGAGGCAAAACCACTGTTGCCTGGACTAATGAGTTGACAGTAATATAAGGAAGAAACGTGGAGCTCTCAGTTTGGTGAGATTTTTATTGTTTATGGTTTCTTTTCGGTAAGTGTTATTTTGTTTAAGTTGAAGTTTAAGCCCGCTTAAGACTTCATTTGGAGATAGCCCAATGTATTTACATGCAGTTATGCTTTTTTATTATTATTTACTAGTCTGTTTTCAAATGTATACAGTTTGCTATCTGGCATATCCAACTGATTTGACCAGAAAATGAATGAACAAAGGGTGCTTATTGGATTAAAAAGAAAATGTATCTGAGCTACAGAGTGAATGCAAGGTAAAAAGGGAATAGGAAAAATTACAGCAATGCAGGACCTCACTAAGAGGAGTGCACCACTGAATAACATAGACCTCTAAGCGAAGGCACAGCATGGACTTCATGGTGACTGAAATAGCCTACCTACAAGTACAGCCCAGGGTTAGGTCATTATTTAGCTCTGGTCTCTGTTAACTATTACAACCAAAAGGTGATAAAGTATTGTCCTAACACTGTATTGAACAAAGCTGTTTCGGGACTGTGTCCTTCACTTAACTGCAGTTTCAAGCTGGTTGGAACACAAAGGGAGGAATTCTTTTTTTCCTTTGTGTGTCTAAATGGCAGCTTGTAGCTCTCTAAGTGCCAAAAAGTCCACTTACACGCAGGTAGCAATTCTAGTTCCCCTGCAGAACAGATAGATAAGTGGGTGAATATAGACTGTGTAATAGCTATGCACACCCATTCTGGATGTACACCTGTGTCTAAGTAAAAAAAAAAATGGCATCCATAAATTCATTAGTAGCAGATAGTCCACTAGAGAAGAGGTGGATCTGATCACAAGGCGGAGAAAAAACTTCAGGGGAAAGAGAAGAGGAGAAGGTACTTTATGTTTGAGCACCAGTTGCTGGGTGGTGAAAGAACTGACCCAGGAAGCTGGACACTGAGGTTCAAGAATTACACCCAAAGGCACCCCAAAAACATAGGAAAGTACTGGAGAGCAGCAAGCAACCTGCTCCAAAGCTCATGCAGGAAGAAGGTAGGCTGACAATAATAAGAGGGCATGGAGATGGACTCCAGGCAGGTAAAAAGTGGCAAGGCAAAGAGAACAGGAAAGACCATGGGATAGAAAAAACAACAGGAAGTGGAAGAGATTTGGTAGGCAAAAATATTACAAGACAAAAAGTGAGGAAGAGGCAAGCAAAGGAAATTGATATAGGGACATGCAGAGACTAAGAGTCATGAAAGAGAGCAGTGAGATAAGGCAATGAGTAGGTAGAAAAGAGAAATGAAGAGTCACAGAGAAGACAAAGACATCAGACAGGGAAGAAAGATGAACATTTGTAGGAGAAAATGGTATAGAGATTTAAACCAAGCATAAAACTGAAAGTCTGAAAGGTAGTTTAACAGACAGGAATGAAGAAGAAAAAGAAAAGAGGAAAAAACAAAAGCAAACCAAAGAAGATACACTCTTGAGATTAATACAACAGTGATCGTTTATTTACAATCATAATCTAATGTAATATCCCAGTCAAAAAGAGGGTTGGAGCTGGAAAGTCTGCCTTTTTCACTGGTCATTCCTCACAGGGGAACATTAAAATGCACAATTTAGATGCCAAAATAATTTTAAGTCTGTGCCAGTCCACCACCTGGCTGTTTCTAATTTAAGATTTCCATTCACATATGTATAGCCATAAGCAATGTATGAAACACGGTATATGCTGTTTGCTGAACAACATGGCTTCCTATCTGGAGGTTGCTTACAACTAAGTGACATAAGCACAGTCATCTCATGCATGACATCCATCTCTGACCAGCTAGCTCATACACTTTACCTCTATGCAAGCAAATCCACCTTTCATTGATTTGTATACTGCTACCTAAAACATACTAGCTCTTTTTTCACATGCTTAAAGCCACAGACTTCTATAACCTAATGTGACAAGTCCAAATGAAATTTTGTAGTGGGCATCGAGTTCAGTGGGGTTTGTATAAGGCTGATGAGATCTGACAAATTGCAGTGGAGCACACTACCAATACAGCGTGGCTGCAGTGCTATAACCACAGCTGACTGCTCTGCAAATCCAGCTTTACAGCTGCTTGCTGCACCAGGCTGACACAAAGCAGTCACAGTGTGCCAGCAAATCTGGCTTACAGTGTTTCAGATGTTAAAAGTCCAGAGTCAAAATAGGTATTTTGGTGGAAGCAGAGGCAGCTTTAGGGATGGGTGACATGGGTGACTGGCCAGGGTGCCGTGGTCAGGGTGCACCACACACACACCCACACAAACAGCCACATGCACACACATGCTTGCTGCAGTGCTCTCCTCTCACCCAGCCCTAGCTGATCTCTGTCCCAGGCAGGAGGAGTGGTTCCCAGCCCAGCCTGCCACTTGCTTTGAGCCGCTGCTCAGGAGGAGCTGAGCCAGGCCATTAAGGTGGCAACCACAGTGCCTGCCGACCCACCTGACTGGCACACCATACCGCTCCACCTCCTGCTGGTCTGTTCCCTGTATCCCTGCCTGCCTGTCTCTGCATGCAGCAGTGCCACTGACTTGGAAGGGAGGAGGGGAAACCAAACATATAAGTTTGCCCAAGGTGCCATTTTCCTTGAGGCCAACTCTGAGAAGAAGCAACACCAAGGTGCATTTAATGTGCGTTAAATCTGGTAAGTCTGCTACCTACCACAGAGACCTGTACCAGAGGGAAAGTGCATATGTAAGTACATACACAATCAACTTATTTTACTGAGATACATGCAAGTAGACACACCAGACAGCATAGACAGACTCCCTTGGGAAGCACTGCATGCACCTCCCAGCAGGCATCTCCTTATGTTACTATCTTCACAGAAAGTAGTGGGGCTATAACCTTGCAGTTCTTAAGCCCTTTACAGAGAATCTGATGCCTACAATAGTATCCTGGACTACTCGTATGCTTGGGAGAGTATAGGAAAGTCAACCTTGGTGAGTCTTGTATGGGCCCTCAAGGAGAATGGAGATGGAAGATGTCTTGTGGACCTTACAGTTGTCGTCAACACCAATTGTTTCATAGCTCTTGAAACAGATACTCAGCTTATGTAAACTGCAATTCAATATGGCTTCAGCAGAGCAGCATCTGTTTAGACCAGCTAAGGATCTGGCCAATGTCTCTGTATTTAATGTCTGCTTGTGGTCATGTTTAGTACAGTATAGAATTAGGGATAAATCCTGTTTTCCTTTATGTGTCTGAATGGCACATGCAGAGCCATACAGCATGCTCAGTGGGCCAGCACTGTGGCTAGGGAGACACAGTAAAATAAAATTACTTAGGTAGGTGCATAAGACATGGCAAGTCCCAAAATGTTAGTCTTAGAAAAAACAAAATGTTACTCTTAGAAAAAAAACCCACAATAGATATTAGACATCCGATAAGGAGGAAGATGTCATTCCTACTTTTTGCCTAGTAGTTATGACACTTTTTAAGGGTGTTGGAAACCCAGAGTCTAGGCTTCTCTTACCCATCTAGGGGCCTGGGTGAGGGGGCAGAGAGAGGCATTAAGCCTGCAAAGTGTGCAAACCACCAGGGCATAGGTTTAGCATTATGCAAATCACTTCTCCAGCGCTCCTCTTGAAGCTGAGCCACTTAGCAATCAAAAGAGTGCAAAGCTCCGCACTGCCTGGGTCACACTTCCTCTGTGGGCATAGGAGCAGCACACAGGGCTGTGTCCCTCGCTGCTGCCCCTGCCTGTAGGGAAAGTGTGGCCAGGGTAGGGGAGCTCGGAGCAGCAGGCAGCTTTCTGCACCCCCGGCTGTGCCCTGCTATGCCAGGTTCCACATGCTGTCTTGCAGAAGCCGCGGAGAGGGCAGCACAGCAGTGAGCATTGTCAGCACCTGCTGCCTTCCCAGAGTCGGGGGCACCAGGTGGGGCTGGGAGACAGCTGGGGCCAGGGCTGGGGAGGCAGTAGCTGTTTGCAGCCTCCCAGCTGCAGCCAGCCCAGGTTCTGAGTAGCTGCTGATAGCTACAGAGCCCAGGCTATTTGCAGCAGGACTTCCATCCTCCCAGCTGCCTACTGGGAGCAGCCCAGGCTCTGTGCTATGAGTAGCTACCTAGAACCTGGGTCGGCTTGCAGCCGAGAGGCTGCAAACAGCAGCTGCCTCCCTGCCCCAGCCCTTGCTGTCTCCCGGCCACTGGCTCCAGGAAGGTAGCAGGTGCTGGCACTGCACCCGCTGGGGCCAGGAACAGGAGGCAGCAACTGTTTGCAGCCTCCCAGCTGCAGCCAGCCCAGGCTCTGGGGTAGCTGCTGCCAGCCATGGTGCCCAGGCTGCTTGCAGCAAGGCTTGCAACCTCCCATCCATCTGCTGCAAGCAGCCTGGGCTCCCAGCTGCAGCAGCTACCCAGAGCCAGGGCTGGCTGCAGCCAGGATGCTGCAAACAGCCGCTGCCTCCCCACCCCTCTCCTAGCCCCAACACGTGCTGAGGAAAATGGCCTTGCATGTCATGCTCGGCACATGTGCCAGGGGTTGCTGACCCCTGATGTGGATGCTGCCTTAAAAGAAAGGTCACTTAAGTTCTAGCCTCAGCCTTTTCTACTAACAGAAATTTCCTCAGTGTGGTTACAATCTCTTATCTAAGGAAAATTAAATGCAAGATGCAAAGAGCCAACTTTGATCAGTGGCAATTTGCTGGGAAGCAGAATGTGTAAATTTAAACTCCTTGCACTGAAGGATGTCTTAATCGTGTATCTTGTTAGAAATTATGTGCAGAGAAAGGGGTTTCCTTTAGCAATACGGGAAGCGCAGCCTGTATCTTCAGGGGCCCACAACTTCCCCCCCCTAGAAACTAAGCGTGATAGGCAAGCTTAACAGCAGACCTGTGCCTTATGTGGTAAAACTTTTTAAAACTTTATTCTGATTGGAGCTTACACTGCAGGTAAAAGAAGAGTTACGCAGTACTAGTCAGTTTCTGCTAAAGCTTTGCACATGCAAAACTATCATGTAACCAGAGAATATAAATACGTGTGTAAGGGTACAACCCGGGCCTCTCTGACTTTATGAGGTGGAGGGACCTTTGGCCGAATAAATTGGAAAGACCACACCCTCGTCTCCTGCTTATTTGAGTCTCAGCTGAGAAACAAGCCCTGTTGGGGTCAGGAGTATTCACAGGTGTTCCCTTTCCAGGGTGGGAGCTTAAGCAAATTATTTCTCCTACAATCTCCCGCTTTTAGGGCAAGCCTCTTAACCACTAGGCTATAGAGCTAAAAGCAGAAGTATCCTTATCTTTATTTTTGGTAAGTACCTGTGCAGGGTGATACTATGTTACTACAGGGGAGAACAGAATCCCAAATTGTACATTAAGTGCCAAAACATTAGTTTTGCTGTTGTGCATACACTATGTAGGTGCATAAAATAAGATTTAGCCCTTTTGGAGGGAGGCGGGGGGCGTTTTTTGTATATCTTCTGCTGTCTGTGTAGCATTTTAGAGGTACACTGAGGTTTGAAGCAGGGGTAACACATTCTGCTTGTTAGACCAGTTAAACCACCCTTCCTAGGTCTCTAAGGAGATCATTTATTTTTATAATTCCTGACACTTTTACTACCAGATATTTCCAGACTTGAAAACTCCTTTTTCTTTACATTACATAGAAAAAGGTGAGGCATAATAGTCACTCTCTCAGAAACTGCAACAATTTTAAAAGCCTTGTTAAGGTTTAGATTAATTTGTTTGTGTGACACAAATTTGAATACATGTAATTCTAGAGATACGGTACAGAATCCATTATCTCTAATAAACTTCAGAGTTCCAAGAGCTGTATATTGTTATTTTATAAATGCAAAAGCTGAGGTTTTAAAGGAAGCCATGCTTGTCATAGAAATGTCAACACAAGAAATAATAGCATTTACATGGACAAAGTAAATGTACTAAGTTCCTCAGAGATTCAAAACTCCCTGGGGCAATATATATGGAAAATCATACTCAGTTTCCCATATGTACACGTAAATCTAAAGTCTTGATCAAGCATTCTTACAACCATAACCTTTTGTAGCTCCATGAAAGTACAGATATAATTTCATTTGGTACACTAAAACAAAACCCGCCAGAATCTTATAAATAGCCCTCTAGTTCAAAAGTAAATAGTCGGTCCATGGCATAAATAATATAAATGAAGGTTATAGATTCTCATGTTGCACCTTCTGTTAAGGTATCCCAGGCAACATCTACACAAGATGCTGACTTGTATACACAAGTATTAAATGACTGCACAGTAACGAGAGTTATTGTGCAGTAGCACTGCTGAACCACTGCGCAGTTGCACTGTTTTTAGGTGACACAGTGCAATAGTTCATTACTACTTACATTGCAGAGAAGATCCCTAAGGTCCTCCAGTCCACTGACCACTATCCTATGCTCCTTATCCATGTGGGCACCAACAACACAGCTCGGAGCCCTCTCAGCTGGGTCAGGAAGCACTACAGGGATTTGGGAGTGGGGCTAAAGGGTGTGGGGGTGCAGGTGGTGTTCTCTTTGATCCTCCTAGTCTCAGGCTACGGGCTGAGGAGGGAGTGGAGGATCCAGGTAGTTAACCAAGGACTACAGCACTCGTGTCATTGGGAAGGCTTTGGCTTCCATGACCACAGCCCACTTTTTGGCGAGAGAGGCAGTGAGCAGCTGGGAAGGGACAGCCTCCACCTCTCTCCACTGGGGGGGAAGCTCTTCTCAGCCAGACTGGCTACCGTGCTCCACCGGGCTTTAAACTAAGCCCATTGGGGGACGGGGGGTTTACCACCATTGCTGGCCTGCTGTACAACCCTTGCAAACCCAGCAGACCAAGGCACTTAAGGGAGCCCACCCTTGCCCCAGCCCTGGAACTATCTGTGGGCAAGGCTAGGGTCCCCAAGGGGACAGAAGACACTGGACACTGTCCTGCCTGTACATGAATGCCAGAAACTTGAGGAATAAACAGCAGGAACTTGTCCTCCTGCTTAACAGAAATAAGTACAATGTCATAGGGATAATAGAGACCTGGTAGGACTCCACCCATGACCGGACCACGGGTATAGATGGCTATACCCTGTAAGGGAGGGGCAGGGGTGTAGCTCTCTATGTCAAGGAAAGCTACACATCCCTGCAAGCTGATATTGGTGCCCAGGGTGGATGACTGGAGACCTTCTGGGTTAAAATCCATGGGAAACATAGCTCAGGGGACACAGTGGCGGGAGTCTACTACAGACCTCCCACCCAAAGTCAAGAGCTTGACCAGGATTTCGCTAGGGAACTGGCTGAGGCTGCATGCTCCCGGTCCATGGTTGTCATGGAGGACTTCAACTACCCAGACATCACGTGGGAAGAGCGCTTGGCCAAATCTGAGCAGTCGCAAAGCTTCCTCTCATGTGTGCATGACCTCCATCTAACACGAAGTCTATGGGCCAAGAGGCAAAGCACTGCTCAACCTGGTACTGGCAACCAGGGATGACCTAATCAGTGACCTAACAATCGAAGAGAAGCTAGGTGACAGCAACCACAAGCTGATCACTTTCACCATCTGCCATAAAGCTGGCAAGTCAGTCAGCAATGCAGAAGTCCTTGACTTCAGAAAAGCTGATTTTGACAAGCTCAGGAGACTTGTCGGTGAGGCCCTGAGGGACCATGACCCCAAGGGGAGGGGAGTTCAGGAAGAGTGGTTGCTCCTCAAGGGAGTGATCCCTGATGCACAAGCTCAGACTATTCCGTCTTGGAGGAAAGGCAGCAAAAGGGCACAGCAGCCCCCTTAGCTCAGCAAGGAACTAGCGGACCTCCTGCATCTAAAAAGCAAGACCTACAAAGGATGGAGGATAGGTTCCACACCGAGGAGAAATATTCTGCACTGGTTCGGACCTGCAGGGAGCAAGAACCAGGAAAGCCAAGGCTGTGATGGAACTCCAACTAGCTACAAGTATCAAGGAAAATAAAAAGTCCTTTTTTAGATATGTGAGGAGCCAGAGAAAAAGCAAGGGCAACATTGGACCCCTGCTAAACCAGATGGGACAACTGACAACCGACGCCCAAGAAAAAGTCAACCTATTAAATGGGTGCTTTGCAACAGTCTTTCACCCATCCCATGGGATGCCCCTGCCCACCGTGGGTCAAGAAGGCCCAGGTCAGGGAGATTCATTACCCTCCATTGAAGCTAACCTCATGAAGGAACACCTTGAGAGGCCGGACACCTTCAAGTCAGCCATTTCCAATAGTCTACACCCCAGGGTACTCAAGGAGCTGGTGAGCATCATAGCTCAGCCCCTGGCACGGATCTTCAAGAACTCCTGGTGCTCTGGTGAAGTGCCCAAAGATTGGAAGAAGGTCAATGTGGTGCCTATCTTCAAGAAAGGGAGGAAAGTAGATCCAGCAAACTACAGGCCCATCGACCTGACCTCTATCCTGGGGAAGGTCTTAGAAAAGATTATCAAAGAGGCCATCCTTAACAGACTGGCCAATGGCAACACCCTGAGGGATAGCCAGCATGGGTTTACTGTGGGTAGGTCTTGCTTGACCAATCTTATTTCCTTTTACGACCAGGTGACCTATCACCTGGACAAGGGAGAGGAGATTGATGTCATATATCTTGACTTGAAAAAAGCCTTTGATCTGGTATCCCATGATCACCTCTTGGCAAAACTAGACAACTGTGGCATCGGGTCCACCACAATCCACTGGCTGGGGAATTGGCTCCATGGTCGGACCCAGAGCATGGTGATTTATGGAAGTCAATTATCTTGGTTCCCTGTGACCAGTGCAGTCCCTCAAGGCTCTGTCCTTGGACCCATATTATTCAACATCTTTGTTAATGATGTGGACATTGGAGTCAGAAGCGGACTGGCTAAGTTCACCGATGATACCAAACTCTGGGGTAAAGCATCCACACCTGAGGACAGGAGGGTGATCCAGGCTGACCTTGACAGGATCAGGAAATGTGTGGACAAGAACCTGATGGTATTTAACACTGAAAAATGCAAGGTTCTCCACCTTGGGAGGAAAAACCATCAGCATCCCTATAGGCTTGGCAGTGCTACACTGACTAACACAATGAATGAAAAGGGATTTGGGGGTCATGATTGTCTACAAGATGAACATGAGCCTTCAATGTGATGCTGCAGCTAGTAAAGTGAGCAAAATGCTGGCTTGCATCCATAGGTGCTTCTCAAGCAAATCCCGGGATGTCATTCTCCTGTTATAATCGGCCTTGAAGAAGCTGCAGCTGGAGTACTATGTCCAGTTTTGGGCTCTACAATTCAAAAAGGATATGGAGAAGCTTGAGAGAGTCCAGAGAAGAGCCATGTGCATGATCAGAGGTCAGGAAAAGAGACCTTACAACAACAGGCTGAGAGCTATGGGAAGTCTTCAGCCTGGAAAAGCGCAGGCTCAGGGTTGATCTGATGGCCACCTATAAGTTTATAAGGGCTGCTCACCAGGATCTGGGGGAACGCTTGTTCACCAAAGCGCCCCAAGGAATGACAAGGTTGAACAGTAATAAACTCCTGCAGGAAAATTTCAGGCTGGACATAAGGAAGAATTTCTTTACTGTCCAAGTCCCCAAGGTCTGGAATAGCCTGCCATCGGAGGTGGTTCAAGCACCTACTTTGAATGCCTTCAAGAGAAATTTGGATGTTTTTCTTGCTGGGATCCTATGACCCCAGCTGACTTCCTGCCCCTGGTGCAGGGGGCTAGACTCGATGATATTCTGATGTCCCTTCCAGCCTTTATGTCTGTGACATCTATGAAACTACTGTGCAGTAGGCCAGTGAGAAGCAGCTAGTATTCACTTTGGACTGGGATTTTGCTGATTCGGGGGACAGTAATTCAATTTGGTGCTTCGAATCACTGTCCTGAATAGATTCGGCTAAATCTGATTCACAGATTTGGCTGCCAGCAAATCAGCCAAATCTCCAAATCAAACAGGCCCCATACTCTGCCTGCTCTCCATGGAATTATAGGCTGGATGTAGTGAACATCACATCATATATAATCCATATGTAGTTCTCCACATTAGTCACCTGGCTAGGAAGTCACCAGGACATTTTCACTGGAACAAGACTGGAGATAACCTAAAAGTAGTACTGGTGGTGCAGAGTTTTATTAAACAAGTCTGCTGTCTTTGCAAATTTCTGGGTTCAGAAAAAAAGAGAGGACTATTAGGTAGGGTTACAATATGTCCAGGTTTTCCCGGACATGTCCTTTTTTTTTGGCTCCCTGCCCTCATGTCCAGGCAGGGTTTTAAAATAAGAGCAAATGGCTGGGTTTCTGCTCTTCCTTTGCTCTCCCAGGCTGGCTGCTTGAGGTTGGGAGCAGCCCGCATGGTGATCAGTTGTGCTCCCCATGGGGGCCTTGGTAAACTCCCAGGTAAAGAGACACTGTATGTGTGCATAGCTACATGCGTGTGTGCAACAAGGGAGCTGCTTGGGTAGCAGGGTGCTGCAGGTTGGAAGTGAGGGGTGCCAGCACAGCTGGGGGGCAGGGTGCTGTGGGTTGGGAGTGAGGGGCACCGGCAGGGCTGGGGTCAGGGGACTTTGTGTCAGGAGTGAGTGGGGAACAGGACTGGAGGGGCAGGGGCTTAGAAGTGAGGTGTTGAGTCAGGGCATGGGCATATCGCTACCCCCTACCACAATCATATGCCCTTACCCTCTCTCCTCCTGCCCGCCTCCCTCCCACAGGTGTGCTCATTTTTTATACCGGAAATATGGTAACCCTAAAGGAGATATTGCACCTTGTCTGTTTATTTTGGCTGGAGAAGGGTCATAATGGACTGTTAACTTCACTTAGTGAAAATACCTGTACGCTGAAAAAATACAGGCTTTTTACTCACAGCAAAAATTAAACTAGATTTTCAAACATTTAGTTAGCCCAAAATGAGGCATAGCCCACTTGGTTTTAACACAATTAGATAGGCCTAACTTCTGATTTCTTTCTATAATAATAAAGAGTATACATCAGTTTAGATATTGTGACAGATTATGATTATATATTGTGATTGATATCTGAATACATGTAGATATGTAAATACATGTGTGTTTTGAAGCCATGCCTTCTGGGATTTCAAGAAGATGGCCCATAATGATTTTCTCTACATACCTCGTTAAACAATAGTATAAAAGTAATTCTGAATTAGCTTCTTTTTTACTAGGCAATACATATTTTAAAATGTATAAATCCATAGTTATTCAATATACTGACAGCTTCAAACGAGACTGCAGTCTATCCTTTATATACATAACGTTTTTTAATGCTTTGTCATGTTCCAAAAGAGATTGTTTTATGGAAAAATAAATTAAAACACAAATTTAAACATAGTAAATTATTAAAACGATGATAAAGATCATTTGTAAAAACCATTGAAATACAGGAAATTTGGAGCCAGGACTGAAAATAGCGGGTAATATGCACTGTGAACTCACCCTGTTCTATTTTTTGATAATGCTTTGATCCGTAACCTATTCATTAACACATCAAACCTTGCTTCTGTAACTCTTCTGCTAACTTTAAGCTATTGGATGAAAATCTTTACCGACTCCTCAAATGGAGTGGCCAGCTTTCATTATTGAAAACACTGTTTATATATGCAGTTAAAGTATTGTATTTGTGTGATTAACTAATTCAATGTCTAATTAATTATTTAGAAGTCATTATTTTTTATGTACAATTACCTGAGTAGTGTGCACAATTTCAGTATGTGGCTACACAAACAAAATTAACTTCTCCCTATTGTTTCTGAAACTTAGGAGTCATGTGTCAATAACTGACATCTATTGAACAACAATAGATATGCACGGTCACTTGAGATGTCTGCTAAGACAGTCAACAGCGAAACTGTTGCCATTTCTAGCATTTTTATTTGGTTTTAGGGATGGCACTCCAGTGAGAAGAACAGGAGAAATTCATGCTGTTGGTACAGGTTGTGCACAGACTCAGGCAAATACTGTTGCACCTGAATCTCACTGTGTCAGAGCTAGAGAATTTGTGCGATCAATGGTTTGATTCTATAGCAACACTTTGTAATAACTTGATGAAAAATAGAGACAGTACCCCGCTTTATGTTGCCATCCCATCACATTATATGTACAGCATCCAGTAACCAAATGAAATCACATCATCTTCTCACACAGTATTATTTTTTCCGTGAACGACTTAAAAATTTAGCAGTGCTCTTTTGCTCAGTGAGACGACCATGATTTTTATAAATTTTGTCAGGGTTAAACAGTCACAGTCACTCACCTTTGGTAAGAAATTGACTGAACAAGCTTCAAATGAATACTTTATGTAGATGTTTAGAACACCTCGCTGCCAGAGTGGGGATGGTTGTATCTAATACACAGGATGAAGAACAATCAAGCAAATACTACCAAAAGTTCTATATTTGTTAGTGTATTTGGGAGGCTGGAAGTTAGTCAGATGTTATGCTGAGCATAATATGAATACCTGGAAAGTTTTTCAGGACAGTGCCTATGTCCCACATGTGTACCAATGATGATATACTACAAGTATTTTTTTTATGAGAAGGATGGGCAGTTGCACGTTGGAGTGGCAACTTGGCAGCATATAGGATACAGTATTATTCCAGTAGGGACTGCAGTAGTTCTAACATTAGTATTCAGAAGATATATGTAGGAAGGTAAGTGCTGTTTCAAGGCTGAAGTCTGTCATGATTTGATGGATCAATCAGTACATCCCACAGGTAACTAAAACAGTCAACAGTCTTTTGCATGTGTTCAGGCTTTTGGGGATACATTCTCTGGCTTGTGTTCATTGTTTTTATATCACTTTTATCGTGGGAAAGCTTTTATTTTGGTAAACTGGATATCAGAAAATTAGACACAAAGTCAGCCAAAAAGAGAAGGTTCCATGAATAATGCATGTCAGGGTTCACAGCTGTTCCATACATTGCTAGTACTTCAGGCATGCCTGAAGTCTTCATGAGTCCCATGTTTCAAGGATCACAGGTCCCATAAGCTCTGTCAGCCAGCAGGTGATGCTCCTAACTGACATTAATCACATACTTCAGGATTTACAGCTGTTACTAGTAGTGCCAGCAAGTTGGTGAAGGTGATAACAATTTATTCCACTTAGCAGCAAATGTTGCCATATGGCCATTGCTTATAATCACCAAGGATCCTTTTGCCAATGGGACTAACCCTTATGGCTATTTAGGGCTTGTATATTGAGAGATCCACACCATTTAGGGATGCAATGTTATCAGTGGTGCCTAACAACAGAAAGTATCTTTGACTATCGTAACGGTGGATACACACATTACTAATGTAGTAATGTTTCCAGTAATAACTAAGTGCCCAATAACACCTACAGCCATTGAGTATTAGTCAGTGCTTAGAAACACTGCTTATATATCAACAATGCTTATCAAATTTGACAAGCACCATTTATAAGTGTCAGAAGATGCAACAATATTCCCAACATTAAGCATTTGGTCACTGAATCTCTTTTTAAAATTACAGTGCAACCACAAATAAATTAAATAAGTGCTATGTACAAGTTTTCATTAGGATCTAACTAACAACACAAAAGTATTTTGAACATTACTGACCAACTTTTTGAATTATGAATGAAAAAAGAACTTGTAAAATGCGAAACACTTAATAAGTGACATGTTGAACTGGTCTGTTCTTTCCAAAAGCAAACAAACAAAGAAAAAAACCCCCA
>JAGPOW010000261.1:160729838-160746743 GCA_030014935.1 Caiman crocodilus | reverse complement strand
CTGGGGTGAATGGGCCCCGGGGCCAGGGTGGGTTGTGGGGCTCCAAGTGTAGGAGTACATGCCAAGTACAGGAGTAACCACCTACACTCTGGCTATTGGGTAGTATAATACTGTACCTTTCAAATCTATCCCACTTTGCATAAACAATTAAAGAAACAATTAAAGTAATTAAACAATTAGCATAAACAAATATTCATTGGGACAGAGAATGCGATGTGGAAAGCCTGGGTTCAAGTGCATGCTATAAACTGGGCAGGACAGACATACAAACAAGATCTTTTGCTTCTCAATCAGTAGGTTTTTGGAGGGGACATGTTCTCTCTTGCCTCTTTTGCTTTTCAGGGTTGCATCCCCAAGCATGGCATGCTTATGGGATGAACAGAACTAGCAAGAAAGATAAGGGAATGGTTAACTTGAGTACCCCATCTCAGAGTTTGGATTGAACAGCTTTTTTGCTGTGGGGCACTGTCAGCACTTAGGTGGTTTTGCATATGATTTCTGGAAGAAAAGGAAATTTCCTGTATTACAGAATCCTGTAAGATGGTTATGTATGAGAATTCCTGAAGCCTGTAGCCAGAGGTGACATTTATCACATAGTTCGATCAGGTAATTGCTCTCTGCTTGAATAAAATGATGGGATGGAAAAATGGATGCAGGAACATGCCACTGAATCATCTAAAATTACAACTCAGAAGAACATTTAGTAAGGAAGCTGTATAAACTAAAAGAAGCTGTATACTGTATACTGCATGGCTTCTGCAAAAGATTTTCTTTGAATCAAAACACCTAGAGTGAAGATGGATTGGCACTAATGGAATAACCATTTAGTAAGGATTGGGAGCATCAATATCAAAACTTTCATCTACGATGGGCGTGATTATCATTCAATTCATCAAAGTAGCCTTGTGGTGTTATTGCAGAAAATCTTGGCACTTCTTAAGAGGATAAGCAACTTCAAGAATGCTTATCCTTTAAAAAATAAAAAAGTTTTTCATGAACATAAAACTTTCCCCCCCCACTAAAGAAAGCCCCAGTGCTATTTAAAACATGTGGCTTTTCATTCGCCTTCTAGTTTTGTCTCCAAGGCATCTGGCAGATGTTCCACTTAAGACATGATTAACTATAGTAACCCAACCAAGCATTCATTGTATCAATGGCAAGACCAAACAGGAAATAAGCCACAAAGTTATTATTCAAAAAATGTGTAATAACTGTGGCTGGTTAACATTGCACCTCAATTTAAACACATAGCCAGCACTGGAGCCCTGAAGCGCTCTATTGCCTCCTGCTGCTGAAAGTGCCCATCACTTGATCTTGAGCTCTCGTCGTACCAGCAATATAGCACAATTGGAATGTGATCCCCAATCCCAAGATCACACCTTCCTGGCATGGTAGAAGGTACAATTGTTGGGATCACTGATCAGATTCATAATGCCTTTAACTGAACATCTCTCAAGTGTAAAGTTCATACTTTTAAGTTATTCTCTTTATTTATAAGTGATAGAAACTTATTTTTTAATTAGAAGTGAAATCCTTGCATAATAATGTAGCTCAAGGAACTGGCACTTTTAAGTAAGATATCACATCCTGGTAATAAAGTTCTGAGAGTTGGGTACATGTAGGACCAATAACAGCAGACAAGGTGCTGTTAAAACTGAAAAAGTTCATGAACAAAAGAGTACCTGGTGATGGCTATCTAGTGACTCCAGTTTATGGGTGATGACTCAACTAAGTTTGTTAATCACTTACTAAGAATAAGGGTCTAATTAGCAAGGAAGTGTGAATGTACATTTATGGCTTTCAGGCAGTCACCAAATCACTTGGCAAATGTCTGTATTTGAATAACACACTCTCTCTCTTCAATTCTCAACTATACAACACAGTTTCATTGTCTTAATTCATCTCTTTCCTGCACTACATGGGTGTATTTCATATATGCTTTTGTTTCAAAATGTGAAGAACAACTACTCAATTTGATGTTTAACCCCTATAGGAAGTCCATGGGCCAAGTATTTAACTCTCTTTAATGACTCTCTAGAAACGCTTCGAACAGACTCTTCAGTAACTGTCTTTTGCAACAGTGGTTAAAGGTGCCTATTCTCTTTACCTTCACCGGGTTACCCAGGTGTTGATCTGGACCCTATCCACAATGAAAGCAGTCTCACAGCTGTTGTACATGTTATGTCCTATTCCAGCATTCTCAAAAACATGTTCTGACAGTTGGAGGTTACTAAAGAATAGCAAATCTCCAGCTACATCCTTTTTCCTATCTTCCCACCCTTGTTTCCAACATCCTGTATACAAATAATGAAAGTAAGAAGATATAAGTCCAGATCCAATGAAAGACATGGGATGCCTAGAAATAGGACACCAGAGTACCTAACTTTTAGACCTCTAGCCCCCAGAGTAAAACGCAGAGTCCTGAGAGACGTGCCTAAACACCCTCTGTGGTACACTGGGAGAGTTAGATGCTGTAGAATGAAAATCCAAAACACTGGCGTGCTAAGACACTCAGAGATAGCCAACAAGAAACACTACGGAGGCAGGTTAAGTCTGAAACCCCCCTACTGAGATCTTGCATCTGAGTCAGGGCTGCAGGAAGGCACCTCCATTTGTTCAGAATAAAGAAACCAGAATCCTCTTTTGAGTATAAGCACCTATATATCCATTCTTTGGAAAAAATAAATAGGAATGTTTTAAATAATTTCTGTCTAATCTTTACAGTTGCCAAGAAACCACAGAAAATGTAAACCAAGTGCCAGACTATTTCACTTTAGTTGCCTAGGTGGATTTAGATGCTCAAGTGTAATCCAGTTCCATCTTGCTTAACTGCCTGAAATACTGTTAATGCATCTAGTTGTGTAATATGCCTCCACTGTAGCTTTAAGACTAAGAGATAAAACAGCCTCCTCCTGCCTTTTTGGGGACTTGGTCTTAAGGGTACAGTGGTGATATATTACAGAAGTAAATGAGTTAATGGTACTGGCAACCCCTGCTTAGCGCTCTTAAATGGTTCCTGAAAAACTGAGCGTTAAGCAAAACAAGCGTTAAGCAAAACCGAAAGTATTTGACAACTCAAGATGGCAACTGCAAGTGTTTTTAATGACCCAAGATGGTGACCACAAGTGTTATAGTGAAACTTGCTGAGTGCTAAGTGAATTCAGGTATCAATTTAAAATGAACATTATAGCAAAATAGTGCTAAGCAAAACAGCGTTAAGTGGGGGTTGCCTGTATTTCAGGCACTTACTCAAGTGTAATCCTGTTCTATTTTGCTCATCTAAATCTGCACTGGTAACTAAAGCGAAATAAAGTTTGGCACTTGGTTCATATTTTCTGTGTTTTCTTGGTAACTGTGGAGATTAGACACAGACATTATTTTAAAAATGGAAGCTTAGATTGTTAACCTCAAGGTGCAGACTGGAATTGGAGTTGGGAGGGAAGAAGTAAAGCCCTTTTTGCCTAATGATTAATCTGTGCTCTACTCAATTACACGTTCTTGATCACCTGGGTCTCATGTTACTTACCCTAGCCATGGAGCACTTCTCAGGAATATAAATCAAACAACAGTGCCTCTGAATACCAGTGGCCATTCTGTCCGATTTACTGGCAGCTGGTTAGTCCTGGGCATATTTAACAAAGCAGCCTGTCATTTAAAGTGTATTCATGACCCTTCTTGCTGATGCCTTCAGGCAAGCAGCCAGTGCTGCAAGGGTGCCATGTAAGAAAGAGTCTTTCCTTCTGGGTTAATTTTGGTTGAACACACTCATTAACATAAACAAGCTTCTTCATTTATGTCATGTATAATCTCTTTTGCCAAAAGAAATATTTGTAGGTATTTCGTATTTCTTTTGGTTTGGTGAGCTAACCATGAATATTTGTAAAATGAATGGACTATATGATTCAAAAGCACATATAGTTCATCCAGCAAAAAAATGTTTTGGATCCCACTTGTCTAAACAGGGACCTTAGACTGTTAAGTCTGCATGGGGACTTTCATAGTTGGAATCTCATGCTACATCTGTATCTGCCTGAACCATGACCTTTGCCTTTCAGCTTTTACCTGTCTCTCATACAATGTTGCTCCCTAGCCTTTAGTTACTCTTTGAAAATACAAAACAAATAATTTATCAGATAATTATGGGCCAGATAGAGGTAATCAAGAAAATACCTACTAGCTAGCTAACCCAAAACTTTCTGGGCAAGAAACAAGTTCCTTTTGCCATTATTCTATTTATTTCCCAGTTACTGTATGTTTTGAAAGGTACACTCTTTTAAAAAAGATCTGGAGTCCATAATCATTAGGGCTGTGCAAAGCTTCAGTCCCTGATTCGATTTGGCAGAGATTCAACCCGATTCAGTGGCCGATTCTCTGAATCCAAATCAAATCAGAGGATCCTTTAATCTTTCCAAATCAAATCAGAACCCTTCAAATCAATTCAGAAAGATTTGGAAAGATTCAGAGATTCAGACATAGACACAGCTTTAAATGTTTTTTCTATATACAGGTAGCAGGCAGCTTGTGAATGCTGAGATGCTGGGGCGCATGGAGCATCCTACAGAAGTGTGGGAGCTCCTCAGTGTGCTTGGCAGCAGATCCAGAAGTGGCCCAGGAGCACTTCCAGGGGGGCCCCCCCATACCCGCCCCAGCTTGGTGACTGGTGCCTCCTGGGTCTGGGCAGGGCACCTGGGGTCCCCCTGTGGCCGATGGCTGAGCTGGGAGGGCACAGGAACCCTCCTGTGTGCTCCCCAGTGGACCCAGAAGTGGATCAGAAGTACTTCTGGTCCACTTCTGGGTTCACCGCCGAGCATGTGGCGCTCCCTCCCCTCCCCCCCTGCACTGCTGTGGGACACTCCATGTGTCCTAGCATCGCAGCATTCACAAGTCACGTTGGTACCTAGAGGTATGTAGAAAAAACATTTAAAGTTATGTCTATGTCCAAATCACTGATTCTCTGAATCAGCATCGAATCTTCAGATTCAGATTCAGCCGAATCGAATAAGGGACAGTGATCTGAACCAATTAATTGAATCACTGTCCCTGATTCAGGCCGAATCCAAATCAAATAGGGCCCACTTTGCACACCCCTAATAATCATATCTCAGCAAACACATTAGCTTTATCAGTTCTATCATTTCATCTGGAAATGTACAACCCACACCATGACCAATATCACTAATTAGTGTCCCCTGTTTCAGATGGACTCTTCCCCTCTGTTATATGGGTAAAGTAGAAACAGGTCTAAATGGCAGCTCACTGGCAAATGGAAGTACCTAGGAGGTGGATGTCTAGTGTTGAGGCCACAGAAAAGCTTCTGTTCACAGTTGTTTGGGACGAACAGCAGGGCAGAAAAGGGCATCAATGCCTCCGTGGGATTTATTTTTTCTGCTCCTGAATAACTCTCTGGCTGCTGCCACTGCCACGGTCACTCTTTGCTGTGTGTACAGTCAGTTTATCTTATCTATACAACATAAATAATGCCTGATCCCTCTACCTTTCCTTTATTACAGTTCGAAAGCTGTGAATAAAGTGTAATCTTCAAGAGAACAAGAAGTAGATAGTTAGTTCCCTGTTTGGGCACTTACAACTTAAGACAAGGCGATGGCTTCTGTCCAAAAGTCCTTTGTATATGGAATATGGAGAGCAGAGTTCCAGAAGGTGGCCCTCCTTCAGCCAGAGGTGCAATATAAAATGATTGATTATATATCAAATGCGTTCTCACGCTGCTTTGATTGCAAAAATGGGAATTTTTAAACATAGCACAGGCACAATTTTGTACTGAAACCATTTTTAGGTCTGATTTGAGCCTTAAAGGTACTCTGTAATTATCAAAATATCTTACTAAACTTCCAGACATAAGACTTTTTGGTGTTAATACAATCTCATGTTGGGAAAAATAACACCAAAATGGCTTTTTGCTGACCTCTCCTAGTAGTGTATATCTTAAAGAAGAGGGAAAATTATAGATAACACATATTCAACTTTAAAATATATTGTGAAAAGGTGTAGCAAAATTGATGAGTTTATCACATGATCCCTGTTCATGAAACTTACTATGTATTTTCCAGACAGATTTTACATTTTTATGTTGTTTCTGCAAGAGTTGAGAGTGAACTGTTTGCTTTGCACAGAATGTCTGGCAAAACTATAGACTGCAGCAGGCCCACATCCCCAAGGATGGTCGTGATGCCCCCTGGTGGCCAACTGCTTCTTGTCCCACTCTTTCTCCTTGGGGTACCCTCCCAGTTTACCTTTCCTGCCATGCCTTGACGTAACTAACAATACTCACAGAGTTTCAGCCCACGGAGGTTGCCCCAGGGTCCCAATGTGAGCCTCAGTCCCTCAGCTACCTGTTGCCTCAAGTACTTGACTGGCACCCTCCAACTGAGGGTGGATGTTTCACTCCTCTGACTGAGTTGTGGTCTTCTGGTCCTTTTTGTACTTTAGGCCAGTGCTTCTCAACCCATGGGCTGCAAGAATTTTTCAAAGGTTTGCAAGCAAGTACCAGGAAAACACAAAAACTCCACCTTGCAAGGGACTGCTTAGGGCTTGGCCAGCACATAGCCAGGCAGGGTCATAGGAGCTTCCTGAGCAACTGGATGAAGTAAGTGTTTGGGGAGTGGGGCTGGTAGGGCCAGGGAGTAGGGACTGTCAGGGTGAGGGTAGTGATGTATGCGTGCATGTGTCTGTGTATGTGTGGAGGGGTTGGGGGGTGGGGGAAGCTGCCTACTGGTGCTGAAGGAAGGTGACCAGATGCAAGGGCGTGGCAGGGCCAGGGTGGTGTGGGTCAGGACAAGCCAATCCTTGCTAATGGGTCCAGTATGAAAAAGGCTGAGAACCACTGCAGAGCATAAGCTGCCTTGGAGGAGATAACTATGATTTCCATCCTCCAGGTAGCCATGTTCATGCCTTACAGGTGTCATTTAAACAATGTCCTGGACCTTCCTTTAGGAACCCCTTCCCTCTTGGCTTTAGCCCATTGTTATTCTTGCTGCCAGCCTCCAGTCTTGTCCCACTTGTTCTGGCCTAGCTTTCTCAGCTTCAGTCCTATCCAACCATATGTTGGACTCTGCCCCTACCCACCACCACCCTCCATCCACCAGGCCCTGTCTTGCCTTTCTTGGTCCTCTGCCTCACCTTCCTCACTCCCTTCAGTCTGGAGTTCTGGACTCAGGAAAAAATGCTCTTTTTACTTCTCAGCTCCCTGGTACCCCCGACTCAGACAAGGCTGCTTATGCACCCCTCAACCTCCTGGGTCTCTGACCCAGGCCAGGCAGTTCTGGTGCCACTCAGTCTCTTTACAATCTCTGACCACTACAGGACTCTATACAAATGCCTCTCTGGCATCCCTGTCACCTTTATGGTGTGTCCATAGCTACAACCCAGTCTTCCAGATTTAACACCCCAAAGACAAGCAACCACTTTCAACAAAAACAGCTCTTCCCCTGGGTTTATGTCATCCTGTAAGCTCCACCTCTCTTTGGGCTCTCACCTTCTGAATCACACGTGTGGCTTGGGTGCTTTCCAGGCTGTCTCCTTCAGCCCCCCTCTCCTTGGAGCTCCATTCCCTTTAGCATGCAGGGACTGAACTGACTACTTTGCTTCTGGTGCTGGTTTTATATGCTCTGAAGCATTGACCTTTCTGCTCAGGTGACTCCCTTGTCAGGCACAGGGGCTTCCTCTTGTGCATAATGGTCAGCCAGCCTGCTCCTCCCTGCTGCAGCTTAATTCAATTGCTTGCAGCCTTTATACTCAAGGTGCTTGCCTACACATCAAGGTTGGCTTGCTGCACTTTCCCCTCAAAGTAACAGGAGCCTTTGGCTCCACAATACATATATAAAAATACTGTCTTAAGTCAGACAGATATGGCCTCTCTACATGCAAGCGCAATGGAATCTAATGTACCATCCACGCAATCATGCTTCCTGCCATGCCATATGTGCATAGCAAGAGGTGTGATTGTGGAATGCCTTATAGCCAACACAGGGGAAACTCAATCTTGGGCTCCCCTGGCGCTGGCAGGAAGCCAGCTCCAATGGCTGGGAGTTCCTTCAGACAGGAGGTGAGGTGTCAGCTGGGAGCCCTTGCCATGATCTCCTAGCCTTGGAAATGCATGAAACTCCCAAGGCTAGGTGACTGCAGCAGCTGCATCTCCCAGTCCCAGAGGCTCAACATTACCCTGGGGCTGGGGGATTACAGCTGTGCCCCATGGCTGCTGGGACACAATTGGGTCCTGGCCCCAGGAGGCACACCGTAGGGACCCAGTAGGGACACAGTGTTTGCAACTGTGGGACTCAGGGTCCTGGCAACTGCAGGTCTAACTTTATAGCTGACTGGACCTTTTTTATGGCATGATAGGTACTTTGCATGTGTAGGTGGTCTCAAGGTAATTGTGCAAAACCTGTAATGTGAACAGGGGGACATAGAAACAGAAGAGCTGAAACATAAGTAGAGACTGTTTTCCAAGACCACATGGATTCAGTGGCCTGCCCTAACAGCCAGGAAGGAAGCAAAGAGTGATTGCTATTCCAGCCCACGGACTGTCTTTTATTCTTCCATTACAAACCCTGCTTACAAACTCACAAAATTCAGTCACCTGTGGTTTGCACCTGAGCAGTGAATGGTGGCAATGTGTGGGAGGTGCACTGGGATGCAGGTGCACCCCCTGAAAGCACTAGTGCACCCCCTGACAGGACACGCTCCCTGCTTAGGTGACAGGCATGGGGGCAGGTGGGAGCACTGGTGCCCTCCCTGTGAGTGCTGGCCAGGGAGTGGGAGCGCCAGATGAAGTGCTGAGGCCACTTCTGGGAGTGCCATGGCTGCTTCCATGGGCCCTTCCCCCCCGGTTGCTGACTGGTCGCTGGGTGGGGCATGTGCCCCCCTTGACTAAGATGGCACCAGTTGTCCATGGTAGTGAACCTCTTAATTTCTTTATTTTGTTTTCACTTTAACCAAGAAATAAAAGCTTGTGGTAAATGGAACAGACAGAAATAGTCATTACTGCTGGATAAGGATGGTTAAAACTGCACAGTGTCCTAAGGAAAACTTATTTTAAATTATTTAGTAACTGATGCCATATGAAAGACTGGGATGATAATGTCTATGTATCTCATTGCTCAATATTAGAATCTCCTGTCCTATTATTTAGACAGGGTGTTTCTTCCATTTTAATTATTTACTTACATATTTTAATTTTTACCTTTTTAAAAATAAAGGTTAATACTCTCATTTCTCTGCAAAGAAATATTTATAACTTCTGATGACTTGAGTGAACACTTTTTTCCAAAACTAAAGATATATATTAAATATATAGGCTAGAATATTTTTGCATCTGTTTTCATTTGTCTAAACAGTAACTGATTTTCCGAAGTATTCAACAGTTAAAGTCTTCATTATTTAGGTTTTCTTTGTGTGTAACTGAATATTCTAAGCTATTTTCAGTAGAATAGTCTTAGTAGCCATGGCCAGAACATGTCCAAAGAAGCGTGCTTTGTATAGGATGAACACAGAAGGCGGTTTAGGTCTGAAGCCACCTGATTATAAAAGCATCAGCTGAAAAATAGTTTTGATACACAGCATCTCAAAGTTAATGGATAACAAAATAAGGTTATATGGATGTTTTAGAAAACACTTCTGCATTTTAGTAAGGCAGGGCCACAAATCTCACTTTGGTCAGCAAAGAACAGCAAATTAATGTGTTGGTAGGTTAAAACATATATATATAGAAAAGGGCAATCTGTGCACCGTATCTGAACTCTATACCAGGAAGATGATGCTATAAGCAGATGCTAAGTCTCTTCAGCTCAAGGGTCCCTAATGACTAATAAATGATTTCTCCTTTTTAACAGAGTATAAATAATGGATATACTGAAAAAGGAACTGTATGACAAAGATTTTCTGTTCGCCTTCAGCATTCCTGCCCCAGTTTCATTTTAATCAAAGAAACAAAAATGAAGAAAATTCAATATCAATATTTCAGTAATACTTTGATGTAGTCACAGCAAATATGCTCTAGTTTTCTTACAAAATTAAAGTTTCTCTTGAACAATACATAACCTTATGTAAGTACTGGAAGGCCTTGAAAATATCATATACATTAGGGGTGTGCAAAGCAGGCTGTATTTGATTCAGGTTCAGCCCAATTTGGGGGACAGTGATTCGATTTGTTTATTCAGAACACTGTCCCAATTTGATTCAGCCAAATCCAAATCTGAAGATTTGATGCTGTTTCAGAGAATCAGCAATTCAGTCACAGAAACAGCTTTAAATGTTGAGGTACTAGGCGAGGCTTGTGAATGCTGGGATGGTGCAGCAGATGAAGCATCCCACAGGAGCGCGGGGGTCCCCCGTGAGCTCAGCAGACCCCCCCACCCCCGCACCCTCCTGGCTTAACAATCGGCCATGGAGGGACCCCAGGTGCCCCCCCAGACCCAGGAGGAACCAGTCACCAAGACAGGGGACTGGCGGGGGACGGGAGAGCAGATCCCCCTTGCACTCCATGGTAGACCTCCATGGTAGAAGTGTTTCTGGTCCACTTCCAGGTCAGCCGCCAAACACACTGGGGACTCCCTGACACTCCAATGGGACACTCCATCATCTCAGTGTTCACAGGCTGCCTGCTACCTTGAGGTATGTAGAAGAAACATTTAAAGCTGTGTCTGTCTGAATCGCAGAATCTCTCCGAATTGATTTGGAAGGTTCCAGTAGAATTCAGGGAGAATAAAGGGTTTTCTGATTTGATTTGGATTCATAGATTCAGCCACTAAATCAGGCCGAATCTCTGCTGAATCAAATCAGTGACCAAAACCTTGCACAGCCCTACTATACATCTACAAACTTTCACATTTGCTTCAGTATAACTTCTCTAATTTTTTAGCAAAAGAGAGTTACTTTTTAATTACTTGAAATTAGCACACATGTTTTATTCCTCCATTTACCTATAGCTATCAGTTTTTATTTATTACATTAGAATCTCTGTGATACCCCATTAAGTAGCTATACCGTCCACATAAAACAATGTCAGGTAAAGACAAAAGAAAACATAACAAAGATTTCATTGAAACATATAACAACTATAAAAAACAAGTAATGATTCAATCACAAACAACTGCATTTCTTCCTTCCCTCTGTCTTTTTTTCTTTCCTGAAACTCATTCATGATAAAATTAGCAAACAAAAACTAAGTAGCATGGAAATTTTGATTGTGGTAGGACATGACTCACCCACCCCAAAACGTTAACTTATTTCCTTTCTTCTCAGGGGCAAGACTTTTGCGTTCTTTTTTCATCATTAATGCAGTCAATAACACATTCTAGAAGTTTTCACTTCCATTTTCAACAAAGACAAAAAAGAAATATATGCTCCAATTGCACCCAAGTTGTACTGTAACACAAAACCATAATGATGACTTCCTATGCTCTCATGTAATTTATATCAATAGACAAACACAGCTGATTTGTTCCTCATTTAAGGTTGTTGGTTTTATCCGTGTTGATCTAAGGACATAAGCAGATGGGGTTCTTTGGGTAAATGTGGTATCTTTTATCATATCAACTAAATAGTTGGAAAAAATTGTTCTTTGCAAGCTTTCGGGTACAAAAACCCTTTGTCTCTGCTTACTGCTTAGATTGAATTTTTTTAAATGGTTTATTGTCATGGCAGGATCCTATAGGAGGGCCATGATCTCCTGAAGGCCCCCTTCCCATGCCAGGTTGGCCCAAGGGCACCCTCGAATTCTCACCCGCCACGTCTTTGATGACACAATATAAAGGGAGGCTGCCTTTTATGCCCTCAGTCACACCCTGCTGGTTACTTGGACCCCGTGCTTTTCCAGACTCTTCGTGGGTCCTGCTCTACAATGGATGCTTCAGGGGCACCCTATCCTTAGGGGTTGTGCGTGGCTCCAACCATCCCTGTACCACACCCCAAGCCTCACAGGTGTAATGGACGTTGTTCTGTCTCTCTCTGTCTCCATGCCCTCTCTGGCACTTGGGCTCTCCGCAGCCCTGTCTCTCTTCGTGCCCTCTCTCAGGGGCCTTCTCAGTAATGTTGCCCTCTCTCAGGGCTCACCACACCCGTGTAGGGGCTTCTCAGTAGTGCCCCCTCTCCAGGGCTCCTCAGTAACGCCACCCCTCTCCGGGTTCACTGCACCCGCACTGGGGCTTCTCAGCAATGCCCCTTCTCTGGGGCTTCTCAACTGCCCCTCTTTGGGGCTGGGGTCTATGAACCCCAAATGCTGTGCCCTCTCTGGCGCTGGGGTCCCCACATCAGTGTGAGTCCCTTATGAGGCCTCCTCCAACCCCAACAGCCTCATGCAAACCACTGGTGAGCAACAGCAACACAAATGCAAGCCCCTTAGCTATAACATAAACAAAAGGCGCGTGGCCATAACAACATTCAAGCCTATTGGGGCCTCTGTCTCACAACAGAGTAAAACTCTGTTCCTGCATTCAGGCCTTTCTTCTCTTCCATGGAAGAGAGCTCCTTCCTCCCAGGCTCCCTCCCTAGCAGTCTCCCCTCTCTAGGAGCAGGGCACCTCAGTGCTCTGTAACATTTATACTTTCAAAAATTTTTCCCCTGTCATCTAGCAATGTCCTGCATTCTCTGTTTCTTACCCATTAATCTGACTTCCTGCATGAAACAGAAAATATTCCATGACTGGAATTTCCTTCTCTCTAAAGGGAAGTATACACTTATTTGTAGTCAGCCAGAATGCATCCTTTAAAAAAGCTATTTTATCCAGTTTTGATTCATAGTCTTCAAATGATTAGTATAAAGTGTCTTCATCATATATGTTTCTTTTGTGACTGAATGACATGGAATTACAGTCCTGCTAATTCCCACCCTCATGTATTTAAGCCAGGGACAGGCAATTATTTCAGGAGAAGAGCCACGTAACGAGGTTTGGTGAGCTGTCGAGGGCTGCATGGGTAGCGCCCCCCTTTGGCAGGTGCCCCACCCCCTGGCTGCCATCTTGAGACCGAAAATCCCACCCCTAACCCTTGGCCTTTGCCACCAGAAATCCCTGCCCTTGCTGCCCAGAAATACTCCTTTTGGGAGGGGGAGGAGGTTGTGATCTTAGAACCAGAAAAAAATAAATCACACACTAAAAAGCAAACACCTACTATAACGTTTTTTGTAATAAAATTTAAATATGTTTTTGTTGTGATTTGTATGTGTAGTATATATATAAGTGATTGCATAATAACTTGAAAATAAACTCTTAGTATTTTACATTGTATGGGAGGGTATGGGTGTATGTGTGTGTGTGTGTTTGGTGGGGCAGTGTGTTTATGGTGGGATGTGTGTGTGTATGGTGGGGTGGGGGCAGCTTGGGGGCAGTTTGTGAGGGAGTATGGCTGTGTGGAGAGGCATAGAGTATGTTGGGGGATTGTGTAGTGTTTGTGGGGTGTGGGTATGTGGCTCTGGAACACACTGTCCTCTGCTGCAGTCAAGACTGGCGGGGGGGAGGAGTGTCTGTGTGTGTGGTTTGTTGGGTGTGGGGAAGGATGGAACAGGTGTGGGGACCTCCCCTCCCACCTCCCCCCCATGATGCAGCTGCTGGTGGGAGTGCTGGTGCCTGGCCTTGGCAAGCACTGTACACTGCAGCAAGGAGCTGGGCCATTTTTCCCCCCGGGGCTCCTCACACTCCTAAGGCACAGGAGGGAAGCCCCAGGCACTGGAGCCAGCTGCTTTTCCCACTCCAGCCCATTCCAGTACCTGGGATATCCCTCCTGTGACCTATGAGTGCAGGGAACACCGGGGAAAAAAATGGCCTGTTGGAGGCTGTGTGCTTTGCAGTACCGACTGGAGCTAGGAGCCAGGCACCAGTGCCAAGCAGAGGGCCCCCCTGCTGCTGCTGCTACCCCCGCTGCCTTCCAGGGCTGCACACCATAAGCGAGCATGATAGGGGGTGTCCCTATATCCCTGCCCCTTCACACCCACACCCTGCCTACCCAAGCTCTGCACTGCTGCTGCCCCCCTGGGCATGGAGTCCATGCTGCAGTCATCCCCAGGTCCAGCCCCACGCTCTGCACTCCTGTCCAGCTTTGGTTCTGCCCCCACCCCACTTCCCTGCCTGCTGCCCACAGGGAGCTGGACTTCAGGGAAGCCTATAGCCGTGGCCCCACCTGGTGCTAGCGAGACTGGCCCTTCTGCCCATGAGGGTGGGAGTGTGGCATAATAGGATATGTTGGGGTGGATGTAGGCACCTCGCTCCCACCCTTGTGGGCTGAAGGGCTGGGCGGGACACAATTTGTTCTGGGGGGTGCCATGGGCTGGATGAAAGTGCCTGGTAGGCCAGATTCAGCCCACGAGACATATTTTGCCCACCCCTGATTTAAACTCTAGAAAAAGAACAGACAGTTCACAAAGTCAGTGAATAGAAGAGGTCTGCATAGAAATGAAGCTCTCATAGTCCATAAAGCTGTGAGCTTTCCCATATGCCACAGGACATGAAGATTTCTTATTAGATGTTGGGGTCTCAAAAACACTTGGAAAGGAGTCTAAGTCTTCTGCAGAGGAATTCTGGGAAACAGCCAGTGCACTGTGCAGGCTCTTATTTTCTGTCTTCAAACACCTTAATACACTCAATTGTGTTCCTTAGGTTTATACACCCTAAAGGGAAACCAGCAGAATTGCCTCAATTCACAACTATTGCTCCCCTGAGGTAAAAATAATGGGATCAAAATTTGAACTGGGTGTCCAGACCACTGGCCCTTATTTTTAGACATAACAAATGTGTAAGAGTCTGCTTATCTGCACAGCCTGCCTAGCAACAATAATTATGGCATTCAATATTCTTAGCGATGAATCTGCCTGACTGTACTATAGTGACATAAATTACAGTCTCATTTCAGTTGATAGCTGGGGATTGTGAACAGTTTAAGGAACCAAATGGACACAAATCTAGGTGAAGGCACCATAGCCTGATCTGACAGGTGCCATCTGGCAATTGCAAAGGTTGAGTACTCTAAGAGAAACATGATACAGAGATGGCCTGAGTATCTACAGACTAAACTTTCAGATCACTACCCTGGCCCACCTATACCTAAGACTGTGAATGTTAAAAAGTGACAATAAGCAATATAAATCTGCCCTGAAGTACAGTCGATACATTATCCTTTAAAAACTAAATTGCATAAATTAGAGATTTGCAAATTGTTGCATTTGAATTGCAGAAGACAACTTTGGTCAAATCACTATCAGAGCTTGCTCCTTTGATGCATAATAAGAGGTGAGTAGGCAAAGGCAACTGTCCTTGAGAGCTGAGGTGTAAGAATAAAAATTCCCATTATTAAAATATGTTTTTAGCATTCATAGGAAAAATAATTGAGTGGATTAGCAATAATTTATGCTGCTTCTATATGTTAAAAGGCATTTTCCGTGAAAACAAGAGGAAACACAAAATACTGTGTTGATGCATTGCTTTTATTGATAATAAAGTCTTCCATTTTTTTGCCCATCCTTTGATTTGCAACCATGTCAGGCATAATGGGCTCATTAGATTGCAGGAGTAGCATTTTTATTAAACTATGCATTACCCTGTGAAAGCGAGGAGTTGCATAAAAACTGATATGCAGCACATTTTGATAATTCTCGCCACTGTCCAAACAGAATTGGTTTTTTTTATTAAGGCCAAAAAATCCAAAAGCATTATAAAAAAAAATTTCCCTTGGAATTAGGGCAATTAAGAGAGGATGGATATAAAATCCTACTCTCACTACAACTTTTACTCCATGGTATTGTTAGTGACGCTGACAAATGTACTTTACCATGTCATTAGATATACTGTACTTTTGAGAGTGAAATTAACATTGAATTGTTGTAATTCTAATACAAATTTCCTAGTGAAAAGTGATAGTAGAAAATGAGCATGTGGTAATAGGAGAAAGTGGAAAGAATGTAAAACAGAAATGAAGATTTATACTATAAGTCCCCAAACTTGTTAACATAGAGTTGCTTTGCAGCATCTCATGTATTCTCATGAGGTAAATGACTAAACTTAAACCACTGAAAGCCACAAAGTACAAAGTTAAGTTGCATCCCAATGCCGTAATGCAATCCTTACTCTCTTTGAGAAATGCACAAGCAAGCTCTGTGTCCTCACAGATGCTACAGAGCCCTTTGGGAATAGACTATATGACCACTGGACAACTAAGTCTAACACTTTCTCTTTAGCAAAGAAAACTTGCATCAGGCATGGTAAAAAAGAAAAAAAAAACCCCCTACATATGGCCTACATGCAACTATTGAGCCTAATCTATACAAACCACCCCAACCCAGCTAATGTGGTCATTCCTTCACACTTCTCTAAGGATTATTAACAGACACATTTCTTTTCCCTTACTTCTCACTAAATCCAGGGACCAGAGTCATTTATGCTATCAACCTCCTGAGAATTCCTGTGGCAAGACAACCACTAGGCATCGTTACTGACACAATTTGCAGAATTCAGGAATGAAATGAGGCTTATTTGATCCTTGAAGGTATGCATGTGTCTCTCTATATCAGTTGTAACTCTGCCAAACTGCTCCGACTAAACCCTTGACCATTCAGTGTAGCTACACAGTAAATGCAGCTACAGTGCCTGCAGACAAATGGTACATCTCACATCTGTCAGACGTAACTCAAACAATCACACTTTCTTATAGCTCTCTCTCACATTTACTTATAGGTTCATAGGTTTTAAGGCCAGAAGGGTCCACTAGATCAATAACTGGAGAAGAATAGGGGAACTTATTCCTCCTTGGGGAGGAAGAACCGGCACCACACTTACAGGTTGGGGAACTTCCCTCTTGCCTACAAAGAGGCGGAAAAAGACCTTGGAGTCATCGTTGACTCCACGATGAACATGAGCCGGCAGTGTGGGGAGGCAGTCAAGAAGGCCAACCGTACCCTGTCATG
>JAGPOW010000261.1:160716753-160727007 GCA_030014935.1 Caiman crocodilus | reverse complement strand
CAGAGCTCTTTTCTCCCCAGCACCACCTGGGGTGACGAGGAACAATGGTAATAAGCTGATGGAGAATAGGTTTAGGTTGGAGATCAGAAGGCAATATTTTATAGTCAGGGTGGCCAAAATCTGGAACCAACTTCCCAGGGAAGTGATCCTCACCCCTACCTTGGCCATATTCAAGAGGAGGTTGGATGATCACCTGCCTGAGGTCTTGTGAACCCAGCATTCATTCCTGCTTGTGGCAGGGGGTCAGGGTAAATGATCTGTTCAGGTCCCTCCTGACCCTAGCTACTATGAAACTATGAAACTGTGGGAGAGGGGTACCTGACAAGCAAGGAGGAAGAAACACAGACTGCAGGGAGCTGCAAGGAAGCTCTGGCACCACCAGAGAAAAACTAAGTGCTTTGGCTCCATGTTGTAGCTCATTAACATAGTGTGATGTTGCCCCAGAGTTGGGGGATAGGGGGAGCTTTTTGTTTGGGAATGGAAGCTCATGTTTTTTGTTGTGTTGAAGTTTGAACCAAAACATTGGGTTGTGGCTGTGGGGAAAAGGAAAGTCACCGAGAATAGTGCCAGAGGCACCCTGGATCAAAACCCCCGCAAACAGGGGCCGGGGGGGGGAGCAGCATAAGGGGGCTAAGGCCAAGAGGCCTAAGATCCAGTCGCGAGCCCCAAGAAGCTTGGAGGCCACAGGCAGTGCCTGGGGGCATGCTGCATGAGCTGAAGAACTGTAATGTATGACTGAGGGCACAAGCCAAGAGCCTGCAAGGGTGAGGTTAGAACTGGGGATGAGGAGCCTAGGGTCCTGGGACAATGGACCTCAGATGGAGTGGCGCAGCCACCGTAAAGTAGGCCAAGGCCAAGGAACCTCAGCCCAGATTAGGATCTAAGACTGGAAGCAAATCCCCTTTGACCTCTGGGGGCTACCTCCCAGTCCAATTATAACATCAAAGAGAAGCAGGCAAGGCATCAGGGTGGGACCCTGAGAGGCCAGAGGGGGCAAACAAGGCTAGATCCAAGAACTGCGAGGGGGTGATGTTGCCGCTATACCCCTGTGTCTCAGCCCTAAGAACACAGTTCCTACTCAGCTCTACAACTTAGAAAGCAGATGCTGCCTCTGATGTTCCTGTCAGGGCATCTTACAAATTTTCCTATCAGTTCATTATTCCCAGCCCATTAGCTGGGGGGCCTCAATCACCCAATGCCCAGAAAACTGAAGACAAAGACTTGCTATCATGACAAGGCTCAAGTTGTTTTTTATCTGGCCATTTGCATACTTTTTTCATTGAATTCTTGGGGAGCCCATACTATCCATGCAGCCTCCTGCCCCAAGATGTGCATCAGTTTAGCAGACCACAAAACCTTCCTGATCTATTTATAACCAGTAGACTATTTATATCAGCAGGTCCCAAACTGTTGGTCATGACCCCAAATGGGGTTGCAACATCAGCAGATGCGTGATTGGGAGTGAAGGGCCATGCTGAGGAAATGGGGCAATAAATGGAGTCGTGCTGAGGAAAAGTTTGGGAAGCACTGATGTACATCCTTTTAGATATAAATACTACTAAATCAATATCCTAGTCTCATACTTATTCTTCCCACTGAAAAATACTCTTTCAATAGCAAGTTTTCAGGTATCATTCTTGCTATAGCCCTCTCCATTTAAAAAGTAAATTTATCATTGTCTGGAAGGTCCTGGCTCATTTGCCTTGGACCACATCTGCAAGGGACAATTTGACTGGCCATTAAACATACCCATATCAGATGCTAATTCTGTGATTGCTTATCTCAAGCTTGAATAGGGAAGACCCTTTAAGTTAATCATTGTCCCATTAATCAAAATATAAAATATAAACATACATTCATATTAAATACCGTAATTCATACAGACATAAGAATGATAAGGCTATACACAGCTTAATGTTATCTATCCACTGGGACTGCACATGCCAGAACAATAAAATGTATTCAAGAAAACATGCATAACATTCCACAAATATTTCAAAATATTCTGGGTTCACAAAAGATTCCCAGTGCCAGGGATAGTACTACCAGATAGATGGCCATGAGGATTGACAAAAGAGTTCTAGTAAGGTTGCCTTGTCCTTCCCCGTATCTCCCCATTCATCCATGGCACCGCCCCACCAACAACCCTGTTTGAATGTTGTGTCCACAGCCAGAGGAGTAAAAGGGAAAGCTGGGCTCGAAGGGCTACTTCACAGACCACTGGATGCCTGGGGTGATAAATGCATTTAAAAAAAAAAAAAGGAAAAAAGTGCTTCGTAGAAAAAAATAAACAACCTTTCCCACCACAGATAGATTAACCAAACATTTTAGGCTTATAAATCACTGTGCTAGCTCCAGTTTACAGCAGTCACATGTTCAGGCTAAAAACCTTCTCTTGTCCTCCGAGACCTACACAGCTGTGAGTTGCCACTAGAAGGCTGGAGAACAGGGGCCTGACTAGGAACTACAACTGTGTGTTGCCACCAGAGGGCTGGTGAACCCGGACAGGCTTCTACTCTTTCTCTAGGTGCAGGTGTGAGATAGGTTGGTGGGGGGGAGAGAATGAGCCTGGAAGGTAGACAGTTAATGGGATGCAGTGGGTAATGAAATGGGAGATGGGCAAGTCACAACCGTGCAGGGGGGGATGGTCAGAAATTTTTACTCTTAAGGTGTGACTGGTTCAAACCCAAGCTAGCATTAACACTGATCAGCATTTGAGCAACTCAAAGTGCAACATGTAACAAGGCCCTAAGTAGGCTCTCAGGGCTAGTACCCAGTTGCCGAACACTTATGTTACTACATCTATCCACGCTGCTGCTCAAGTCTCTGCCTGCCCAAGTACAGGAGGGCTGGATCCAAATATCTCATAAGGTCCATTCCCATTCCTAACATCTATGAATCTTTGAAGGGTAAAGCAGATAAGTTTTAGGGAATTTTTGCTGGAAAGGAAGAATGATTTTGAGCTCTCGTAGACTACCTCATAAGAGGATAGTTTAGGATGCTGTGAACTTTCTTACCTTTCTGGTGGGCTTTCTTCTGCTGAGAGTTTGTTTTCAGGTCTAGCATCTGAAGCCAGATACTATTTCATCTGTTGGCATCTAAGTGAATGTAGTCACCTAAGTGTGATTCTCTTCCACCCTGTTCAAGTCCATGAAAATCCATTAATGTATCTACTATTGTCACACATTAACAGGGAACCCAAACCCTGTTACTCATGCACAATGGAGAAAGAGAAGAAGGGACCAGACCCTATGTAGGAGCCAAGCTGTGGGGACTCACAAGGGAAAGGGGGTGCAGAGAGAAATCTGCAAGAGATTCAAGGCTGGAGACCAGGGACTGCTAAGAAATTGGGAATGGGAAATGCCATGAGGCAAGAAAAGCCTAACAGTTTAAACTGAACAGGAACACTTGGACCCATCTTTAGGGGCGGTGATCGTGTGACAGGGAAAGGGGCAGGGCTTGGCCATATATAAACACAGTCTCTGACTAGGGATTGGTAGTTCAGGCCTGTAGCTGGTACAGAAAGGAATGGAGGACAGAGCTAGTAAAAGAATGCCCTTCTAGCCTCCTCTCTATTGTGGGGTGTCTGTTTCCCTTCTCTCTCTCATGTGTCTATCAGTCTGGTTACTAGGCAGCCAGCTTGCTACCTATGTGATGGGCCTCAGGTAAGAGGTTGTGGATCTTGCTCCTCTATTGTTTTGAGCTGGTGGTGGCAGAGGTACCCCAGGCTTGTGGGTGTGCTCTAGGAAGGGGCTCAGCTAGATGTAGGTGCCTCAGAGGAGGCACTCAAGCCTTGGTTTTTGGGTTGGGCATAGTGAGGCGGGTGGCTCAGTGCAGAAGCACCTCCTACTGGCCCACCACAGAAGTAACTAAGAGTGGAAAAGGAGGTACGCTGGGGCTGGGGGAAATTAAGGCAACTCCTTGTGAGGGTAACAATTGTTATGGCCCTGAGGGGCTGGTAGTTGAGTTACAACTGGATGGTTCATTTTGTGTTCTGGGTTTGTTTCTATGTATTTAACTTAATGCCAGAAGGCTGAGAGTGGCTGTAGGTGAAGAGGAGGTCAAGAGCAGGGTACCTGGCAGGTAGTACCTTCTGCTGTGAGGCTGAGGCCCAGAGAGCTAGGGCCTGAATCAGTGGACCTGCACTGAAGCAAAAAAGGCTGAAGCCTGGTCAAAGGTTGGGGCCCAAGGAACCCAGCATTAATTTGGTGCAGAAGGAGAAAGTGAGAGGGAGTATCCCAAAAAGCAGATAGCCATGCCCATACCTCACTGCTGGTCTCCTAAGGGGGTGGCAAGGAGGCCATAATAACAGCCTGAAAGCACTCTGGAAAGGACTACTTTGGTCTCAAGACCAACTTCCCTCCAAATACACTAGTTACCAACAAGTTGCAAGAAGAGCCCAAAGTAGGCTAGGGTAGGCTATTGATGAGTAGGAGTGGGGATGAAAGCATCTCATACACCATCATCCGACCCTTGAGTGAGTCACAAAAAGCAGTTAGGAGGGGAAAGCCCTGCCCACCTTTTGTATTAAAGGCTTTTTTAGGGAATCAAGCATGGTAGAATAGATTTACATGTAGGTGCCTAAAGCCATCTATACACATAAGAGATGCGACCAATACTGGCCCTTTGTGTTTGGAGTAGAGGACAGTAAGGCTGGAAGGGTTCTCACAAGGTCATCTAGTCTGGGCCCCTGGTCAAGGCAGGCTCAGCCTTGACAAAACCATCCCAGACCAGTATCTGTCTAACCCACCTTTGAACATTTCCAGAGATGGAGATTTTACAACTTCTCTAGGTAGCCCATTGCAATACCTGACCACCCACATAGTCAAAAATTTTTTTGTAATTTCCAGTGTAAATTACCTGTGTTGCAGTTTGAGGCCAATATCATCACCATTTAAGACAATTCACTAAGATGTTTTACACAGCCTTGCAGCACCATGTTCATGAACCTTGTGCCTTCAATGTGACTGCCAGCTAGAAAGACCCCTGATCTGTTTCTGAAGAGAAAGCACAAGCAGCACAACCAGAATAACATAGTGGTTTAGATACAGAAGTTAATGGTACAGGCAGGACATGTCTGCTGCAATCCCAGTGTTCCTAGGGAGTATCACTGTTTAGCCTGCCAAACCAGAAATGAGGTGAGGAAGCAGATAGATAGGGGATGTCCATGCTGTCAGTTGTGAGATTTCTGCCTCCAGTGTGCTTGAAAGTGCTGGAAGGGCCATGAGCAATTCACTCCTTCATTTCCAAGGCTGGCACATGTGAAAGTAAGACAGCAAGTGGAACATATGCTGAGTGACAATGCCTGGTAGTGCTGTGGGTGCACTGCAGACACACCTACGGTTCCACTCCCACTGTACTCTCCCTACCTGCACTGCTACTAGGTGCAGCGGCCTAGTAATCTTGGTTGAGTTGGTAATTCTTCATTTAGCTAGACATAATTACATATTTTTCCTTAACTATGTCTGTTTAAGAGAAGCTCAGGTCCAAGACCTGGTAAGTCTGAACTGTTCTTTCAGACATAGACTGTGATGCAATTATCCATGCCTCTATCATTTTGAGATGTGATTACTTTGTTGCAGTTCCCACCAGCTACACCTTCAGATCATTTGGGAATTGAAGATCAGCACACCACACAGCTGCACACTTAATAAGAGCAATGTTTCATGAAGGGACACATTATGCTATTACTATAAGTACTATGGTCTTCTATTTTTATGGATGGAACACAGGTGTTGAGTTTGATTTCTGAAAGCTTAAGTAGTTTGACTATTTTTCTTCCTGAGAGGAGGTTTCTGAGTGATATTGTGGCAATTGGAGGTGCTCAGCTAAGAAAGCTCTGGATTTAAAGAAGAATCTTTGGCTCTGGACTTACTTCCCACTGGGTATGTTAACATTCAGGACATACTGCTGTATTTATTTTTGCAACCAGTTCCCTGGAGAGGTTGGGTTGAGGGGCTTAGACTAGCTGTTTGAAGAGTATTTATGCTGGGCACTTGTAACAATATTAGCTATTTAGTTGTTTGTTTACTGTTTATGTCTACTACCAATCAGTATAATATTCCCAACAGTGTATTATTACTTCAAATGAGGAATAAGTAGCAAGAGCAGTTTATCATATAAATAAACCTAACATTACAAATGGAAGGAAAAGAAATTCAGAAAGTGACAAACTCCCATCAAACAGAACATTTTTTCAAACTTCTCCATGGTAAAAAGGTAGTATTTAGCCATGGACTGCATTTTGAAATTCCATGGACTAACCCTGGGTCATCACCATAAAAAATCTAAATAAACTGTATTATTACAAAAGCACATTTCACGTTGATTTAACTGATCATGTCCCAGATCTCTATGCACATGGTGAAGACTAACTTTTAAAAAAGGAGCTGAACATCTTAAGTACATTTATGTCTACATGCACTGTATGCATGTATGCATGCATGCATTCATTTTAAGGCTGAAGTAAGTAATTGGGTAATTAAATTGTAGTATGAACTCCTTACCAATTCTGAGTCAATTATCTTTAAATAAAAGCAGTCCTTAAATTAGTTATGCTAAAAAAAGCAAAAAAAAAAAAATTGTTATATTTTTTTCTGATCAAATTTGCATTACACTAGGCTCACTGGCTAATCCTGTCAACATTATCCATAGTGTAGTGGGTTTTGATTTTTCAAACTTTTTCAGTTATGATCTTTAGGCACTGAAGACATGCAACATCTTTGGACCACTATGAAACTATGGTCCAACTAGTGCTGGAGTGGGCCCATGAGCAGATATTCAATTATGTGGGGAGTCCTGTCACAAAGGCATCTGCTGAGCAGTTATCCCTGCTGAGCGGTGGCTCAAACTCCCTAGCTCCTTCTGGGATAGGTGTACACTGGGAATTCAAGGCTGAAGAGTCTCATGGACTTCTAGTGGTTACAAGAGAAGGGTTCTTGTGCTAAATCACACTTTGCAAAACTCTGGTACAGAAAACAAGACTGACATTTTTGAGGCACTGTCTCCACGCTATTCTAGTGAAGTTCTGGGTGTCATTGCTCTGTGTGTGACTGCTCTCATACCTATTCACTCTCATATGCATGCCTGTCTGGTATGGAGTAAGGTAGTGGGGAGTCATGGAGCAGGTCTGCACTGTTTCTGAATAAAGAGTTAAAGGCAAAGTTCACTCAATTTCTTGCTCTGCAACTTTCTACTCTAAAGACTGTGGTACATACTTACATAGCCACTAGCTAGACTTCCCTTACATTGTTTTCTGGAACATGTCAATTGTCAGTGACTTCCAGTACCTACCGTTTCATTCCTTACTGAAATCTTGGAGCAGCTTAGGCAGCCCCCAGTTAGTGGGGGAATAAAGTAGCCATGTGTGGATGCTATGGTGAACCCCAGTAGTACTGCTGGGTGCATGCTGCTGAAAGTTTCAATGGCTTATAGAAGATATTTCCCTAAAAGAGAATAGAGGGGACTCAAAACAACAAGCCTTTTCCCTGTTTTTAGGAAGTTTTTGTTTATTGAGGGAAACTTTGCCCTGCAGTAGCTAGGAAATTTTCATGTAAACTGCCAAATACTGGAAGCTGGGGGCAGGGGAATAAAAGCCCTTGGATAAGAAGGGCAGCTGACAGCTGTCAATGGGATAGCATCATGTGTTCTTGGATCAATTTGGTTTTACTTGGTTCTACTAAAAGGGTAAGGATTGATTTTACTCAGGGCACCCAGATTTGGTAACAGAGACCTGTCTTCCTTCTCCTTTTCCCCTTCCACCCACCCTGCAAACTGACCTGACTTGGTTGGGATGATAAGTGTGTCTGAAGAATAGAGGGTTGATGGACCATACAGTAGAGATGTGTAAAATTTATTAAAATAAAATAATATCTATTTCTTCTGTCATTAATTATTTTTCAATGCCTTGCTGTTGTTCAGACAGGTGGCCATTTAGAAACCTTATCAAGGTTGGCTCAAGATGTTCCCTTACTTCTGCATATCATTCCAATAAATTAAGGCAGTAGTACCCTCCACATGAGGCTTCTGTAATTGTTCTTGGTCATTATCTCATCCCATTTAAATATGATCTAACATAGCCATCTCTGTAATATTCAGAAGTTTGAAACGAAAGCGTTTGTACCTGAAGTTCCCAGTTGATTTACCATGCTCATTTAAATATTCCTGTTTTCTTACAGCTCATGTATTTTTGTTCAAGTTTCAACACATTTTTAGGTTATGTATTATGCTATCTTATGTAAGTGCATATATTCTTATCCTCCACTATAAGTATCTAAACCTTTTCTAAGTCCTGATAAGGAGTTAACAGGAATGATATTTTGTGGCAGTAAGTTCTACACACTGATTTCTAGGGTCAGAAGGGACCTATTAGATCATTGAGTCCGACCCCCTTCTCTGGGCAGGAAACAGCTCTGGGGCCAAGTAACCTCAGCCAGGTACTTATCTAATCTCCTTTTAGACACCTCCAGGGTATGGGAAAGCACCACTTCCCTTGAAAGCCCATATTTTGGCAACCCTCACCGTACAGAATTTCTTCCCGATATCCAATTTAAATCTGCTCTCCTTCAGTTTATGGTCATTGTTTCTAGTAACCCCAAGGGGCCCCCTGGTAAACAGAGTATTCCATTTCCTACTGACCCCCTGCTGATGAGTTTGTAGACAGTCACAAGACCACCTCTCTTGTGGCTGAAAAGATTCAGGTCCCTCAGTCTGTCTTCATAGGGTCTTCTTACCTGCAGGCCCTCAACCATGCGAGTAGCTCTCCTCTGAACCCTTTCCAGGTTATCCACATCCCTCTTGAAGTGCAGCACCCAAAACTGGATGTAGTACTCCAGCTGCAGCCTCACCAATGCCACATAGAGGATACACTACTGTGCTAATTAACTTTCCTTTTTCAAAATGGTTACCTTTCAGTTCCATTTCCTGTGCCTTTGTTCAGACATTTTCAGAAATTAAAAAAAAAGAGATGCCACTTTCTTTCATCACTGATCATTCTTGTAAAGATTTCTTACTGGCTCTGCAGTTACTTTTGTGTTGAGCATGAACTGCTAATTTACACACCAAGGTGGAATATACATAGTCATGTAATGCCAGTTTTTGGCATTTATATACAGTTGGGATGCTACTTCGACCTGCAGCAAAACAGAACCACCTTGGGCTTCTACCTCCTGGAAGGAAGAGGAGGAGAGTGGCCATTCCAACTTTTAGCCCAATAGCTGAGTGGTGAAGACACTTATCCAGAGAAGAAGAAAGCCGGGGTGGGCAAAGTCCAATTCCATGGTGGACTTGATTCTCCAGCAGTCCAGCAGTCTCTGCATCACTGAGTCTGGTTTCTATGGAGACCCCAGCAGCAGTGGGGCTGTGACAGTGAAGGGCCTGGGTTTCCCTGGAGACCTGCCCCAGCAGTGCTGGCAGGGAGAGCAGCTGGGCAGGGAACTGTTCCGGGGCTTGGATCTTGTGGCGGTGACAGCGTGGTCTGGAGCCGAGGCAGAGCTGGGATCTGCTGTCCACATGACCCACACAGGGGCATGCAGGCAGCAGATCATGGATCTGCCCTGGCTCCAGACCAGGTTGTCACCACTGGAAGATCCCACCCTCCACCACGGAGCAGCTTCCCACCACCTGTGCTCCCTGCCAGCACTACGGGGGCCAGTCTCCATGGAAGCCCTGGCCCTGTGCTGTCATGGTGCCACCACTCCTGGGAGCTCCATGGCAACTGGCCACAGTGATGCATGTAGAGGCTACTGGGAAATGTAGTCTGGCTGCTTGCTGGATCCTCCATTTTGCCCACCTCAGTAATAGACCCACCCTTCACAGGACTGGGTTTGAATTTATATCTTCTACTTTGCAACAAAGTACTCTAAACAATAGCCAGCTCCAAGCCCCTTCAGAGTAAGGGTAGCTTAGTGCCTACATCTCCACACCTTAGTGATCCAAATTTTATTTTAGCCAATGTAAGGTGGTTGGTGTATTTGGTTGAAATTTTCTTTCATAGATTCATAGGTTCATAGATGTTAGGGTTGGAAGGGACCACAACAGAACATCAAGTCTGACCCCCTGCACAGGCAGGAGAGAGTGCTGGGTTTAGATGACCCCAGCTAGATGCCTGTTTAACCTCCTCTTGAAGACCCCCCAGGTTACAGGACAGCACCACCTCCCATGGGAGCCCGTTCCAGACTTTGGCTACTCTAACTGTGAAGTTCTTCCTAATGTCCAGTCTAAATCTGCTCTCTGCTAGCTTATGGCCATTATTTC
>JAGPOW010000261.1:160592352-160716653 GCA_030014935.1 Caiman crocodilus | reverse complement strand
CCCCCAGAGGCACCTTAGTGAGTAAAGCCTCACCAATTCCCTTCTGTGCCCCTGTGACGAACTTATAGGCAGCCACAAGGTCACCTCTCAACCTTCTTTTGCGGAAGCTGAAGAAGTCCAGGTGCCCTAGTCTCTCTTTATAGGGCTTGGCCTGCAAGCCCTTAACCATACGAGTGGCTCTTCTCTAGACCCTCTCCAGGTTATCTGCATCCCTCTTGAAGTGCGGTGCCCAGAATTGCACACAGTATTCCAACTGCGGTCTGACCAGTGCCCAATAGAGAGGAAGTATCACCTCCTTGGATCTGTTCATCATGTATATGGTGATGCACAATAGAGTGCCATTAGCTTGTCTGATGGCTTCGTCACACTGACAACTCATGTTCGTCTTGGAGTCCATTAGGACTGCAAGATCCCTTTCCGCTTCCATGCCTCCAAGCAGGTCATTTCCTAGGCTGTAGGTATGCTGGACATTTTTCCTCCATAGGTGCTGTCCAACCTGTCCAGGTCTGCTTGTAGTTGTTCCCTGCCCTCCGGTGTGTCCACTTCTCCCCACAGTTTTGTGTCATCTGCAAACTTGGACAGAGTACTTCACTCCCTTGTCCAAGTTGCTGATAAAGACATTGAAGAGTATCGGTCCAAAGACCGAGCCCTGTGGGACCCCACTGCCCACACCCTTCCATTACGATTCTTTGGGTACGACCCTCTAGCCAATTCACCACCCACTGGACTGTGTAGTCATCCAAGTCACAGCCTCTTAATTTGTTCATCAGTATGGGGCAGGATACCGTATTGAAGGCCTTCCTGAAGTCTAAGTAAACAACGTCAACCCGTACTCCTGCATCCAGGTGTTTTGTAACCTGGTCATAGAAAAAGACTAGATTAGTCAGGCATGATTGACCTGCTATGAACCCGTGCTGGTTTCCCCTCGGCATAATTTTTCCTGCCAGGCTCTTGCAAATGTGAGCCTTGATAATTTTTTCAAAGTCTTTGCCTAGGATGGAGGTAAGACTGACTGGCCTATAGCTGACTGGGTCCTCCTTCCTCCCCTTCTTGAAAATGGGGACCATATTGGCCCTTTTCCAGGACTCTGGGACCTGGCCAGTGTGCCATGAGTGTTCATATATTCCCACCAGTGGCTGAGCAATGACGTCAGCCAGTGCCTTCAGTACCCTTGGATGGAACTCATCCGGGCCTGCCAACTTAAACGCATCCAGTTCCTCCAAGTGCCTCTGTACCATCTCAGGGTCTACGCTGGTAGTCTGGCATCCTGCTGCTGCCTCTCTACAATCCCAGGGAGAGCCTTGTCTTGCCCCTTGCTTAGGAACACTGAGGCAAAGAACTCATTGAGGAGTTCAGCCTTGTCCCCCCCTGTCCGTCACCAATTGCTTCTACCCATTCAGTAGAGGTCCTATTCCTCCCTGGGCCTTACTTTTACTCCCTATATATCGAAAGAACAATTTTTTGTTATCCTTAACTTGAGATGCCATCCTCAGCTCCATGGTAGCTTTGGCCTGTCTAACAGCCTCCCTACAAGTGCAAGCTGAGGTATACTCCTCTTTAGTAATCTCTCCCCATTTCCACTTTCTATATGCTCCCCCTTTAGCCCATAGACTGATCTGAATTTCTCTGGTCAGCCAAGGAAGTCTCTTGGCCCCTTTCCCCCTTTTTCCCCGCATCAGGATTGTCTCCCTTTGTGCCCGAAGGATCATTTCCTTAAGGCACAGCCACCGTTCCTGGGCTCCCAACTCTTCAAAACTCTTACTCTGCAGTGCAGTCCTCGACTAAATGCCTGAGTTCATTGAAATCAGTTTTCCTAAAGTCTAGCACTTTCACCCTACTAGTTACCTTACCCACTTAATGTCTTATGATGAATTCTATTATCTGGTGATCACTGTCCCCCAGGTGATCATCAATCTGTAGGTCTCCTACCATGTCATCCCCTGTTGCCAATACCAGGTCCAGTAAGGCATTCCCCCTAGTGGGATCATGCACCTCCTGCGTCAGATGGAGGTCCTGTATACAGAATAGGAACTTGTGTGAACAGTGGGACTTTGCTGTCTGCGTCTGCCAACAGATGTCTGGGTAGTTTAGGTCCCCCATGACGCCTCCCTAGTTTTTATGGTCTCCAGGAGCTGCCTCAGGAGCCCCAAATCTAGTTCTTCTTAAATACTTAGTACTGAACCATTACTAGATTTTCTTTATCAGTGACTGAGGAAAATACTGCAACTTCCTCTCGCAGCAGTATAGATGAGAGCATAAGAAAGCCATTAATTACTTTTGAACTTTCTCAGTTGCTGTTAACAGTTGTATTTAATGGCTTTCACCTGATGTCTTCAGAATTAAGATTGTAATGTGTGAGAAAAGCTGTAATAGTAATTGCCTTTTAATTACAACACTACAGAATTGGGCTGTTAAAAGGTAATTTTTAACTGATTTTTTTTTTTGCTATGTACCCCATTGACAAATTAAAATCAGGACATTAATGAGACTATGGCTGTTCAGATTTAATGTTTCACACACCGCTGTATGCCATATTTTAAAAAGCTATATTGATTAAGTCATAAGCTTTAATATCTTCCATTCTTACAATTTGTGCATAACATGCTGTATCAGAGAAAACAATGCCTGCAGATTTCTACTGTTCAAGTTTAGGAAGGTTATAAAATATATTGTCAGTCTTTCTGGTGCAGAGGTAGGAGGCAAGCCCATTACAGCAGTACTCATCCTCACTCCATAGAGATAGACAAAGCTATCATTCATACACCTTGCACAAAGAAGAGTGATAGTTCACTGCATAAACCTTCCTTACACTCCCATCCTGAAAACACCTCAGTTACTTAATCCGTATTTGCAGTCTTGAGCTATAAACTTAAACACTTAAACCACTTAAACCACTTTGTCATCACAAATTCAGAGCCCCCCCCACACACACGCATACAATAGTGTGTGCCAGGGCAAAAAGAAAATTCCTTATGTGATCTCCCAATGCCTAGCTGGAAAATGTCACCTGCTCATGACTTAGGGTGATGGGTAAAATTTCAAATTTGTAATGCTTATTTAGTACTTATTGCTTATTATTCAATATATTCAACATAAGTGTGACTAACTACTGTCCTAGAAAGCAAAATACAGCTCTTTTGGCCAAGCAACACTATAACAAGGCAGATCTCACACATTGCAGAGGTACAGATTTTTTTTTCCCTGAGTAGAGTGTCTAACAAACCTTGAGGAGAGAAGCAATCCCATCTCCCAAGTATTCAAAAGACAAGAGCTCAGCTACAGGAATTAACCTGTCCTGATAGCTATAAGTCCCAAGTAGGGAAGGAAAGATTCCAACTATATGATCACATCTTACCAGATGCCTGGTGCATGAAATGCATGTGGACAGTAACTCCAAGGTACGTCAGACTGGGCTACCAATGAATGAGCACCAGCTAGGTTCACAATGAATGGACTAAAGGTTTAACACTGGAGAAGAACAAGGAGTGCATGTTTATCACTCAGCAGCTTCCTCCAGACAACACTACCACAGACCACTGGCGGTGCGTAGGGGGTGCACACAGGTGCACATGCACTCCCTGTGATTGGCTGTGCATCTCCTGGAAGCACCAGCGGCAAAATCAGAAGTGGCGGCGGAAGTGCACTTCTGGTTTTGTCTCTGGTGGTTCCACACTTAATGGTCAGCCACTGGGGGACACCCCCCACATTGGCGATCTGGTGTCGCCCCCCAAACTCAGGAGGCATCAGTAGCCCATGCCACAGACTGAAGTAAGAGACCCGCAGAAGATGATCACATGTTAGTCAGATGTCCATTTTCCTTTGTGCATCCCTAGGGCACAGTACATAGTGAGAAGCCTTTGCTTGCTTTCTAATTGCCATATGCTGCTACTGGGTATCAAATAAAGATTTCCAAGTTATCAACAGGATATGTAGTGACTGGTCATTTTAGGGATGTTGCACTCTGCCCACAGTTGAGTATTGGCTGCTGATTCTTAAAATCAGTCCAACAAGGGTAGAGATGTCAAACATTTATGAGCCTTTCCATTTGGCCTACCAGGCCATGAAAGGGCACCAGAGTTGGGCGTTTTTGGCCTCAGTGGACATGGCTACTGATAGCAAATGTGGCCTGCTGTCAGAGCTTGAGCTCCTGCTGACTGCACCACCCTTTACCTTGCCCCTGCCAGATCCTGTGCTGCCACCTGCCTTCACACTTGCCACCAGACCCTGCACCACACCTGCCCCTACTGGACCAGGCGCCACTGCTGCCACAGTAACCACTACAGCATCCCTTATGTCCTGGGTTGGATGCAGCTGGTAAGGAGCACCACAATCTGGATCTGGCCTGGGGCCCTAGGTGAATTTGACACCCCTTTCTTAGGGTATTGCCACACTTTTTCTTGCAACAGTTGAAGATTATTGGAATACTGTGATGAATTATAATTAGTACTTATAGCACAGAGACTTACAGTGAAGTGTATGGGGGCTGACAATTCCCAGATGGAAAGTACTACAAATAGTGGTTAGTGCTGTCAATTTTGTATGTCAAATACAAACTACTCTTGAAAACAGCTCGCCCACCTTGCTGTTGAACACATTGGCCAGAATGGATGTAAGAACAGAGTATTTCACACCAAAGTTTAAGTTACTGGTGAATCACTGCAGAGTGTCAGGAAATATCAGACTTCCCTTCTGTCTGGCTTTTGGGTCCAGGATTGCTTTAGAGATGATTAGGCTGTTTTCATATTTTACTTTTAATTAAGAATGTTACATAGCCTGATTCTAATACCAAGTCTTAAATTAGTGAAATACTTAAAATATGTTAAAGACAGAAGTTGGGAAGAGAGGCAGACAACTAACAGGAAGGGAGAGGAAAATGAAACGGAACAACCTTTAAATGCTAATCCTATAGTGTCCTTTAAATGTCATTAAGACTCTTTCCATTTATTTTTCATATCCACAGAGAATGAATGTTTACCTATTATATAAAATGAGAACACCTATATTGCACATTACAATGCTCGACATACTGAAAAAGCAAATTGAGGAGTCTGCACACTAACAGCCTGGCCCCAGCTGTAGTACAGTGGAGTGGCATGAGGCACAGCCTTCCCTTCTTAGGTTCCTGGCGGCAGCCAGCAGCCCAGATAGCATCTGTTGGCATGCTCGTTATGACCTGTGGGCTATATTTTGCCCATCCCTAATCTATGTGAATCTTGTCTGTCATTCCTATGGCATGAAAATAAATTAGATGATAGGCTACATCAGCAAACAACTACTGTACATCCTCAGCAAGTATTATTGGCAAAATGAAATGGAATGCAACAATGTGTCATCTTATAATGTGGACAACAAAAGAGTAAGTATCATATTAGAAATGTGAAATGAAGACTCTTAATGTAGAACAAAATATGCTGAAGGAAGGAAGTTTGTGGAATATAGAAGTGCACTTAATTTTCCACCACAACGTTGTGGTTACCAAACTTCATTTATGATCACTTTGTAACACAGAACTTCCCGTATTAAAGTCAGTTGGAATCTTCCCATTGTTTCTAAATGAACTTTGCACCAGGCCCTTGGAATCTAAAAATAAATAGACCTAGGACATCTGCCTTTCTCTAGAAGACGAAAGTTTCTCCATTAACGTTTTAGATCATTTCTGATGAGGGGAAGGCACCAAAAAAATTACTGTTAAATGAAACTAGTGAGAGAGAATTTTAAAATAGTTTAAATGCCATATTTTCTCACATAAAAATCAGCAACCCAAAATTGGTGGGGGAGGGAAAAAAGATGGAGGAGGAAAGCTGATTTTTCTGCCAGGGAGGGAAGCATCCTACTTTGATTCCTGCACAACAGCGCAGTGGCTGTTGCATTACTGTTCAGGGAACTGAGGAAGTCAGCAGACTTAATGGGTCACTGTTCTTTACTCCAGAGGCACTAAAGTTAATTTCTCCTTTTTAATGGTCTTGGTGTTCCACTAATTAAGTTAACATGTCTTAGGGCCATTTTGCTGTCTGCTAGCTACTCCTTGTCTCTTTCCTCCTATTTCACAGCCCTGGAAACTTTTTAGCTCTTTTCAAAATCATAGAGTCACCCAGGGAGACCAGTCTTCAGGAGAAGCTAGGGTTTCAGCTTTAATTAAACAGGAAAGTGAGGGATATGTTTTTGTAATTAACATACAGCTTTTCAGAGCTTAAGAAAGCTATTTTGAATCTCTCAGAAAGGTTTGCATAATTGAAGAAATGAAGTCTTTCTTTTTTGATTGTTTGGCCAGACTGAGGTGGGAGAATAACTAGTTCATGTTTATCAGTTTCAAAAGCTCATTCTCTAACCCATCTTTTGTTCCAATCAAAACTCTGTTCTTGTCATCTGCATCCATTACAGCACTCAGTCATTTTTTCCCTTGTGAAGTAAGCAGAAATATCTTTTCCACTTAAGCAGGTGTATGAGCAATAGGTCAATCTAACTCAATAGCAAATACCTTCCATTATACGTTCCTGTAGTTCAGAGAATCTCACACTACAGACACATCTACATGAGATTTGTTAATGCACATTAGCCTAGTTTAACGTTCAACATGGCCACGCATCTACACATGCACACCCTTACTGAGCATTAAAAATGTTGAAATTAACTGCACCTAAATTTGATACCTGCTAATACAGGTATCAAACTTAGGCACGATTAGTTAAAGTGCATTAATGCACATCTAGATGCAACCAAGCACTAACTTTAGTGCTGGGGCTGCCCTGAGCCCAGCCCCAGGGCTCCTGGCTGGTTGCCTCCCCTGCCCCAGCTTGGGCTGCTCTGTAGCAGACCCTACCTGCAGGCTGTAAAAGCCTGCAGCCATGTTGTGCCCTGGGGCATGCACACCAGGACCTTTGAGGACTGCAGAGCTTATGTGCTCCCTTGGACAGGATCCAGGCTGCCTCTGTCAGTCCTGTCCCCTAGCAAGAATTCCTGCTTGGCCACTGGTGAGTGTTGCAAAGGTCTGCAGCCTGCTGCTCCTCCTGAATGTCTCTGGCAGGAGAGCTTAACACCTGCTTCCTGCTGCTGCTCACCCCCCACAGTGTTTCCTGTGTTTGCAGGTGCTATGGCAGCTCCCAGTCCCTGCCTGTGCCCCTCTGCTGAGTGCTCCTGAACGCTGTCTACAGTCAGCCACACAGGGGCAGCTGTACAAGGCCCAGAGAGCTGGTGTGGGACATGATGTCCTCATCATCCTCCCTGTTGAAGCCTGGCCCCACCAGAGTGTTTGCCCGTGCTGTGTACCTGAGCCCTCAACTGGACCTGGGAAGAGATTGGTGACCGTGTGACACACTGTGACCATGTGATGTGGAGATGCAGAGGCAGTTTGCATGGGGCAAGTGCTTAAACACCTGCATTTATGAGGCCCTGTCAAGTGGGATGCGGGATCGAGGGCACTCTCCTGCATAAAGGTCAATGACTTGCAGGCACAGTGGTTGGCTGTAAATAACCACAACTGTTGGTCTAGTTGTGTCTATAAGGACATGCCCTTCATGAGGCAGCTAACCTAGCCCCAGGACCCTGGGACTGCATCCCTGCAGTAGTCACCAGCAGGGATGGCCTGCCCAAGCCCCTGCTCAACCTGAACCTACCAGTGACACATCACTGGAGGAGAGAGGGACCCTTAGGCATTCAGTACCTCTTCCTTGCCTATTTCCCCAGCTGCTACACCCATGAGCAGCTTGGGGAGCCCATGCCAGTGGCTGCCTCAACAGCTCTACAGTCCCAGATGCTCTCTCTTGGGGGATGGGGGGCCCTAAGTCAGGCATTGGCCGGCTACACATCATGGGCTAAGAACAGCGGGTGCAGCTGGATGCCTTTGCTGAAAAGGAGGCCCACACTGAGCTGCAAATCTCACCAGCCCTGGCCATGTTGTAAGTCCTGCACTGAGAGGAGGGCCCTCTTAGATCCCACCTTTGCCCCCAGTCCTTTCTCTTGTGCCTGGTAGTGGCAGGGCAGGAACATGTAAAGCCCTCCAGGTGGCAGCAGAGGTTGTGGGGTAGCCCAGGCTTGCCACATGTGCTGTTTTAGCTCATGGTCCTAAACAAGGAGCACAGGCATGCCCAAGGCACCAGAAGATTCAGCAGCAGCACGTTGTAGTGGCTCTGGCACCCCTCTGCCTGCACAAACAGCTCACCAGCCCCAGCAGGGATACAGGCTCCAGGTTGACTCCACCCTGTGCTGGAGCCTGCCAGATGTACTGGCTGTGCCAGCAGCGGGCACACAGCCATACTCCAGGAGCTAATGGAGCTGGTCAAGGGGCAGGAGGTGCGGGCACTGGATTGGTGGGTGGAGGACGTTGCCCTGGAGAAGGTGTTCTGGGCTGAGCTCCTGGCTGTGGAACAGGAGTGCCTGTGGCTTCTGAAAGAATAGATTGCTTTGAACCACCGGGCAGCAGAGGCCGCAGATGACCATTGGGTCCTGGACATCATCCTTGGCCTGGCTGTTGCGTGTGTGCTCTCCACTGACTGCCTCTATTCCTGGCCCCTCAGGCCTCCTGGCAGCCAGCCCCTGCCCCAGGTCCTGCGCCACCCACCTGGGCCCAGCCTTGCCACTTCCTATGGGGCCACACCACCAGGGACCTGGAGATACCAGGCACAGCTGCATCAAGGGATGCTGGCCCTGCCCCTGGGCAGCCAGAGGGAAAGCCACCCACCATGTAGCAGCACCAGGTGCCACTGCCCAGGGATGAGCCCACCAGCTGATATGATCACTGCAGCCCCTGAACCCATGGGGGAACGAGCTGAGGCCAGGGAGCTCAGTACCTTCCTCCTGGTTCTACCGCCTACCCCTACCTCTCCCCCAGCCACTCACCATGGAACCAAAAGACTGAGACTCATATAAATAGTTTGCATTTCAGGAAGTGGGGGGGTTTTTATAGGTGATGGGTGGGGAGGGTGGTGGAGGGGCACTGTGTGTTGGGGAGGGATGGGAGTGGGGGTTGTGAGGGTAATAAAGCTTTGTGTTTCATCCATGTATGTGTCCTGAGAGTGGTGCTGGGAGTAGGTAAGGGGTAAGGGGTGACTGGCAAGCCAGGTTGCCTGGAGTGGGGGAGTGCCAGAGGAAGGAGTTGGCTAGGGCCTCTCACAGCCAGTGCCATGGCCCCTGCTGGCAGGGGCGTGATTGTTCTGGGGCCTGGGCAGCGGGGGTGCTGCTGCGGCCAGCAGGGCCAACACCATGGCAAGCAGGAGAGCATGGAGTACTGCTCATTGCTGGCAGGGGCAAGGGCTGGAGCAGCCATGGTGTGGGGAGGCCAGGTAGGCAAGGAGGGAGCTGCCACATGCTGCTGCCCCTGCACTGGACATGCAGCTCCTGGGCAGAGAAGGGGCTGGCCAGGGATCAGAGTTTCCAAGATGGCTGCCAAGTGCTGGCAGCTGGGTCTGGCTTCAACATGGCTGCCAAGTGCTGGCGGCCATGTTGCCAGAGGCCAGAGCTCCCTTCCTCCCCCCCCTCCCCCCCCGATGGCCACAGGGGTACATGGCAGGACTGGAGTGACTTCAGACTAACTTTAGTCCCAAGTCTCTGCACACGTAGACACTGGCCAAAAACTGCTCAGTGTGCATTAGCTTAATGTACATAAAAATGTAGTCATGCTTATCTGCATGTGTCTAGGGCCAGATATCATTCCATTAGATGACAAACTGTGATCCATTTCTGCCCTGCTTGAGTTCCAGAAAGCAGTTAATACAAAAGATGAATGTCTCCTCAGCTTGCTGACTGCTTTTTGTAACTTAGTCTTAAGGTTAAGATGATGGTATATTATGGAAGTAGGTGCATTCATGGTTCCCCCCAGCGACTTGAACAGGGTGGCAAATGATCACACTTTAGCACCTAAATCCACTTAGATGTCTAATAGAATCTGGTCCACAATTCTGAAAATATCTGGCCTGAAAATATTCCCCGACAACTGGACTTGGCCTACTCTATTTGGTTAAAAGTGATCTAATGTATCTAACCCACATACACTCTGCTTCAATACACTTTGTGAAAGCAGATAAAATCCACATAAATCCTTAGCTGAGGAAAAAACCATGTAGAGTAGGAGGTGGTTGTGGCAGCCTAATACAGTTGTGATTAAGTTTACTGGCCACTTCTCAGCCTCAGCATATTTGAACCCACATTTCTTAATTCCTAAGGCAGTGCCATAACCTCCAGGCCTATGGGTTAAGCAGGACTGAGAATGCTGTTAACTCCCCCTGTTAAGGCTGGGCCCCAGGACAGCCAAGACCGAAAGATTAATTGGGCTGGAAGGAGAGCAAGCAAAGGCAAGAGCAGAAGAGCGACATGCCTCCCTGGGCAGAATATGATTTCCCTGAAGTATTCACGCTCTTTTGGGATGAACAGGGGATATGTCCTTCAACATCTATTAGTCAAACTAGGATCTCGGCCATAACCTTTCTGTTAGTATGATTCAGTACAGTTCTTAAGCCTCCTGTATTTCTACTACATCTTCACTGACTGCATAATTAGAATAGTCCTGTTTATGCTTATTTGAAATTACTTACTTTGGCACATTATATCTTATTATTTACTATTTATCATTCTGAGCTTTTATTCCCCTAATTTTAGAGGGGATGGAAGATTTTTATTTCTAAATTCTTCCTATGTTTTCAGAGCTATTATCTGATATCACTGACCTGGGTTTTATCTATGTTGTGCAACAATAATAATGCTTTTAAGGTGTTCTTGTTTTCTTAAACCAAGGATCACTTTTTGTTGCTCTTCTTCAGGTCATCTTCAATTTGGCTATTTTTCTAGGAAAATTTTAAAAACCTGCCATTGTTTTAAAATATTTACTGCATTTTATTTAAAAAAAAGCCCAACGACCACAAAACAAAAAAATGAATAAAAAAAGAGTAAATGTTATCCAAATAAAAGAATTCACAACCTAATACATGTAAAGTTAAGTTATAACTACATGATTTATGTTTTAAAAAGATCTATTGATTTGGATCAACCTTCAGTACATCAAATCCCTGAAATCAAAAGCTCTGTTTCTCATTTTATCTACTCAAAGTCACTACCAGCATAAAGAAACTAAAAGTAGTGTGATGCCCATGAATGATTTAATAAGGTGAGAAGATGCATACTGCACCAGGGCTCAGCCATCAATATTTATACTCCATTGCAAACAAATGTGACAGAGAGCTCCTTACCAATGAACTCCTAAAAACAGTGCGGAGATAAAGTTTTGTCAACAGCATGCAGTCACCATAGGAAGTGTACAGTTATCAAGTACTACAAATGCAGTGCATGGTGATAAAACAGTATATTTATGACTCCTTGGGTTTTTTAATCATATTTTTACAATACCGGATAAAATTTAGACCAAATATGAAAGTATACGTTTAAATTTAAAGGAACAGTATTTACTGGTCAGTGGGCATTCCAAATAGGTTTTCCTCCCCTATCCCCAACCTCTATCAAATTCAGTCATTCTATTGTTTAAGACAGGGCTGTCCAGTTGGTGACCTACAAGCCACAGCCTGCCCACAAAGAGTTAACCTGAGGCCCTGAGGCTCCTTCTGGCCACTGCTGCTCTCAGTGCTCCTGAAGGTGGCATCTCTAGGCTCCCCCTTCCTTTTCTCTCCAGGTGGCGAGGCAGGACAGGGCAGGGCAGTGTGGTTCAGCACAACTTGTGGAGCTGGGGAAACCCACAGTCAAGGAGGTAGGGCAGGGAGGCCACCTGCCAGCTTGCACATGAGATGCAGTGGGGGTAGGGTGCCTGCCCATACACACAGTGCAGCAGCTGAGAGGAAAGAGTCACTTGCCCTCGCAGTGCCTAGGGTACTTGCAGCCAGGGAGGTGAGAGAGGGCTGCTGGCCCTGCTGATACAACTGTGGCAACATGCAGCCCCTGCATGTTACGTTGGACAGCCTTGGTTTAACACAAGAAACAAGATGATATGGTATTTTAAAAAAATACAGTGAAAAAATATTTTTGTTTCAAAGAAACCTTGTGCATTACAATAGGAGGGGTGAGGAGATGCAGGGAACCCCTGGATTTTATTCAAACTATTTAGAATAGTGAGGAATCCCACTCCCAGTTTCTGGGATGGAGGAGACTCCTGTAAACTAAACCCTTGGGACCAGTTTCTATTCTACCAATTACGCATCTAAATGGAGCAATTCCAGGGGGATGCACTGGGGCACCCCACTTTGATTCCTGCTTCGTCCAAACTTTGAAACCAACTGCTTAGCAGTGGCCACAACATTTCTAGTCAGGCAGTGCTAAGAGAGTCACTTGACTTTATGGCTCATTATAATCAACCAGATCCTTTCTAAACTCTTCATTCCACAGGTGTTAATGACTCTCTTTTCTTTTTAACATCTTGATGTTTGACCAATCCAGCTACCCTTAGGTCTACAATTCTGCTGTCTGTTTGCTGCTCCTGGTAATGAAGCTCCTACCACACACCCCTGCAAATGTTTTTGAACTCATTCCAATGAAGCAATATTAGTTTTGCTTGAATCTTAAACTGAATAATAAAGCCCCAGGCTGCTAGTATATTAGTAAAGCATCTACTGTATTTTTAATTGGAGAAAAATATGTTGTGTTACATATGATGATGCACCTCACTATCTGCACCCCCATTTTCAAAATTATAGCTCCACCCATGTAGCCACCTATGTGCAATTCTATTTCACCCCATTCAAGTCCCTGAAAATCGATTAACACATCTGTTTTTGTAACATAATATCACTTGACCCCTAATCCTGAGTCAAAAAAAAGCAGCAAAGAGGAAGAATATCTACCCAACTTCTGCATTAATGTTGTTTCATGGATTTGAGCAGGGTGCAACAGAATCTCATTTAAGCACCTGTGTCTACTTGTGTGATTAAGAGGTGCAGTGGTGTTAAGTTTCTTACTTAACAAAGAATATTGAGACTTACTTTTCTCCAGCCCAAAACAACGGGCTGTTTTATTCAGGAACAAACAACACCTAATGGGGAAGATAAAAGTAAGTCTGAAACAACAGAGGGTGGAGTTCTACCTCTCAAGCTCCATCCCATAATAATAAGGGCTAACAATGTACCCCTATAATTGCCCAATTACTCCATTCCACCCTTCTGAATTTACAATCTGGACATAATCTTTCCATTCTCTGGCTCTCCATTCTCTGGCTAGGTAACACCACTCTACAGGAAGGGGCTTCTCCTCTGACCAGGGGAGCATGTGTCTGTCTCCAGCACCTCTGACATCTGGACTGGGAGAGTTTCTGGATAGTTCCAAATTATGGGGCTCAGAATTCAATTCTGGGTCTTCCGAAAACCCATCCTGCCCAGGCAATGGCTCCAGTCCCTCAGGTAGGTTGGTCTGTATGCAAATATGGTCCTGATGTCATCTCACCATTTGGCCATTAGTGACTCCAATTTTAAAAGATAAGAGTCCCATTTGTTCTTGGAACCTGCCTGGAATCCAAGTAAGGTGGGTACTACAATTTTCTTGTGTAGACAGGATCACATCCCCCCAAAACTCTCTTTTTAGTGTGCTAATCTTGGTTGTGTTTTTGAAGGGTCTGTTTTTTCCACACTTCTTCCTCCATGTTGGGATACAGTAAATCCAAATGAGTCCTGATCCTCTTTCCCATAAATAGCTGGGCAGGGCTCATGGCTGTCATGGTTTGACGTGTGACTTGATATTTCAAAAGGAGTCAAGCCAATTTTGTCTCCAAACTTCTTCTGATCATTTTTCTCATCCCTTCCTTGAAGGTCCTCATGGCTCTCTCTACAAGACCATTCAAAGCTAGGTGGTATGGTAATGTTTGAATGTGCTTAATTCCATTTTTACTAAGGATCTCCTTAAAGTCATGACTAGTGAAGTTTGGGGCATTACGTCTGGCCAATACCACAGGCAATCCATTCATGGCAAAAGTCTGTTAAAGTTTATCACAGGTTGCTTCTGAGATTGCTGAGTTCATGGGGTACAGTTCCAGCCATTTTGAACGATCATTTATTGTGATCAAAAACATTTTTCCTAACTAGGGACCAATATAGTCTATGTGCAGATGAAACCAAGGCTGTCCGGGCCATTCCTAAGGATGCAAGGGTACCTATGCCAGAGACTGTTGATGTACTCAACCTTGGGGGCAGTGCTTGACCACCTTTTCCAGGTCTTCATTTAGGTGTGGCCACCACACATAGCTGCGAGCCAAAGCTTTCATTCAGGAAATTCCAGGATGTGCCTCATGTAGTTCTGCCAGCACTTTCTGTCACCCTTGAGAGAGGACTACCACTTGCATGCCCCACAAAATACAGCCATTCTCTATGTTCAGTTTGTACTTGGGGTTCAAAGGGGCCAAAGCTTTCCTCTCAGATTCTGTTGTGGCCAGTCCTATAAGGTGTAGCGCATTGCACTAGACAGGACAGGATCCTGCCTAGTCCACATTTTGATCTGAGAAGCCTTCACTGGTGTCTGTTCCAAATGTTCCAACAGCAAGGCAACTTCCTTGGGGCTCTCTTTTGTAGGGGCTGAGTCTGGTAGTGGTTGTCTGCTCAGGGAATCAGCCTTGTAAAGAATCTTCTACTCATACATGTGTAGGGTCAAAGCCTGCTGCTGTAGTTGTGCCACTGCCATAGTGGGTAGTGCTTTATTATCCTTAAATAATCCTACCAAAGTTTTGTGGTCTGTTACGATAGTGAAAGCCTTCCCATACAGATACTGGTGAGACTTCTTTAGGCCAAATATGATAGCTAAACTTTCCTTTTCCAACTGAGAATAACCCTGTTCAGTTAAGTTTAATGTCCTTGAGGCATATCCAACAGGCCATTCTTTCTGATTGTTCAGTTTATGAGACAAAACAGCCTTTACTCCATAGGATGAAGCATCACAGGAGAGGATTAATTCCTTGTCGGGAACAACATGAACCCAAAGCTCTGATGATTTAAGCAGCCTTTTCAGAAGGCTTCTTCTTCTCTATCTCCCCAGTGCCATGAGGTTCCTTTCTTTAAGGCTCTAAGACAGCTGAAAGGCTTGGAAGGAACCAATGATAATAATTCAACATTTCCATATATGCCCAAAATTCTAATGTGTTTTGTGGGATTGGTGCCCTTATCTGCCATGAGGTGAACTCCCTCCTTCTCAATCTTATATGCTAAGTACTGCACTTCCGGTCCCATGAAAAAGCATTTCTGCTCTGCTTCTTCCAGCCTTTGAAATACTCTCTTGAGTCTTGCCAGGTGTTCCTTATCACTTCTTCCCATGATGAGTATAACATCAATCCTCACCACTACCCCTGGAATCTCCTTTAAGAGGTTTTCCATGACCCTTTGGAATATGCCAGGGGTTGATGAAACTCCATAAGGTGATCTATTATATTGGTACAGTCCCTTGTGGGTATTTATTGTGGTGAATTTCTTACAGTTCTCCTTGAGTTCCATCTGTTGATAACCCTGGGACATGTCCAACTTGCTGAAATGTTGGCCTCCTCCAAGCAGTCCTAGCAAGTCCTTGGAATGGGGTAGTTTTCTAACAGAAACTTGCTTGACTGCGACTCTATAGTCCCCACAGATATGGATGGTTCCATCAGGCTTGACCACTGGTACAGTGGGTGTTGCCCATTCATCAAACTGCGCAGGGGAGATGATGCATTCTAGTTCCAGTCTATCGAATTCTGTTTCAATTCTCTCTAAGGGCATATGGAACTGGCCTGGCTTTGAAATATTTAGGCTGCTTGCCCTCTTTCATATAAATCCTAGCCTTTATTCCCTTTCATGTACCTGACCCCTCTTGGAATACTGCAGGGTAGGTCCCCCAAGATTTCTTTTAGCAAGGACATTTCCTTTAAGTCTAACTTACATATTCCTTCCCAGTGTAGTCTGAGTTTTTTAAACCATGCCCTACCAAACAAGTTTGGCCTCTCTCCTTTTACTACTAAGGCCTTTAAGGTTTTCTGCTGTCCTATATATGTAACAGGGAAACTTACTGATCCTATTACTGGAATGCTTTCTCCAGTGTAAGTCTTTAGTTTCACTCTTGTATTTTCTAATGGACTCAAGCCTGCTTTACACTGTTGATAAGTCTCTTCATTAACCACTGTGACAGAAGCCGTATATCTATCTCCATGCATACGGGTTGGTTATTTAACTGTACAGTTACTCTGTAAGGTTCCACTTAATCCTCCAATACAGCATGTACCTCTTCATCTGCCTCATCCTCCTGTACATAAGCTTTTTGCTTTTTCCCCTTTGCTTTGGCTTGACCTTGTTGTACAGCCAGATTGCCCCCCTTGCAATTTTTTTGCTGAGTGTCCTATCTTTCCGCATTTATGGCACCGGGACATTTTATATCTGCAAACTGAGGCTGAGTGCATGCCTCCATAGTGAAAGCATCTCTCCAAGTCTTTAATCTTTTGTTGAGAGCTTTGCACTTGGTTTATGGGCTCACATTGAGTTTCTTTATTGTCTAGATGTAAATCCTGTACATTTTTCACTGCTGCTTCCATGGCAGTTGCCACCTTTACAGCTTTGTCCCAAGTCAGGTCCCCACCTGCAAGTAATTGTTTTTGGATTTTTACATCACCAAGTCCACGAACAAATCTGTCTCTCAACATATGCTCTAGGGCATTTCCGAAAGAGCAGTGTTCAGTTAGCTTTTTAAGTCAGCAATATAGTCTAAGATAGATTTGCCTTCCTTCCTCATTTTGTTATGGAATTTGAAATGTCCTACAATAGTGTTTGGTTTTGGAGTATAGTATTCAGATAAGATAGTTTGCAACTCTGCCAAACTTTTAACTCCTGGTTTTTGAGGTTGCAACAAACTTCTTAAAAGGGAATATGTTTTGCTGCCACAAACACTGAGAAATATTGCCTTCTGTTTGTCCCCTTAAGTGATTTCATTACCTTGAAAATAATGGCCCAATCTCTCAATATATTGCTGCCAATCCTCCGTGTCTGGATTAAACGCCTCAATTTTCCCATAGGAAGACATAGTTAGATTTTCTTGTCACCACTGTTAAATTCCTTACTGGACGAAGAATACCAAGGTTTACTTTTCTCCAGGCCTAAAACAACAGGCTGTTTTATTCAAGAACAAATAACACCTAAGCTGGGAAGATAAAAATTACTCTGGAACAACAGAGGGTGGAGGTCTGGCTCTCAATAAGAACTAACCGTTTAATCCTATAATTGCCCAATTACTATCCTCATATCAAAGGATTGCTGATGACAATAGCGCGGTAATGAAAGCATCCTTGATTTTCTGTTTTTATGGGAAATATTGATTTTTGTTGTTTTATGAACCACACTAAGTTACAAATTTTCATAAAATACATATGTGTTTTACATGTATGACATGTACACAAGGCCTGAGCTGACATCAAAATTTGGTTATCTAAACCTCCAGTTGTCAAAACCATTTAAATGTGCAATGTGAAAGATACTAGATTTGGGCCTTTATATGTGACAGTGCAGAGCCACAGGGCAGACATAGTTATAAGCATCTGGTATTTTACTTGGGGGTATGGGTTGAAATTGCTTCTTAATGCCAATACTAAGAAACTCAGGGTATACATTATGGATTGGATGGTGGTCACATCCATGTGAAAAAAAGCAGTTCAGAGTTGAACTGCCCCAAAAGAAATATTGGAGGTAACAGTAGTACTGTATGTATTCTGCCTTAATTAAGCTTTCCATTTGTACTGAATAAAACATTGCCTACTACCTTTGGAGACTGCTACCTGCCTCCTCCACCATGCCTACCAAATCTGCTGACTAGCACAGGAGGGATTCAGACATGGCTCTAGTGACACCCCATCTCTTATATACTAATTGTTCTAAGGTGTGAGCATCTTGGTAGCAGCCTTGCATCCTTTCTTGAGTATACATGGTAACTACTGGTTATAACTTTAAATGGCCATCTGCTTACAAACTCACTCTTTCCCCTAAAATATGAACCTGAATAAAAGCTAGAGCTTAACTGAAATTAAGAGAAACATTTTCCAAAGTGCTTAAGTTGCATGAGTGTGTCTGTCACACAGAAAGTAGGGTCCCTTAGCTTGGGCACTATGTTGTACCAATGCAGTTATACTGCTTCTGGTTCTGGAGTTAGCACATGACTGGAAAAGGGCCAATGTGGTTCCCATTTTTAAAAAAGGGAGGAAGGGGGAGCCAGGAAACTATAGGCCAGTCAGTCTTACCTCAATCCTGGGTAAGCTTTTTGAGAGAATTATTCTGGCACATGTCCACATTTTTTATAGGAGAGAGTGAGCCTGTAAGGCATTTAGGAACACTTGAGTGTTTTACTTTGTGTGGCTAACTTTAGTGTATGATTAGTTTTCTGTTCCTTCTCATTATCGGGTTTGTGGGGTCCAACAAAGCCACTTTATTTATTTTCACCAAAAGAAAATGAAGCAATTAATTGACAATAGTCTAGAAATACCATCATAAGAATCTGAAGATAGAAAGCTCTTTCCTCTAGCAAAAAGACAAAAGGTTTCAAAAGACAGAAGTCAAAGCTAGACAGACTTAAATTAGAAATAGACACAGGGGTTTTTGTTTTTCTTTTTTAATAGTTAAGGCATTTCACCTCTCAAACAATATACCTAGAAAGTGGCAGATTCTTTGTCATTTAAAGTCTGAACTCAAGATTGCAAGTCTTTCCCCAAATAAATGCTCTGGCTCAACCAGAACTTATGGCCTACCCACAAGAATTACTGGATGCAGGGGCAAAAATGAGGAAGGGACAGACTGGTCACCATTCAGAACCAGGAATATATCCCTGAGTTAGAACAATCTTTTGCTGTAAATGACAGGTTCTGAAAACCACATCTTCCTAGTACACGGCCAGAATGATCATTTACTAGTGCTGCTGAACTGTTAGTTCAAATGAAAGAGGTTTCTGCTATTCATCTGACGATTCTATCCTGCTTTTTGTGGGAGATTTTTGAGAGACACTGCAGGGATCTTTAAGATGGACTTTGGGTTTTTACTAATCTGCAGGTTTTTAATAAAATATGGGAAGCTACACCTGGAAGAAACATGTTAAAAGAACATTAATGTAAAACTGAACTCTCAAAAGTTAGAAAATATCAGAACTCAGATTGCTGGTGCAACTTTACTTTGAACCCTGGCGCATATATTTTATGATGCCATCTTTAATTATAATCACATACAATTTTTATTGTGGTAGACATCGATAAGCTTCATAATTTCATAGTTGTAGGGTCAGAAGGGACCTGAGCAGATCATCAAGTCCAACCCCCTGTCATGGCAGGAAAAAAGTACTGGGGTCAAACGACTAGTTCCATCTGAAGAAAGTCAAGGAACAGCTATGTCATACCAGATCATGGGCAGCCAGGTCTGGGGACAGGAAGTGGAACAGGCTGGGTCAGGAAGCTAGGAAGTCAATCCAAGAGTAGGGGTCTAGGAACAAGCTGAATGAGAAAGCCAGAAGATCAGGCAGAATACAGAGCCAGAGAGCAAGTCAGGTTGAGAAGCTGGGTGTTCAAGCAGAGAGCAGAGTCAAAGAGCACAAGCCAGAGGGAACAGCAAAGTAGTCTGGAATCAGACTAAGCCCTATTTCTCAGATACCTCCCACTCCTGCACAGCAGTTTATATGGGGGAAGTGGAGGGTTGGCTGATCCCAGCTAACTAGTCCAGGGCCAGGGAGTTGTTGGAGGGCTGGGCAATTCAAAGACAACCGTAACCATTCTGGGTGACCAGTCATAGGGTATCAAGCTGAGATGAGAGGCCATGCTGGCCAGGTTGAGGATCTAGTTTTGATGTTGTTGTATAACAGACTGGTCCAGATGCAGCAGATAAATATGGCACTCAAGAATGAGGTAGAGACCTACAAACTGAAAGAGAAGAGCCATGACCAGTGCCTGGCCAAGGTCACTACCCAGGCTAGAGAAGACCAAAACCTGAAGTTACTCGGAAACAATAAATAAAATATCAAATTCTAGAGAAGGACAAAGGCAGACATCTGAAAACCATAACAAGGCAGAATTTTTCACTAACAAGTTCTCCAGAAAAATGATGCAGCTATAGCACATGAAGGCTAAACTAAAACAACAACAACAAAAATAGAAGTTAACTTAAAAAAAACAGACCCTGAAAACAGCACAAAGCACTAGGAGACTGTCTCTGAAAGAAAATGGACAAGCCTAAACCTAAAGGAATTTTTCTGATGTTAGCTCAACCAGTAGAGTCTCCAGAGAAGATGATGCACTTGTATCATAGATATTTAAAGAATGAATTTGAAACTTTGTGAAAATACCTATTTAAAAAATACATAAACAAGCAAAAGGAGTAATGTGGCATCCTGAAGGCCTAGCGCACATGGTAAAATAAGTAAGCTACAGTGAAATAGTGTTGATACTCTCTGAATGTGCAAAGCCTTGAATCTCATCTCATTCCTTGTGATGTAATGGGAAGCTTCTTATACAAACTGTAATGTTTGTAAGCTCCATTAAGTTGCGTCTATGATGTACCTCTAGTAGAAGCAATCCGTGGATCCTAGCACTACAGAAGGACCATATCTATTACATCTGAGATGCCTAATGGTCCAATTTAAAGTCATTTGTTCAGAATTTCTTTTCAAAGTCACTAAAAACTCAAAAGGGAATATTAGGTACCTGACACATTTTTAGAAATACAATTGACATAACTTTCATGGTTTGTATTCTAAAGTTTTAAAAGAAATAAATGTTTATAACAGTAGCCACTAAGTTACTGAATCAAGAGGCAAGAGTATTGCTCTTTGTTAGACTGACCAAGATGTGACTGGGATCATGAAATAAAGAAATAAAGGACATTTTAAATCAATACTCCTTTGTGTCAAAATCTTATTATATCTTGATAAAAGGAAACAGATTCTTTAACAAAAATAGAAAAAACAATGTGTACCTGTAGACATGCGGGGACACTGCTCCGACATGCTATAATTAGTGTGGTCCAGCAGCTTCCTTGTTTCGTGTATTTATCATCCTCATGCTTTAAAATGGTGGCTGGGGCACTTTAACTAAAGTTCACAGAATGAGCTTTAATTAACGCACCCCTCCAACATTTTCACATGGAGGATGGTGAATACATGCCATGCCGTGGGTCCTTTAATTAGAACAGCTCTTGCAGCTACTCTAGTTAAAGTGCCTCCCTCACCTGACCCCTGGAGCATGTGTAAAGACTCTCAAAGGTACTGGAATCCCTCAGTCCAGGAGACAGGAAGAATTAAAAATACTTGCAGCACTCCCTGTTTTGTTCTGAAAACCAGTAGCATTGGAGAAGATGAAATCCCCTGTGTAACTATGCTAGGTTCAATACACTTCAGATCTTCAGTAGTTTCTAGGAAAGCATCCAGTGGACTGAAAACTAGGTCTATGAAGAAGATGGAGTTTCCCTTTCGTGAAGGATCCAATCTGGAACAAAAGACTACTATTCTAAAATCTTCTGAGAAAATACCTAGACATTTTTTTATTGAGGTTGAATGAAACATTTTGTTTCAGTTTTAACTTTATACTGCTACTATCATGCCATGACATCATAAAAAATGAAAAAACCAAAATAGAAATTCACTTCATAATTAAAAATTGAAATGCTTCTTTCTGAAAATACTGAAACAGACCATTTTGACACTATTTGGAAATCTTTTTCCAGTGGTCTTCCAAAATGGAATGTCAGCAAAGTTGACCCAAGTTCACAGGTCTTGTCATCAGCAGGATTATATATTCCAACGGTAGAAGTTTCTCTCATCTGTTCTCCTGAAAACTGCCAATATGCTTCATATTTCGGAGCTAGTTATTCCAGGGGGTCTACAAGAACATCATACTAAATAGTTCACATTACATACAGCATCCCCCTGCACATTAAGAACAATAAGTTATGCCACAGACTTTTGTAATTGATGCAATCATGTGAATGTCGACTAACTGAAAAGCAAAGTTATTTTATGGCTTAACCAAATCAAAACAAAATAAGATTATTTTAAGTCTTTAGAGAAAAGTGGAGGTTTATATGGCAAATTAAAACAGCTTCCTAAATGGCCAGGTATTAGGAAGCATCCCCCACCCCTTTCCACCAGGAAATGCCTACCTAGCTACAAGGATAGACTGCAAAGCCAAACAAATGACAGACACTAGGTTTACTTGCACTTTTATTCCAAAAAAACTCCAAATTTTGAGCATCAGTTCTACAATGGTATAATGAAAGCAACCATTCCGCGAGTGTATATCAGTATAAGCACAAATTGCAAAGAAATACAAAAGCAAAATAAATAAATGAACACACAGCTGGTGAACAAGGCTCTGATGTTGATGGTACAGAAATAGAGTTCTTTGGGTCTCAATACATTTGCAAACAAGATTTCTTAACAGATTGGTTTGTTTATAGGAAATAAGCAAACAGAAAGGTTGTTCAAAATAAATACTGGAACTGAATGCCATATAATAAGAAAAAAAACATAAATATGGCCAGATTTTTAGCTACCTATTGGGCATGTAAGTGGACTTAAGAGGCCTAACTGCAATTCCATTCCATCCTGCCAAATCCCTGAAAATTCCTTAATAAATTTACTTTTGCAAAACACCATCATCTGAAGCTTAAGGCTGAAGCATAAAGAAACAGCGGGGAGGAAGGGAACCCACCTATTTTTGTATGAACTATATTTCAGGTACTCAAGCAAGGTGAAATAGAATCATCCTTAGGTACTTATGCCCATTTATAGTGAAACAGAATCTGGCCCTCAGCATCTGCTCGCTAGACAAAATGAAATGTGTGGGGCAAAGTTAAATTAGCTTGTGTTTAAAAGGACAAGTACCATTCAAAGTGACTAAGTGGAACAGGAAGCGCCACATTCGGCTTCTTGGGAAACTAAATCTGTTAATACAGATTACACAGATATGTAACACTCTACAGAACAGGATGCAAAATTTATAACAGAAAAGTAGCGAGGTGCATGAACATTATAATACATCACATTGATCCTAGTGTATAGTCAAAAAATACCTGCAGCACAAATGCCTCTTAGCATTCACAAAAATAGAAACAAGCTGAACTTGATCCCACGTAAAATTAGATGCTGGTACTGCATACACACATCAGGTACCTGTATTCACAGTTAACACTGTGCAAGCTTTCAACTGATAGGATTTTATTACAAGGTACTTGAATGAAACTATAAAACCTAAGTGCTATTCTGTGAGAACAATGGATTCCACCTTTTCCTCTACTTACAGTGTAAACTTTCAGAAACAGGGACTGTCTTTTGTATTTGCATGTCTAGTACAGTGAAGATCTGTTTTTAAGTTGGACCTTGAGATGCTATTGTAATACAAAGGTAGTAATTTCACATTCTTAAGTGCATTGTTAAATCAGGGAGTGCAGTGTGCAGACTAAAATGATGAATATACATTCAAAAACAATGCTGCATTTTGCAGCTCGCTGAACAAAATTACTGAACTCAGTTTTTCTGAAACTAATTCCATATCACATTTAATGAAATTAGCAAGTTCTGTAAGGCATCTGCTCAGAAAGAAGCAATTTTTAACTTGATTCAAGAAAAGCCATCACTGTATAAATGGAAAGCTCCTAGCACAAAGTGGTCTTACAGAAATTAATGAATAACTGAGCAAATACATCCTGAATTTGTTAGAAGTAAGCGCTCCACACAAAATGCTGTTTGAGGACAGTGCAGAATGGCTACGGAACAATTCAGGGAATTAAAAATGATTACCAATGTATGTATATCGAAATATTTTGAGATTAACAAAAATCCTAATATATCAATCAATACAATTCTTATGAATTGGAGTGCTTTCTTTTTTCACCCTGATTACCTAGTGACATATTTTGTATAGCAGTGCCTACAACACAATAGAGTCATTCTGAGACCATAAAAAATGTTGGCCATCTTTGTCTCTTTGAGCATTTCCTGGGTAGAACAGTTTGAAGTAGAAACACATTAACAAGACATGTTACAGAAAACATGGTGAAAATAACCACGAGGAAATTAGGAAACAATATGAAACACCAGATCACTAAGAAGCTTCTTGTAGTAGGTACTTTCCAGGACACATTTAAATACTGAAAGCAAGGAGCTTAAGAAAGAAAAGTTTGAAGTCACTATGCCACTCATTTTTTAAACAAAATCTAAGAAGCTCAAAGGAGAATGTCTTTGTCAGGGTCACTAGTTCAGAGAATCAGGGATGGAGGGAAGTGAGGAAAAAAAACATGTCTGACAATACTTAACTAGCTTCTTGAGTTAAATATGGGTAACCAGAAAATTCTTACAAGCTACAGACTAGAAAATTAGAAAGAAAAAATTCTACAAGAATACTACTTACCCCAACTGCAAGTAAGAGAGGAAGTTAGATGTCAAAGTGGTTGGCAATCAGCCAAGATAACAACCTGCACTAAGATCATATATCATAAGTTCCCCTGAATTTAGGTTCCATGTGAGGAATAAAGGACATCTAAATAAAACCAAGGACTGCACTGACTTTGCATTTCTTGAGGACATGCACGATGTTACAGACAGTACTCCTGTATGAAAAGAAGTAGCACATCCCTTATCCACTGGGGAAGGGGCTAGCAGGTACAAATACCTGGAATTGCAAATAGAAGTTTGGATTGGAAAATTCTTGTCAGCAGCTCAGCTGGCCACTAAAGAAGGAGCAGTTCTGAGAACAAGAAGTGGCCTTGTTATCAGGCCATGGGCAGACATTCATTTCATACAAATTCTTACTGCTAGAAAAATAGCTTGGGAGACATGTTCCAGTCTCTCGTTGAAGAGCTACAAAGGTGAGATCTCCAACAAGCAGGCGCTAGAAAGCGACATCTTTAGTCACCATGGCTCATTAATTGACACCTTGCCCCTTCCCAAGAAGGGAAGGGGCAAAGCTGTCAACACACTTGTCAGCTGAAGGAAAAGAGAAGCTGTTACAGATAGACACTCTCTCCTCCTGACACACATACACACTCTCACATTTCTCTGGGTCAAATGGAAAGAATGTGGAGGACTGAGGGACACTGTTCCTGGCAGCAATCTTCCTGGGGATCCAGGAGGATTGCCGCTGAAAGAGACTCTCCTTCCCAATCACCTCTTTGACAGGAAAGCGGGGAATTTCCTTGGTCCCCAGAACTCTGACTTATCACCTTTGGGCCCCTCTCCTTGGAGAGAAGGAGGAAGAGCAGATGACCTAAGTATATTGGGTGTCCTCAACACCATAGAGAAGCATACATCCATTCAAGATAGTGCAGGAGACAGATCTTTGTGGTAGGAACCAATCAAACTTAAGGAAGAGACAATTCTCTTCTACAAGAAACTCTTGCATGGTTGCACTCTCTCTTTTTGTTCCAGGAGAAAGGCTTTTCTCCCATGTAGCAGGGCATTGATGGGGCCTGCCACGTTAAGGACTGAAGCCAAACATCCAGAAGGTGCCTGATTAAGGCAGCCATTTTAGATTCAGGGCTGCTTATATAAGCAGGGCATTCTGCTGCTAGCTGGAGATACAGCAACATCACCTGGCTGTGAGGCTTTATGGAACACTCTGGAGGTAAGGGAGGAGCTGTAGGGGATGGTTAGGAGGCTCCTGGTCCTGGGCATGACCTAAAACTGCATCCTGCTGGGAATGGGTGGCCTGGTGGGGCTCTCGGTGGTGCAGGAGCCCCCAGGAAATGTGAAGCCAGTTACCACCCTGGTAAAAGGCAGGTTGGGGCACCTTAACCCCAGCTCCTACAGGTGGACACTGGGGAGAGAGTGGGGCCATAGACTCATAAACTTGTCTTGAAATGCCTTGATTGGTCAATGCTGGGACCAGGACCGGAAGAGTCAAAGGGTCAGGGGTCCACTGCGAGGGACACCCAAAAGCTGTGTGCCTGGGGTTCTGACTGGCCTGGAGGTGGACCAGGGCCAGAAAAGCCAAAGGGGGACCACACCCATAAGATGGAGCAGCTCAAGGAGCTTTGCAGCCTAGAATGAAGGCAGAATAGGCCGCCTAAATGGACAAATCCAGGTGGGGCTCATGTAGCAGGATTCTGGGGCCCAGTGGGGGCTGGTCATGTTGGTAACATCTGGATGCCATCTGCGAGGCATGGGCTGCAGTGCACAGGAGATACAGAGCTGCAGATAGCACCCCCTGGCATTGGGACAAGAAATGGGCAACCTCCTGCCTAATTAACAATTCATTAATTATCACTGAGGCATGGCAGGCAAGAAGGCAAGCAGTTAGCCCAGAAACAGGTGGGCGGGCCACAGGGAAGTTGGCCCTGAGAAGGCCCTCTATTACATCCCAGCACAAATGTAACACCCATCCATGGTCTCAGAACTTACATAGGATGAAAAAATAATTATTGACAGGCAGGTTTGTGAAACTTTTGGGCTGATATACACAAAAGCAACAAAAGAAAGAGGCATCAACCACAAGGAGATACTAATCCCTGAACTGTGGTGATAGAGTAGGCATTTGTCACCAGAAGACTGATAGTATAGTAGTCAGGAAAAAGAAACCTGCCAGCAATTTTTGTCCAAGCACTTCAGCAAGACCCATATTAAAATTATTAACTAAAAATGTCAGGATTTGACACACACCATTTGTTATTATGCAGATTGAACCCTCTTCAGAAATATAAAAATTCGGAACTTCAATTTTTAAACAACAAAAGAAAAAAGTCACTACAAATAATGTCAGGCACATTTCATAGAATCATAGAAAACTAGGGTTGGGAGGGATCTCAGGACGTCATCTAATTCAAGCCCCTGCTCAAAGGACCATCCCCAACTAGATCATTCCAGCTAGACTTTGTCTAGCTGGGTCTTAAAAAGCTCCAAGGATTGGGATTCTACAGCCTGTCTGAGTAACCTGTTCCAGTGCTTTATACTACCTTCCTCATGAGTTTTTCCTAACATATGACCCAAACTTTCCTTGCTACAACTTGAGATCATTGTTCCTTGTCCTGTCATCTGTCACCACTAAGAGCAGGCTAGCTCAGGGGTGGGCAATTATTTGCACCTGTGGTCCACATAGGGCGTTTTGATGAGCTGCCACAAGCTGGGTCAGCACCACATCCTCTTTTCCACAACAATTCATCAAAACACCCTATGGGGTGGTAAGCAGGCAGGAAGCAGCGTTCAGAAGTGGGAGAGATTGGGATTACATGTCCCTACTCTCTGGAATGTAGGGTGTGTGGGTGGGGACATGTGCTGGAGTGTGTATGTGTGTGTAAGGGGGGAACTGCTGGGTGCTAGGTCCTGGGATCCTGCTGTGGATGAGAGGAGGGAGAAAGGAGGGGCAGGAGGCACATGCAGCAGAGGTTGCCCAAGCAGTGAGGTTTGCGCTGCCCCCATGGCATTCAGCAAGGGGCCAAGCCCCATCTGCTTGCACCAGGGCAGCCCACCTGGCTGGATCCTACTGTGTCTCCTCTACCTTCAGTGGAAGCTCCTGCTCCTGATCTTGCCCCTGCCATGCTGCTCTGGGTGAGAAACTACAGTGGGGCTCCTGCCCCAGCACACAGGGCTCTGGTTCCAGCTTCCAGGAATGTGGAGGCCAGAAGCTGAAACCAGAGCCCCAGCACTGGGGCAGGAGCTGCCCCGCTGAAGCTACTCACCTTGCCCACCCAGAATGGCACAGAAGAAGCAGCTACCAGTGGGTTGTTCCCAGTGCAGCTGCAGCTGGCCAGATGCCCCCATCTCCAGCAGTAGCTCCTCCTCCCACTCCTGCTGTAATGCACTGCACTGCTCCCAGCAGGCACACTGGGCTCTGGCTCCAGACCCCAGTCACTTTCCATCAGGAGATAAAGCCAGAGTCCCATACACTGGGGTAGGAGCCACCCAACTGAAACAGCTCTCCTGGAGTGGCATAGTAGGAGCAAGATCAGAAGCAGAAGCCACTGCTGGAGGTGAGGGGCACAGAGCAGTACCCAGCTGCAGTTGCACTGGGACAGCCCCCCCAGAAGCTGTGCATTGGCTAGAGCCCAGGCTAGTGGATGTCACCAGGAGCCCAGTGCAGACTGCCTTAGCATGAGTGGGCAGGGTATGGCACCATGTGGTGTGCCACAGGGGCACCAGCAGGCCTGATCCAGTCAGGTCGTGGGCTGGATTCAGCCTACAGGCCATATTTTCCCAACTTCTGGCATCTTCTTTGTAACCACCCTTCACGTAGTTGAAGGCTGCTAGTAAATCCCCTCTCAATCTCTTCTCCAGACTAAATAAAAATTAGTGTTTTGTTTGAGCAGTTTCTCCTGTAATCCATGCTAATTTCAAAATACAATGCAATGAGGGTTCAGATTTTCACCCAGTTGGATATTTTAAAGCTATTTGCAGCCATTCGCTTGCGTTCAGTCACAGCTATTTGCTGCTTTCTGTGGCTAGATTGTGTGAAAATGTTAATTTCTGTCTCTGCCCAAAGATATTGTTTGAAAAATACAGAATATTTTGTAGCTCATTTCCATTAAACTTTAATTTAAATGTGTTGCATGTCATACATTGGGTGATTGAGATGCTGCAGGACCTAGCAAAGAACAAGGTGCACTTCCCCCACCCCCGCTGCCTATCCAAAATAGCAATGCAGGCTATGAACACAGCCTTTGGCAGGCAAACGTATCACTCTTGGGTAGTGGAGAATTCCCTCTTCCCACCCCTCTCTTTTTCATAACCCAGAGCAAAGTAGGAGAAAGGTGAAGGGGATTCCCTGTCCCCACACTGGGTTGGGGAAGGAATAACCCACAAAGCACAGAGCCAGCCATGCTGAGAAACCTCCTTCTCAGTGGAGTGCATAGAATGAGGCTTCCCTTCCTCTTCCCATGCTGAGTAAAGTACAGGTTGAGGGGGGGAATTCCCTTCCCCAGTACCAAGCCAAGTGTGCAGGGAAACCTCTTCCCCAGCATGGAGCTTGGTCATCCTCCACTGAGCAAGGGTGAACAGCAATGGGAAGGAGAGGGACACACACACGCGCGCGCACACACACACACACACACACAGAGCTATGTTACTTTTCCCCACTTTTGACAGCCTGTTCTCTGCAAGTGTAGTTGTGCATATGATGCAATGTTTTCATAGCATGAAAAAAGCCATTGTGTGATTGATATAAGATCAGTCAGGGGCCTAAAGGCCACAGTCTATTCAACCTACTAGGTGTCAAATTGCATGTAGGTGCCTAAATGAAATTCAGTCTACACTGTTCACAAGCCTGTATATCCATTAATGCATCTGCTTTTGTAACACACCATCATCTGACCCTTAAGACTGAGTCACAAGAAAACAACAAAGAGGAGAAAGAGTTCACGTACCTAAAAGGTAGAATCAAATCTGGCCCCCATTACTATAAGTTCCCCTGGGTGTAGCTAAAACCTGGGGCATCAGTATTCAATCTTTCAGGAGCTTAAAAATGGTTATAGAAATCTTTTTCAACTTCTTCAACATATGCTAGAGGTTTCCTCTTCTCCAAAGAGGCTTAAATAGTAGGAGTGTGCAAAGCAGGCCCTATTTGATTCAGATTAATATTTGGCCTGAATCGGGGACAGTGATTCAATTTGTTGATTCAGATCATTGTCCCTGATTTCATTTGGCTGAATCTAAATCTGGAGATTGATGCTGATTTGGAGAACCAGCGATTCGGACACAGGCACAGCTTTAAATGTTTTCTCTACATACCCTGAGGTACCAGCGTGGCTTGTGAATGTTGTGATGCCAGGTGCATGGAGCATCCCACAGGAGTGCAGGGGGAGGCCCTCCACATGCTCAAAGGCAAACTCAGAAGCAGACCAGAAGTAGTTCTGGTCCACTGGGGAGGGCATAGCCCCGCTCGCCCCCCCTCCCCCCACTCTCCACCGGTTCAGCCACTGACTGTGGGAGGACCCCGGGTACCCCCCAGATCCAGGAGGCGCTAGTCGCCAAGTTGAGGCGGCATAGGGGGGGATGTGCAGTGGACCCAGAAGTGAAGCAGAAGTGCTTCTGGTCCACTTCTGGGTCTGTTGCTGAGTGTGCTGGGGAGCCCCCTGCACTTTCTGTGGGACACTCCATGCCCCCCTGCATCGCAGCATTCATGAGCAGCCTGCCACCTAGAGGTATATAGAGAAAACATTTAAAACTGTCTATGTCCAAATCTCTCCAAATCAGTTTGGAGGGTTCCAATTCGATTCAGAGAGATTAAAGGGTCCTCTGATTCGATTTGGAGATTTGGCCACCAAATCAGGACAGAAGCTTCACACAGCCCTATTAAATAGCATGATAATGTAATACTGATATCAGCAGTTTAGGATGGCAGAACCTGTGAAATTCTCTTATCTTTCACTTAACCTTCATTACTTTAGCAAACAGCAAATGTCCTTGTGTAATGAGGAGGCCCTATCCCCTTAACTAGAGAGCGACTGTAGGAGTGGGTAAATGAGGACTGCACTTTTAAGGTGGACTATGTGGAGGTTGGAAAAGGCAGTCCCTGGGGATATATATATGCTGGGCTCCAGAGCAGAGCAGGAACTCAAGCCCTGTCACACTGGAAGGTAGGAGCATCCTGCTATGAGCTGAAAGAAGTTCTGCTGGCAACTGGTAGCTGTGACCAGACTCTTGCGATCCAGAGCTTGAATAGTCCCAAAAGGCTCAAGTGGAAACCTGAGGAGACCTGGGAAAAACCAGCCCTCTTTGAACTGCTTAAGAGGATGAGCTAGATCTGAGAGAGAGAGAAAGTGAGACTAGTGAGGCACTCATGAGCCTGAAAGGTTGACTGGGTAGGTAAACCCATAGGATTGAGAGAAAATAGGGTGAGGTCCACTAATATTAAACACTGGGCCTAAGCAGGGGCAGCCCAGTGATGTGAATGCAGAGGCACCTACAGTGATACTTCAATGATAGAACTGAGAACCTATTCCCTAATTATAAGTACTATCAAACCATAGTATGCAAGAGGCAGTTAGGGACTCTAAGATACAGAAAAGGCCTACAGTCAAGAGCTGTCTGCTACAGAGCAGCAGGCCATCCCAGGACACGTGTTTCACTTTGCCATCTCAAACAGGATATTCTCTTTACTACTTTGAGCCCAATGGGATACAGTTAGTGCTCTGATGCTCTGCCTATAAAACTGTGGAATGGAGCACAAAAATGGTTCCAGGGTATGGCCTGCTCTAATGGCTTTCAAGAAGCATTTCCAATGACCAGGGATAACCAGAGTGCAGAAGAATCCTGGATAAGCTGATTTTTTCTCTCCCTGGAGATGCCCTCTGTATTCTTCCCTCATCATTTGGGGATACCCCTTAGATTTGGTCTTTTCTGCTTCCCATATACTTACCACTGCTGGAGCAGCATGAGAGGAATTTGAGCTATGGTTTTTTCTTTGCACAGTGAATTCTTAGCATTAAGCAGTAATGTTGCTGTCCATAAAGTCATTATGTTAGACATCTCTTATGAGAGAGCAACCACCTTCTATTAATACCAGTGATGCCTTTTTTCCCCCTCATTCTTTACTTTCTTTCTCCTCTATTCTTGCTCTTGTAGAATCTACCCATGAATCTGTGCATCCAGGGTGATGCATCAATCACTTCTTTAATTTGCTTATTATGCTCTCAATTAGAGAGATGGTGTAGTTATGAAAGAAGTTTGAAACATCTGTTCATTTTAAGGCTCTGTCTATTGATTATCTTCAGGGCAAACTGAAGATGAAATTGCACATTACACTTAGGCCGTACAAAATCTGTGGAACTTTAAGCAGTGTTAAAATCAGAATGTACTGTAAGCTGTCACATGTTAAAGTTAATACCACTTCTTGCCTACACTACTCTGACTTGCTATCTTGCTACTAGAAGGCTAGTGAGAGGAGGTGTGGACTCAATCCCAGCTCTGGGTGCTGAGAAGAGGGAAGGGGAGTAAGGGAGTGGTGTATCTTGGGATGCTGGAGGATTGAAAATTGCTCATTTTATCATGAATTTTTAGATTGAAGTTAAGCCAACTTGAGCTAAGTAGCATGGCCCAGAGTTATCCCATGCCTGAAGTGGCATAACTTTGAGATGCCCAGAGGGTACTTAGCACAAGTTAGCAAGCTTTAATATGCAGATGCTTACATTTTAAGTGCCTTTATTATAGTTCAAGTGTAAAATTTAATTTCATTCTTAATGAGTAAGCCTTGCCATTTTGGGGCATCTAGAACAAATAAGAAACAAATCACGAATTCAGCTGACATTTATAAAGAGTCACCGAAGCACCTAGAACAAAAAGTTAATTTTAAGTGAAGCTAAATTTTGGATGACAAAAATGATATTGGAAAGTTTCACTTGGAGGAGCACCAAACTCTTCAACTTCAGTAAGCAAAGTTTCATTCATTGGCACATGTGATCATACAGGATTTTCCTAGACCCAGTAGAATAAAAACACTTTCTTTTCCTATTCAGTCTTTGACAACTTTTATTTTACTTAAGAACTGTTTCCATTATTTCTGCCTGTTCAGTTTTTTCCTTCTATTTCCTTTGACTTCAAGGAGGTAAAGTCACTAAAGGTTTGCCATCACTAATTATGCATTTGCAGCACAGAATAGCAGAGTTAACATTACCTGGACTTAAAACAAGAAACAATCAACTAGAGAATTCAAGAACATAAAGAATAAATAAATACTAGAAAATAATATGCGGTAACTGAACTTTTATTTTATTAGTATACCCTACCCCACTTCTAGAACTTCCCAGATTCCAGAAAACCAAGACCCTCTCTTCAGAACCCAGTTGCAGCAAACCCTGTCCACAACTCATTCTTCCCTTATATCACAATTACTCTTCCTGTTTACTCTCCCTGGGGTCTGGGGGAGGAAAAGGGTGCCAAGAGCCACTCTAATTAAAGTGCCTGGAGTGTCACGTATTTCAGTGTCCCCATGCTGAAAAATGGCTAAGATATCTACTTAAATCTATGCATCTCACTCTATGCACATCAATGCAAAATCTATGCATCTCACTCAGGCGTGTATAGTGTACCCAGAAGGTACATAGTTCTCTGAGTCTCCTAATGTGCAGAATAACTGGTACCCTTATGTGCTTACATTCTTTTGGTATCCAACTCACTCAAGGAGGGAAGATGTGCACCTGAATCAGTGTTTTGGAAAGGAGCGGGGGGTATTGACTTGAAGGGACAGGGTGAAGAAGATGGTTATATACTCTTTATTTGATAGGCCAGTGTTTAGGGTATATGCCCAGGGAAGAAGAGACTCAGATTCTAAACTCCCCTCACCTTAAGTTGATTTAAACCTATATTTCTCACTTCCCAGGAAAGTTCCCTAATCATCAGGGTACAGGCATCCTCTTTCCCTTTTCTGAACCACTGTGTGCAAGGGGATATAAAAGCCACTGGGTTTAGAAGAGTTAGCAAGATGGAACCTGACTTTGTAGTCCAGGTAGTCCTAGAAGAGAGGGAGAGCCCTAGGTTCTTGTCCCTGATCCCAATGTATAGACATAAAACAGTAAATAATTTTAGGAGCAGAAGCCAGAAGTGAAGCCCTTCCAAGGTAAATTCCATCTTCAAGGGCCGCATCTACATGAGATGCTGACTGTGCAGTAGCCTGAGACAACTGCATAGTAGAGTTGCATGGCAGCGACTGTAATGTGAAGCTGCTGCACAGTAGTCTCGGGCTACTGCGCAGTTAGCATCATAAAAAAGCTGTTCATCAGTGCTACTGCATGATAACTTGGTTTACTGAGCAGTCATGTAGGACTTGTTTATACAAGTACTAAATGACAGGGCAGTCATGGAGCTGCAGAGATATTCTGCTTTTGGTTTCAGTGACTCCTCCATTCCTTTTTACTTCGTGTCCCAGGACGGAGAGATGACCCTGACAAATCCACTGACTGCTGGTGAAAGCACTTTCCTAGGAAGTTGAAAATGTAGGTTCAACCTTCTCAGGTAGAGGTAAAATCATTAGCCAGGTCTCCCACCACAGATATAAGGCTATTGGAAAAGATGTGGATGGGATGTCCTCTTCCTGGGCCCAAATGGGATGAATAAGGAATCTAGACATCTATTTGATTTTGTGACCACTGACCAGGGTGCAATAGGACTGCAGTAAGTGAGAGATGCCTACAGGTTGGGTTAATGTGATTAGGTATCTTGCAGGCAGGACAAAATTTGGACCATTGTACAAAGAAGTGTTAGATTGTTGCTGTAACAGTGCTATAACCAACTAAGGTGAACAGTTGCTCTTCATCTCCTTTATGTCAGCTTTTCAAATAGTTGAAAACAGCTACCATGTGCTCCTTTAATCTCTGGTTGCTAAAATTAGCTACTTACAGCACGGATGCTAAAATTAGCTACTCTGCAATGTAAAAGTAAAAGCTCTTCAGTGTAAAAGTAAAAGCTAGTAATAGGAGTCCAGAATTTTCATTTGTTTTCCAGAACTTGCATCTCATTTGGAATCAAAGTCACAGGAGAAAGCCGTACTTTAAAGAAGACTTATTGAGAGTGCAGGAATGAACCATCCCAGTGTGCAGGAAGACTAGCAAGTATGGCAGAAGACCAGATTGGCTTAGTACAGAACTCTTCAGTAAACTAAATCACAAAAAGGAAGCTTACAAGAAGTGGAAACTTGGATAAACAACTAAGGAGGAGTGTAAGAGCATTGTTCGGACATTCAGGGATGAAGTCAGGAAGGACAAAGCACAACTGGAGTTGCAGCTAGCAAGGGATGTGAAGGGTATCAAGAAGAGTTTCTATAAGCATGTCAATAAGAAAAGGAAAATCAGGGAAAGTGTGAATGGGGGAGGCAACCTAGTGATAAAGGATACAGAAATGGCTGAAGTACTCAATGCCTTATTCACCTCAGTCTTCACAGACAAGGTCAGCTCCCAGACTACTGCACCTAGCAGCACAGTTTGGAGAGAAGGTGAGCAGTCAACAGTAGTGAAAGAACAGGTTAGGAACTATTTAGAAAAGCTGGACTTATACTAGTCCATGGGGCCAGACAGAATGTACCTGAGGGTGCTGAGGAAGTTGGCTGATATGACTGCAGAGCTGCTGGCCATCACCCTTCAAACCTCATGGTGATTGGGTGAGATCCCAGATGACTGGAAAAGGACAAACAGCACCCATATTTAAGAAAGGGAAGAAGGAGGATCTGGGGAACAACAGACTGGTCAGCCTTACCCCAGTCCCTGGAAAAATCATGGAGTAGATCCATGAGGAATCCACTTCTCTAAGCACTTGGAGGAGAAAAAGTGTGATTAGGAACAGTCAGCATAGATTCACAAAAAGGGTAAGTCATGTCAACCAGACTGCCTCTTATGATGAGAGAACTAGTTCTGTGGATGTGGGGAGACCCATGGATATAGTATACCTTAATTTTAGCAAGGCTTTTGATAGAGTCTCCCACAGTATTCTTGCAGGCAAGCCAAAGAAGAACAGGCTGCATGAATGGATTGTAAGGTGGATAGAAAACTTGTTGCAGCATCAGGCTCAGGGTAGTAATCAATGGCTTAATGTCTAGTTGGCTCCAAGGGTTGGTCCTGCAGCTGGTTTTGTTCAATATCTTCTTCACCAATGACCTGGAAGGTGGCATAGAGCATACCCGCAGCAAGTCTCCAGATGACACCAAGCTAGGCGAGTAATAGATATGCTGCAGGGTAGGGCTAGGATTCAGTGACCTAGACAAATTGGAGGATTGGGCCAAAAGAATCTCCTGAGGCTTAACAAGGACAAGTGTAAAGTCCAGCACTTAGGACGGAACAATCCCATGCACTAGTACAAGCTGGGGGCTGACTGGCTGGGCAGCAACTCTGCAGAAAAGGACCTGGGGGTTACAGTGAACAATAAGCTGAATATGAGCCAGCAGTGTGCCCTTCTTGCTAAGAAGGCTAATAGCACAGAGAGCTGCATCAGGTGGAGTGTTGCCAGCACGTTAAGGGAAGTGAGTATTCCCCTCTATTCAGCAGTGGTGCAGCCACATTTGGAGTACTGTGTTCAGGTTTGGCCCCGCCACTACAGAAAGGTTGTGGGCATATTGGAGAGAGTCCAGTGGAAGGAAATGAAAATGGTGAGGGTGCTGGGCACATGATATATGAGGAGAGGCTGAGGGCACTGGATTTATTTAGTCAAGAGAAGACAGAGGGGATTTAATCACAGCCTTCAACTACCTGAAGGGGGATTCGAAAGAGGATGGAGCTACACTATTTTCAATGGTAGTAGATGACAGGACAAAGAGCAACAGTCTCAAGTTCTAGCAAGAGACTAGGTTGTAGCAAGAGAATAGGTTAGATATTAGGAAAAAATTCTTACTAGCAGGGTAGTAAAGCGCTGGAATAGGTTACCCAGAGAGGTTGTGGACTCTCCATCCTTGGATGTCTTTAAGACCTGGCTACAAAAAGCTTTGGCTGGGATGATCTAGTTAGGGATGGTCCTGCTTTGAGCAGGGGGTTGGATTAGATGACCTCCTTCGGTCCCTTCCAACCCCAATTTGCTATGATTCTATGTATCATCATAAGAACATAAGAAGTGCCATGGATGTTATAGAGGGAGACCTCAGAACTAGGTATAAATAGAGTGATCTGTCCGATGGCCTCCTTCGCATCCACCATATTGGTTTAGAGATACCAGAGGAAACAAACTCCAACCATTCTGTTCAATAGCTATTAACAGATCATCCCTTAATTTATATAGTCTTTTTTGGACCTGACTATGCTATAAGATTTTACCACCTCCTGGGGCAATCATACAATAACAACAACAAACATTTACCTTGCTTGATGCATTAATGGGGGAAGCATGTGTTTAGATTGTGTACTATATACACTTTATTTAAAAAAACAAAACAAAACAAAAAACCTATGATTGTTAAGAAAACTGAAAACTAACCTGAGTACCTGATGTTATGTTGTCTCCTAGGTTAGCAAGTGGCCTGAAACAATGAGCCTGAGATGTATGAATTTCCTTAGGCATGGTTTAATCCAACTGGAATGCTTCCTTATTTTAGGTGTTGACAGTAACTATTTCATTAATCTTTTTCAGAAAATGATTTGGGAGATGCAATCAATTAGGAGTTGCTACATGCAATAAAATGCAGAAGGAGAAAAGAAAAAAAGGACAGACACAGGGGCTAGGGACAGACATTCAAAAAGCCTGAGCCTGAACTGATTTAATCTTTGCAGGTTAGTCTAACCTGGCTAGATTAAACTAGTTTGTAACTGTACAGACATCCCCTCTGGACTGAAAAAATGCAGGCACATGCCTGCAGTGGCTCAGGCTAGAAGCCAGGGGGTGCTAGAGCAGCCCTCCCTTCCCTTCCACAGGGCTGAGCTGAGGGTTGTGTGGCCAGGGCCAGGCAAAATGCTCTGATTAGGGAGGGGTTCCCACCCCTCCCGAACAGCCCAGCAGGGAGTTGATAACACAGTGTTAATCACCCCTAACTCAATGTTTATCACCCCATTAAGAAAACAATAGAGGGACATTACCTGCTACCTGTTGATTCTGCCTTTGTCCTGTCTGGTACAACATGGACCATAGTTAGCATGTGGGCTGTTTCCTAATGCTGTGTCTGTGTACGGGGGGCAAAATCCCTGCTTGGGTTGGGGTGTGGAGCAGAACCCGGGCAGATGCCTGCAGTCTCTGCTGTAGCTGTAGCAAGGGAGCAGAGGGGAGGGACCAGTCCTGCTCTAGATTCTGGGATGCTGGGGGAGTCTGATTTAACTTTATCCCAGATCCCTTGCTGGTTTGACATTGCAGAAAACAATTTGACCCAAATCAGTTAAGTCTGATACTACATTCAACCAGGTTTATCTCAAACCAGTTTCAGCCATTTTCAAACTGGTTTATCTGCACTGAACATTAGTTCTATTACAGGTTTCAACCAATTTCTGATCACTTAAACTGGTTTATGTGTAATGTCTACCTCTAGCCAGGGAGAAAAACGGAAAGTAGATTGCAAAGAAGAGAAGCAAAGCATGAATTGTATAGGTCATAAAACTGATGACATAAGCCTATTCATAGCAGCGAGCATGCATTGGTTAGGAACAAATATTACCAAACTAACTCACAGCATGTATAGATATTAATTTGTACATTTGTGACCATATTTACCCTAGGAGAAAAAGCCTGAACATCTGTATACATGTGGTTTCTTCTGGGAGAGCAGTAACTCTCTTAGGAGAAGCTGAATTTCTGTATGAGGCCTGCATCTCCTTTGTCAAAGTAACTAGTTGGGTCAGTGAAGGTAATGCATGAACATTGTATGGATTTTAGTAAAATTTTGAATATAATACATTATTATTATAATACAATATATGACAGTCTCATAAATAAACTGGAGAAATGTGGGCTGGATAAAATTGCTGTAATGGTGGTGTAGCAGGGGGCTGGGCACAGGACACTTACCAGGCAACACAGAGTCCCAGAAAAGCTCTCCCAGGCTGCCTGACTGAGCTGTAAACCAGGAAGACAGCTGGGTCAGGCTGGGAATAAGGAACAGAAAAGAGACACAAGGCAGTCATGGGGGACAGGAAGAACTCCTGGATTTGCTGACAGGGCAGTTTGCAGAACATTTGAAGCTACTGAAAGCAGCACATGAGGGGCTGAGAAGCTCCCAGAAACCTCCCTTACTAGACAGGAGATATGTTGGATGGCAGGAGGCAAGCAGCTTGACCCAAGGGACATAAGTGGCCAAGCTGACATGAGCCAGGCAGGTGGGCAGAGCCAGGGAACTGGGAGGGGAGTAGCCAGAGCCAAAAAGTGAGACTTGGGAAGAAGCAGGAGGAGAAAAAGGTCCACAGCAGTAGGACCCCTTGGGCTTCCAAAAAGGGACTACTAAATTGGTTAAAAGGGCAAGTTGAGCCCAGGCTTTGTTTATTTGTTTCAATTAATGACCCTTAAAGGGGCAACACTTGGGAATGGGTTCCAGCATTCCTTAAAGGGGCAATGCTGGTAAAAAGGGGGAACCAGAGAGACCAATTTTGAAGGAAAAGCTGTCAAAATCTGCAGCAGAACACCTCTGGGAGAGGTATGCATAGGGTGTAGGGAAAGAGAAGCCTCACAAAGACACCTGGTGGGACCCATGCAACAGACTACCTCAAAGACCAGGTACATTCTTATGCGCCCCATTCTAACACTTAAGGCCAAGGCATGGCAGGACAACTCTAGATAACGGGAATGGAGAGTGGGGCCATTGGCTAACCCTTCTGCCACTGAAGGGCTCTAGCTCCCTTCCCAGCTACAGATGGATACATAATAGCCTAAATAACCGCAAGCCAAGGATAATTATACGTTTATCAATGACATCCATGAAGTCAAAAGGTTTCATGTAAAGTTTCACAAGGGATTTTTCAGGGTCCTATACAATTTGACATGTTTATTAATTACTTGGGTGTCGGAATGAATAGAAAGCATCCTGATCAAGATTACAGATAACACAGAATTGGGAACATTTTGGAGGAGAAAAGTAGAACTGAAAAGGATCTTAATAGATTAGAGTGCCAGCCTAGAAACAACAACATGAATCCAACACAGACAAATGCAAGATGATATACCTAGGGAAGAATAACCAAATACATAAATAAAGAATGGGAAATAACTGGCTGGACAGTAGCATTATTGGAAGGGCTCTGAGGCTTTGGATGATCAAAGACTCAACATAGCAGCAGTGTTCTGCAGTGGCAAAAAAAGCAAATGTCAATCTGGGTTTATCAAGGCTTCAATGTGTACTGTTTATTAAGTATAAGATGTGAGAAGTGGTAGTACCACTCCACTTAGAACTGGTGAGGTCTCAGAACACTGTGGGTGCATCTACTTGAGACATTTGCTGCAAAGTAGACTAATTAGTCCCAAAGTAAATGCCTTGCATGTACATGTGCAGGGCTATTAAGCTGAAGTAAACTAATAAACTACACCTCAGGGAATTATGTGCATATAATATAATATAGGTTGGAGAAAATTTCAAAATTATGCTGGAAAAAAATTCAAAATTATTTGCAATCAATTACTTTTGTATTTAATCAAACTAAATATAACACTATTTCAACATTCTTCAGAAATATATACAGGTACTTGTGTGTGGAGAGGGGGAAGTGGGTTGTGGCTGGGATGAATTTGTGAAGGTGTGGGGGTGGGGGGTGCCAGCCACATGCCCTCCAGCACTGCCCCCCAGTGCACAGCTGTACCCCCCCACAGCTCCCAGCCCTCAAGGAACTCCTGGCTGAGCAGACAGACCCCCTGCAGTGTGTGGCTCTGGCAAATCCCAGGGGCTGCACAGAGTTGACCTGCGCTAGCCTGCTGATGTGTGCCTTCAGGCCAGACTGGGATGGTTACATGTCAGCATGTGGGGCTCACAGCACTGCAGGCAGGAGCTACATGCAGCTCCCAGGATTCACCAGAGCCATGTACTGCAGGAGGCTATGTCCCAACCAGGAACTCCCTGAGGGCCCACTGCCTGCTGGTGCTGGGGGGGCTGTGCACTGTGGGGTGCACGGGGTATGACAGGGGGACCCACACCCACCCACAAATCTCACACATACTCCTATCCCCACCCCCACTCCTCCAGGCAGGAGCTCCCCTTCCCACTCACCAGCTACACCCCAGGGAATTATGCAATATTAAGCGATTATGCACGCACAGTTGTACATTTTATGCACAATGATGCGGGTGCATAATTGCGTGATTCCCTGGAGTGTGATAAACTCTGCAGCAGGACAGTACTTGTAAATACAAGTACTATCCTGCTGTGGTGTTTTACTCCATAGCACTGCATGTGTACATGCTGACACAGTTAGCTGGGGCACCAGGGTGCTTCAGAGTGGGGACTGCCTGCTGGCTAGCCCTGCACTGGAGCACCCCTACACCCCAGCCAGCCCCTCTGCAGGATGTTGAGCCAGGTTGGAGCAGCCCCAGGCTGGCAGGCTGACTCCTAGGGTCCCCTACCAGCTGGGGCTGCAATAAGCACTGGAGTTTATTGCTTCTAATTAATTGTACGTGTAGGTATGCCCTGCATGCAATTCTGGGCTCCACATTATAAGAAAGATATTCAGAAGCTGGAGAGTATACAGAGGTGGGCAGCAAAAATGATGACAAGGTTGGAAGTCAAGCCATATGGAGGCAGGAGGAGAGACTAAGGAATGTTTAGCTTGGAGAACAGAGATTAAAGGGGCATGATAGCTGTTTTCAACTATTTGAAAGACTGTCATAAAGAAGATGGAGAGCAACTGTTCATCCTTGTTGCAGAGGGCAGAACACTGGTCATTTTCAAGAGGAGGCTTGATAAGCATTAAACAGGCACTGTTTAAGAACAGCATTCCTGCCTCTGTGAAGAGAGATTGGACAAAAAACCCTTTGAAGTCCCTTCAGATCCCCCTGATTCTATGTCCTAATTGAATGATACTGAATGCAGCTTACTGAATGTCCTTGGTGAATGCAGAAAAGAGTTTGGAAACAAAGTTAACTAAGCATTATTCAGAACCACTGGAGCTTAAAAGTGGTACTCAATGTCAACATAGGCCATATCATTCCCTTGACGATTGTGTAAATTCCCTTTGAAATCCACACTAGATGGAGAAGAGCATGCAATCCAAAATGTATATGCTGCCCAAAGGAAAGTTAAAAAAAAAAGCCAGAATTTTGCCTTTTCCACAGAAAGTATTTTGCTTTTAGGTTCTGATTCAACAAATCACTTCAGCATGTCCTTAAATTATAATTAAATACAACCGAAGTTAAGTAAACGTTGAGGTGTTCTGGAGCCCAGTTCAAAAATGCACGAGATCCCAGTCCCATTCTAGTTTTTGCATCCTTGGTTAAGTTCTACTTCAATGGAATGTCAGCCTTGTTCAAGTAATGCATCTACTTTCCAGAACTGGGATGATTTCCCAAACTGAGGCCTAAAAAGGGCAGGTAAAACATAATTTGCACTTGGCTTCCAATATGAAAGGATTTTTCCAAATGACTCAAAGTGTTCATCAAAGTAAATGCTGATAAATATCAAAGTAATCAAAGGAAATGCTGATAATTTCTTCCAAAGATAACAGCATGATAAAGATTACAGTTACAACATGGACAGAAAAGAGAAGGTAAGCCATGCATACTAAGAAACAATGCGTAAAGAGCAAAAATTATACTTTAAATCTAAGCTTGTCCAGACAAGGGACTGTGTGGCTACAATGCTCAACACAATGGGTGTCCTGATTCATGACTGTGCCTCCCACCCACTATGAATAAATAAACAAACTCTAATTATGCTGTCATTAATATAAAGATCTATTTACAATCCATCACAAAATAAACAGCCTATAGCCAATTCTACAGACAGGTGCTCAATGCATAAAATAAAAGGGATCAAAGCCAAGCAATAAATCTTCCAGCTCTGCAGCATGATTGAACAGGATAGGAGTAATTTTTCAAATATATTATGTTATGTTTTATGAAACTAATATGTTGTCAGCCATATTTTAAATCTACAATATGTCCAGTAACTGAGTGATGGACATAGTTTAAGGTCAGAAGTGAATAGCATGATCCAGAAACTAAAATTAAACAAGCATTTCTGAAAGCAAATGCTATCTGTATATTTTCAAGAAGTGATGATATATGGAACATGCTTTGTCTAACTTTCAGTTAAAAATATTCTTGACTTGAAAGTCAGGCAGCTTATCAGAGTGAGTGACAGCAAAGGCAATGTCTCATCCCGCTCATAAGAAAAGAGAATGTTGACTGTCTACAGGATATCAGCTTTTGGCAGCGTTTGATATCAGAAATGGAAACCTTACATCTCAAATACTAAACAATAGCACTCAAAGCAAATCAGGTCTTCAAAATAGGGCTGTATGCCCTATCACAGAAAACCTAGCTGACTAAGAATGGAAAGCGTGCATTACTGCAGTGAAAATGGGGCTGTTTTCAGAAAAAAGATAAAAATGAAACAGGCAACAGAAATAAGATATCTTTTATAAAAAATAAAGAAACAGAATATAGTAATATCATTAAAACCACAGAATAAAATACATAGTTCCTATTTCTCTAGAAGTACAGAATGTCATATCTTATATTTTTTTAAAAATGAATAGAATTAAATTCTAGCCCAGAGCTGGGCAAAAGCTATTAGATCAGAAAGACATTTCTTTCTTCATCTTTCTTCTCTTTTTTTGTCCTATTAATAAAATGTCACCGACTTCAACTGAAGTCTTTAAGAAATGTACTTTAAAAATACATAAAATAATACACCCCAAATTAGTAATATGGAGAACCTGAATTATTTTAGAATTCACTTAAACACTTAAGGTTAAGCACTTTCGAAGTATAAACTGTAGCATGTACATCACATTGTCTTGTTGTACTGGTAAAAAAGAATTCCCACATACTCTAAACTCTTACATATATACACAATTAATGTTTTTAAAATTAGGATCTTGTAAATAATGGGACTCAGTCACTACCCATTATAAAGTTATTGATAGTTTTTGCTGTTATATTTAGTGGGCATGTCTACGTGTGCATATTAATACACTTGAATAAACTCTGGCGTTTATAGCTCTGGAGTTCATTCAAGCTGGGCATGTGTCTTAATGTGTGCCCTGGAGTGCAGCACACTGAGCCAAGTCAGAGTAGCCCTGGCTGGCAAGGGAACCCCAGGGGGTCAGTCTCCCAGCCTGGGGCTACTCCCCCCAGCTCAACATGCTGACAAGAGACTAGCTGGGGCACGAGGTTGCTTCAATGAGTGGCATGCCAGCGGGCAGCCACCACACTGAAGCACCCTTACGCCCTGGACAGCCGGGCAGTGTCTACACATGTGCTGCTGCAGAGATTTTTACTTCACAGCAGGACAGTACTAACCTGCTGCAGAGTAAATTAGTTTACTACATCCTAATAGGGGCATACATGTAGACACAAGACGATTACTGCACAGCTAATTAGTCGACTACACAGTAAATGTCCTGTGTAGACATGCCCAGTGGATGTTTGTTAGGCAACACTAGAGGGGAAAACAGGAACCTTGAATTAATGCAAAGAGTCTTTCAGGCTGCACACAGGAAAGAAGTTTAAGTGTTACAAGACATGTCTCTCTCAGGAAATATAGTAACTCCAAAAAGACTGACAGAGCCTATAAATAGTACATTGAGGTACTGACATTCCAAATCCATTGTTATACTGAAGAAAGAAGTAATGGTTTTTAAGAGGTATATGGAAATTCCTAAAAAGCTTTTTTGGTACATCCTTTAATGAAATAGTAATTACAGGAAATATGTCACTCAAATATTCAGTCTATATAGTCATCACAATGCTTTTTTTGGTTACCTTCTTTACCCTCAAAGTTCATTCTAAAAATCAAGGAATTTAAATAGCTATTAAATTTAAATGGATGTTACTTTTTTTAACAAAAATAATGATCAACCAAGCAATAAAGGGTAAGGTTGCCTAGTTAAAACAGGTGAGAAAGATAATGATTCTTGCCCATCAGGAAATCCATGCTAAGGGACAATCAGTAAACCTGCTGAGTAAACAAGATTAAGGGATAAATCCTATTTCACGGTAGGTCTCTGAATGATGGCTATGCAACTGTGTCCCTAGAGGATTTTTAGTACTTGTATACAATTTGCAATTGACCATTGCTCATGATAGAGCACTGAGCATGCTCATTAAGGCTACCTTCCAAGTACATACAAAAAACTAGGTAAGTCCTGAAATGTAAGTAGCAATAAAACACAGCTAGCAGGTGCCAGACAGAGCCTATGGATACAGGGGTGGATTTAAGGGGGGAGGAGGGGAGCAGGGTGTAGTGGTGCAGTTGCACCCCCCACCTTGATTGCTGCTCCACCCACACTTTAAACCAACTGCTGGGGAGGGGCAGCAGCATTTCTATTCTGGCAGTGCTGAGACAGTCAGTTGATTACATGGCTCATTATCCTCTCCTGAATTCCTGCTAATCTTTCTCCACTCCACAGGTGTTAACAACCTTTTTAACAGCCTTGACATTCCACTATTCAAATGATCATTCCTGATGCAATGTTTCTGTCTGTTAGCCATTCCTGGTAATGTCTCTCTTCTATTTCATAGCCCTGAAGGGTGCTTTTAGCTCTAGCTCAAAATCTTAACTCAGGTGTAGAACTGATTGACAGTGAAATATTGGAGGCATTCTCACAACACTCAAGAAGGCTACATTTGTTTTAAGAATCTGAATATGAGACGTACATTTAACTATAACAAGTACAAACCTTTTGACTATTTTGACTGTTTTTGCCAAGTTTATTGTGTTTTTTAAGCTTTACATGTAATCTAGCATATTAGTGCATATTCCTATAATTATATCTGGTTTGATCTTAATGTGAATAATATAGTGCAAACCCCCTACCATATTAGTACAGCTTCTAGTTTCTCTTTAACTGGAGAAAAAATACGCTGAATGTTACATGTGATAATATGCCATACCATCAGCACCCCCCCATTTTAAAATAGATCTACCCATGTATAGAAGCTTCTACCTTTTAGCCCAAAAGCCTAGATTCCAACCCCTTCTTACTCAGAGGTGTCTGTCCCTACTGTTTTTCAGTGATTCAACAATCAGGCCACAGGTTAGGCAGTAGTTAAACCTCTCTAGCCCTCCTCTTGATGTTACACCCTGGGCAGTCAAGAGAGGGAGACATGTGAGAACTGCAGCAAACATACTAGCCAGAAGGTATGTGATTCAGTGAGATGGAAGCAGCCTTGGAATAGAGGGGCCCTGGATTCTGCCTGCTAAACTGTTTAGAAGTCATTCTGACATGACTTCTAAATGTCAGATGCAGTTGCCTGCTTGCAAGGCACAAGCTGTGAAATTCTTGGCTCTCCCTTTGGGCTATGGGGATCCTTAAACCTAGATGCTCTATTTCCTGGGGAAATGCCCTAGACCAGGGTGGGCAAAATACAGCTTGTGGGCTAGATCTGGCCCACCAACTGACTGGATCCAGCCCATGGCTGGCCCCACAGCACTCTGTGAGGCCAAGCCCCACCCGTTTCTGTTGAGGCAGCTCTTGCTGCACTCCTCCTGGCACCTGCCAGCCCAGGCCCTGGCCAGGGGCTGTTCTTGGCGTAGCTGCAGTTGAGTAGGTGCTGCTCTGTTCCCTTTGCCTCCAGCCACAGTTCCTCCTCCTGCTCCTGCCACGTCACTCCAGGCTGGGTGGGGAGGGAAGTTTTAGCCAGGCGGCATCTGCCCCAGTGTGTGTGGGGTGCAGGCTCCAGCTCCCAGACACCTTCCATGCACTCTGCCCTACCCACAAGTGGCTGCTTATCATGCCAGGTGGGCATGGGCAGAGAGGGTGGAAGGTAGCCAGGAGCTGGAGCTAGAGCCAAAGCCCCACGTGCTAGGACAGAAGCTGCTCAGCTGAAGCTTCTCCACACATACCCCCGAGCAACAGAACGGTCCGGCAGGGGCAGGGGCAGGAGGAGAAGCTGCCACTGGAAGCAAAGGGAGCAGAGCAGCACCCAGTCAGCTGCAGCCACAGCAAGAACAATCCCCTGCCTCACAAGTACATCCCAGAGGCAGGTAGAGGAGCTCACAGAGGTGAAGCAGGACTTCAGGGGAGACATGCAGGGAGAGTGTGATGGGACAGGATACGGCTTTAGGGGCAGCACGACCTTGCCAGGGCAGATTCTGGCAATGACTGGATCATAGCTGCCTGGCACTGGGTCTGTCTATCCACTTCTGTCCTGCTGCAGTGTGGGTGTGTCCATTTGTCCACCCACTGAGCATGGGGCAGCGGAGTTAGGGCTCTGACAGAGCTCAGATGGAGGGGATTGCTCCTTTCACACTGCATGAGCAAATGCTGGCTAAGCCTAGCACTGGGTCTGACTCCAGGAGCCCCTGTAGGCCAGAGCTGGAGATGGGGTGGGAATGCACAGGGCTGGGGTGCTGGCTCTGCTCCCCAGCCTGGCCTGTAGCAGGGCTGAGACCCTGCTATACAGCTCTGAAGTCTGGGCAGGCTGGCTCCAGTTCTGGCCCCGTCTGAGCCCACTTCGGAGCCACTAACCTGTTCCTGCTAGAGGCGAGGGGAGCAGAGCAGCACAGAACAGAGTAGAAGGAGGAGCCCCGGGAACAGCCCCCCCAGAAGCTGGCCCCAGCGGGAGTGGGTGGATGTCAGCCCCATGTGGAGCGCCGCATGGGCAGCCATGGACTACACTGCCTTGGGCGAGCTCTGCTGCATACATCTCACCCCCCCCAACCAGCTCTGAGGACCTAGCCCTAGCACTCAGGAGGCCCCGTTCTTGCCCCCCCCCACATATACATATATGTGCACATGCTCCCCATACCCTCTCCCCCCCCCCATCCTGCCTACAGGGCAGGGGCATGCAAGGAATGGATCATGCAACCACCCAGTCCCATGATCCCAGCCTTGCCTGCCTGTTTGGCTCCCAAACATTGCTCCCTGCCCAACCACAGCCCCATAGGGAGTTTAGGTGAGTTGTTGCACAGCGAGGTGAGGTGCTGATTTAGCCCCTGACAGCTCATCAAAACTCCCTATGTGGTCCTTGGGCCCAAATAATTACTCAACCCCTACCCTAAACACTAGGGCAATTGTGCAAAAAGGCAGGACAGATTTTGTAAGGGAAATAGTAGTTATTGACTCATATTCAAGAAACAGCTGTTTTTCCTAAAACGGAACCTGAAAATGCCGGACTAACTTACACGCACGGTTGACTTGCAATTGGAATAATACAATGTTTGCACTTGGGGCTACAAGTGTGAATCAAAGAACTCATTAAGCAAAGCTTGAAAATGAATTTTCATGCTCTTTCTAGTACATTTCCTAGGGAGCTGTATTTTCCTCTTTTAATCCATTTTGTCTTTATTAACATCCAGTCACTTATGGAAGGTGCTCTTATATTGTACCTCTATTCAGAAAGATGGACAACAGTTCGCCTATAGTCATGCTACTGTAGTTACCACATTATTTTTTTGAATAGTTGAAATCGAACACTGGCAGAAAGACCTGGAGCTAGAGAAAAAAAATCACTTTTGTGAAGCACTTATCTGTAAGGATTGTGACAGCTTTATCGAGTTGGTCAGCTTTCTTTTTCACGTGAATGGTATAACTGTGCAAGAATAACATAGTGGATAATCCTTTTAGCTTGGAATAAGAAACACACGATTTTTCAACTAAAAGCTGAAGTAAAAATGCAGTGTCTTACTATGCAGCAGTAATTGCAGTGAGAGGGATAAAAAAAGAAAACCCATTTAATTCCAAAGCTTCATCACTACTCATGAGTAAACTCTAGCAGACAATCATTATACTGCTTAATTGTAAATATTTACAAGTCTGGACATGAAAAAAAGCAGTCTGACCTCCTGTATAGCTCAGGCCATGAAATTTCACCCATATCTTGTGTCTAGCTCAATGACATCTTTTAGAAAAAAACACCCAATCTTGATTTGAATACCTTGAGTGATGCCAAATCTCCCTCCTCCCCCAACCCAATCCATCAGTAATCCATTCTGTTAGTTAATCAGCCTGAACATTTTAGAAGCGCTTCTTTTCCCCATTTGAATGTTTCTAGGTTCAGTTTCTAGCCAATGGATCTCATTATACTTTTCTCTATTAAACTGAAGATCTCACTAATATCACAAAGCTTCTCCCTGTGCAAGGATTAGGTCATCTCTCAACCTTCTCTCGGGTAAACTAGATTGAAATGGGAACGCAGGACTGGAGGGAATTCCCTGGGTCACTGAGTTTAGATCCCTGCTATCTCAGGCAGACACATCATATAATCCCTTTCATAGGCTTAAGCAAAATTCTTATGCACCTAACAAGCATGTTACCTAGTTCTTAAGTTAGTCCTGTGGCTCTTTTGGAAGTGTTCAGCAGAACTTGGCACAGTATTAGACTAGTGGTCTCACCAATTTTGTATATATTATAGACATTGGAGCCAAGACAGGACAAGCAAATGGAGTGAGTTTGCCTAATGAAACTGCGTGTAGGTGAGTTTCATTCCTTCTTTCGCTCTCCCCAACTGAAATCCAGATACAATTAACAGGCTATGAGAAGGTAAGTAAGCAAATATGGATATCAGCAGAATGGGTGTTACAAGGCACACTGGAAGTGCTACGTTTGTTTCCCCCTTTAAAGACAGAGGGGGCTCTGTCTACACCAGGGGTTCTCAATCCCCGGGCCACGGCCCAGTGCCGGGCCATGGTGCATTGGCTGCCAGTCCGCAGTATAGTTGGCTGCTGGACTGGACATGGACATGGACATGGATGTGGCCATGGCCCAGCAAACCGCAGCCTTCCAGAGCTGGGTGGAGTGGCCATACCTCTTCCACAGGGCCTGAGGCAGTGTAGGGTTTGGTCCACTCCCCTGCCTGGGGTGTGAGGGGTATCCTTACCTGTTTGCCAGCTAGAAATTCTGGCCATGGTTGGCTGTGACCGGTTTGCTGGGCCATGGCATAAACATTTTGGGAACCCCTGGTCAACACTAAGGCTAGGGACAGAAGTTACACATAAACTAGTTTAAGTGATCAGAAACTGATTTAAACCTGTAACAGAACAGAAGTTCAGTGCACATAAACCAGTTTCAAAATGGCTGAAAATACTTTAAGGCAGACAGGGCCTTTGGGTAAATACGATATCTTTTATTAGACCAACTCAAATAGTTGGAAAAATTCTTCTCAGCAAACTTCCACATATAAATACCCTTTATCAGGCTGAGGAAGCATCTGCAGTTGGTGTGTGCTCTTCCTGGATGGAATGAATAGTAAAGAAGCCAGAGCCTGGTATGCATGCAAGAAAACCAGTCATTGAAGATGTTAATTGAGGACTGAAAAATATGTCCTCTCTAAAAGCCTGAACTTCTGTCCAGAAAAATACCCTAATAAAATACTTCAAATGTGGAGAACTAGAAGAATTCTTCCGACGCCTCTACCTCAAGGAATATTTTCACAACTAAAATGCATCTGCTTCCAACAACAATTTATCCTCTGACAGCACTGAGGAAAAGATCAACCCCCAAAAACATCAGATTGGACATCTCACAGTGGACAAAACTCTAACCATGACTGCTATATTGACTGCTGCAGGGAAAGAGTGAACAATGAAATAATCAAAAACACATACTACTGTAACAACGTCTCCATATCAGAGAGAAAGGCCATAGAATCTAAGATCTAACCACCAAATAGTAATAAAACCAGCAGATAAAGGAGAACCAGTCATCCTTAACTGTGAAGACTACACAAAAGGAGCCAACAGATACCAGTGTACACATACCAGTGGCTGGTATGCATGCAAGAAAACCAGTCAGTGAAGATGTAAATTGAAAAGTCAGTGGGTGAGAGAAAGGCTGGGGGTGGGAATTTTAGGGAGCATGCAGAAAGTCCTTGGGTGAAAAGGGGAGTAGGATCTTCCTGCATGCTCCCTAAAATTCCCACCCCCAGCCTTTCTCTCACCCACTGACTTTTCAGTTTACATCTTCACTGACTGGTTTTCTTGCATGCATACCAGCCACTGGTTCTTTACTATTCATTCCATCTAGAAAGAGCACACACCAACTGCAGATGCTTCCTCAGCCTGACGAAGGGTATTTATACCCAAAAGCGTGCTAAAAAGATTTTTCCAAATATTTAAGTTCAACTAATAAAAGATATCAGATTTACCCAAAGAAGCTTCTCTGCCTATGTCCTTAGACCAACATGGCTACAACCTATTTCCCAGAAAATGGTTTAAGATTAACCTGGTTGAATCAGTTACCTGATTTAAGTCAAACTGGTTTATGAAACTTCTGTCCCAGACCCCTTTCTGGTTCAAGTTAAATAAGAGTCCCATAGCATCCCAGCATGCTTTGCAGTTTTGGGCTGGGCTGTGCTCTCTGCTCCAGAGAGCAGGGTTGGTCCCGCCCCTCCGTTCCCATCTGGAGCAGTGATGGCTGGCTTACTGGCTGCACTGACTAGCTCACTGGCTCCTTCACAGGCAAACCCCAACTGGGGCCTGGGGCCTGGGAGGAGAGTTAAATTGCCCTTCCCCAGAGTACAGAGCTGTCCTGCCCTGCTTGCTTAGTGCTGGCTGCAACTGTGGACTACAAATCCCAGAGGCACCTGGAAGCAGGAAGAGGAAGTGATGAGAAACCCTGCATAGTCCTGCTGCTTTGATTAAAGACTGTAAATCCCAGAGACCTCAGGAAGAGGAAGTAAAAACACAGCCCATGTTGACTGTGCCAGAAAACCATGCTCTAGGCCCCCCTGGCTTCTGGCACTGCAAGCATGTGGCTGCATTTCCTGAATCAAAATTGAATGTCTATTCATTTGCTTATTGGTTCAATCTTTGCAGCTTCAACTTACCTGCAAAGAATTAATCAATTCAGCCTCAGGCTTTTTGACTGTCTGTACTTAGCCTAAGTGCAGGATGGCAAGCACCTTAGAAGAAAAGCTTGAAGGACTGAGGAACTATTATCAATCTGATTAGAGAGAATGAAGACTTCCTGAAGAGGAGTCATGAATTGCTACTGAAGACAGCACTCTGAAAACTAGTGCAAAGGGAAAGGACAGACTGAAAAACAGGGAACTGGTGCAGGAAAGACCACAGAAAAGAGAAGACACTTGACCTCCAGACAGAAGAGAACTCCAGTGCTTCAAACACCGATAGGAAGTAAGCAATTACTTACAGGATCTCAGCATAGGTGCTTTTGTTGAGAATGCTTTAAATTAATCAAGTGATGGAAGGAATCAGCTCTCACTCACCAGAAGACAGATGCCTCATAGCCCTAGGGATGGGGGTTTCATGACCACCAACTCTGAGACAGAAAACAGAGAAGTGTGGTTGATGACACACTCCTGTGGGGAAGAGAAACACCTATCTGTTTTCCAGGCCTGGAATTCGGTAACACATGCTACAACCCTGATTCCCCATTTCATCCTCTGCCATCACAGGCAATGTCACTGTTTGGTCCTGATTCCTCCTTGTGGAAGGCAGAACCTTGCTTCTCTGATGGTTAGATATCCTAATCTATGTTCCAGACTAAATGTGTTCATGGCCTTTTTATAACCAAGTTTTCTTGTCCCAGAATTTCCCCTTTCCTTTAAATGCTTCTTTTCCTTCCTTGCTTTTCAATCCCCTGATACATTTATAGAAAGGAATCAACAATTCCCTGGTTGTAGATGACTTCTGTTTTGAATACTCCCCCAGAAGGAGCTGTTGATTAAATTTCAGTGCATACTTTCAAGAGATTGGAAATGAATATTGGTAACCAGCCCATCCCCAGGAAAGGGGAGGAAACAAACATTTTGACAAGCATATAAGCCACCTCTTCCACATAAGAATCTTATACTGTGTTCAGTAATATAACAGTCTATAACTGTGTTATCCAAAGAACCTGGAGAACTGTGCAGCAACAGAAGCCTGAGAAGCCATGGAGAAAACTATGTAAAATAGTAGAATTCATGCTTCCTCTTTTCTCCAGCACATGGGGAAGAGGAGGGTTACTTGATCCTGGTAGCCAAAGCCTAGGACATGAGACAAGGGTCCATAGATTCACAGAAGTTTAGGGCTGGAAGGGACCTCATGACAGCATCAGGTCCAGCCCCCTGCTTTGGGCACGAAAGACTGCTGGGGTCAAATAACCCCAACAAGGTGTGTCCAGTCTCCTTTTGAAGATCTCCAGAGTAAGTGAATGCACCATTCCTACTGGGAGTCTATTCCAGAGTTTGGTCAATTGAACAGTGAAGTTTTTTCCTTATATCCAGTCTGAAACCTTCTTCTAGGAGTCTTTGACCATTGCACCTGGTTTTCCCCTGGGTCGCTTTGGTGAACAGTTGTTTGCCTAGCCCCTGGTGCTCTCCCTTGTTATATTTGTAAGCTGCCATCAAATCCCCCTGAAATCTTCTCTTCTCTATGCTAAACAGGTCCATAACTGTTAGCCTTTCCTTGTATGGCTTGCTGTTAAGGCCTCTACTCATACAAGTGGCTCTTCTCTGGACTTTCTCAAACTTCTCCACATTCTTCTTGAAGTGCGGCATCCAAAACTGGACACAGTACTTCAGCTTTGGCCTGATCGATGCTGAGTAGAGCAGGATAATAACTTCCTTAGTTTTGCTTGAGATGCACTGCTTGATGCCTGCCAGTGTGTTGTTTGTTCTGCTAACTGTAACATCACACTGGTGACTCATATTCATTTTATGGTCAACGATGACCCCCCAGGTCTCTTCAGGTGTGGTGCTAGCTAGCATAGCGCTACCAAGCCTCTAAGTTGGTTGTGGATTTTTCCTCCCCAAATGTAGCACTTTATATTCCTCAGTGTTGAACAGCATCTGGTTCTGGTCTGCCCATCTAACTAACCTGTCTAGGTCCACCTGGATCATTGGCCTACTCTAATGAATGGCTGCACTTCCCCAGAGTTTAGTGTCATCAGTGAACTTTGCAAGTGCACTTTTCACATTTATTTGTCTGGGATAACACAAAGAAAACACCTTGGTGTAAATACTCATTTTGAAATAAAAAAATGTTGGTTATTTGCAACTATTGGCCATACTTTGCATATTTGAAAGGGTCGGAGGAAATGGGTAAGAAACATATATTTCACGGTGATAGAATAAATGAATATTGTTGTGGAATTTAATGGTTACTGGTCTACTTTACAAGTGGCTGGCGGAGAAATGTGTTTTCCCTGAGCTGTGCAGTACACAGGGCCCTACCTAACTTTTTGACCAGCTTAATAGGCAGGGACTTCATATCTGAGTAACCTGCTTGCAAGTTGTTCAATATACTTTTCTGACAGGCAAGCAGTACCCAATTCTTACCTGTTAACTTAGGGAATGATTCCATTATACAAATTAAAGTGTTATCTAGACCAGTGGTTCTCAACCTTTTTGAAATTGGAGGGCCACTCTCCTGATCTGGGGATAACAGGGCAGACTCTACGAGGAGAGGCTACAGGACCTTAATCTGTTCAGCCTCCACAAGAGAAGGCTGAGAGGGGATCTCGTGGCCATCTATAAACTTACTAGGGGGGACCAGCGGGGAATGGGAGAGACCTTGTCCCCCTGAGCACCTCCCGGAGTAACAGGCAATAATGCCCATAAGTTGTTAGAAAGTAGGTTCAGACTAGACATCAGGAAGCACTACTTCACAGTCAGGGCATCTAGGATCTGGAGCCAACTTCCAAGGAAAGTGGTGCTGCCTCCTACCTTGGGGGTCTTTAAGAGGAGGCTAGATGATTACCTAGCTGGGGTCATTTGAGCCCAGTTTCCCCTCCTGTCCAGGGCAGGGGATCATACTAGAAGATCTGCAAGGTCCCTTCCGACCCTTTATCTATGAATCTATGAAATCAGGGCAGCTCTCAATACTTAAGCCCCCCTTGGAAAATGGCAATTTTTTATTTTTCACTTGATTTTTAACTACAGAAAAATAACAGAGCAGTTCTTGAGTTACAAACAACTCCGAAAGACCACAACATGTGAGAATGATTTTAACACTATGGATTCCTGTTTGAAATCTCTGTTTTTTTCTTATCTTGTGAATCATGTTTGCACACCTAACAGTGCTAACACTATGTAGCACCCCACAGCACCCTTGAAAGGATCTCAAAACACCCTGGGGTACTGAATCACCCTGACTGAAAATCCTCAGCACTCTTAATGGGAATCACTGATGTAGACAGTCAGACTACAGCAGGTCAACAGTAGAAAAGACAAAACTGAGTACAAGAAGCACACAGATGATATTTCAATTTCTTACCTGCTTATAACCTGAAAGATAATGGAACACTTGACTAAGGAAAAATATTTAAAAAGTAAGACAAGGAGTGCAATTAAGCTTACATCAATGGCAGTTTCTCTCAATAGCCTTAAGTTTGTATTCAAGCATGTGTTTATGGGCTTGATTAACGAATAGTGCTGGAATTACTCATGTGCTCAAAGTTAAGCAAATTCATAAGTGCTTTGCTGAATCAGGGCCTTACATAAGAAGTTTATTTTTAATAGATGCAAATCAAAGAGGATAATATTAGGAATACTTCTGAATCTGAGTATTGCACACATGACTTCGCTGACAGCCCAGCATCATTGAATCAAGACTTTCCAGACATTCATGGTTTATTTATGGAAAATGACAAAGACAGACACATCCTTTATTTGATTAAAAAGGAATAAATTAGATAATAGAATAATACTTGTTTAAATTACATGATACAGCACACTGTGCTTGAAGGAGGGCTCCACTTTTCTCTTAGCTATTAATTTGCATTGCTTTTAAGTTAGCTGCTCTGAGGGAGGCAATCATTTGTAATAACTACAGAGCTGGGGGAGGAACGATAAGTCAATAAAAATGAGTTCTATTTTCTCCTTGTCTTTCTATGTAGCATTCTGCACATACAAATGCTGCATCTTCACTTACCCATTATAAAAATGCCAAGAGAATTGCAACAACACAGTCTGGCCCTTTAGGGAAGACAGACAGCCCTGGAACAGGAGCCCAGCTGAGCGTGATAAAATGACAGCTAAAAGCCCAAGAGGAGAAAGAGCAGGGAGGTTGGTGAAAGAGCAGTTTGTGGGCAGGGAGTAGACTATAATCCAGCAGAGCACACCTCTATGATAGGCCAGAGTTGAAGGGCCCTCTCCTGCCATCTAGAAAAAGGCTGAAGGACTACTTTACTCATTTAGTTGTTTGTTTGGACCAAGGGGTATTGTTTTACACTATAATGACTAGCTAACAGATACCCGAGTGGGCAAAGCTCCTGACCCCAAGCCTCCTTATGGACTTTCATTTGGATGATCTGAAGGACTCCTAAGTGGGCAAAGCTGCCTGCATGGCAGCAGGCAGTCAACCCACTTACAGAAATAATTTTATATATCAGACTGTACCAAAATGCTAGAGTACCTCTAAACACCATACACATGTAAGTCAAGTCCCGCATCTGATTATACTTCATTGTACTGCATGTAAGTACCATTTCAGTTTTAGGGCCAAAATCACCAAAACAGTGAAGCAGTTGCTTACCTGTCACATTGAATCTGTGCCCAGGGGCATGGACAGATGAGCACGTACCCCAGAATAATCTACCTTATGTTGTTTATACCATATACATTAGACCAGGATCAGGAACAGAGACTTGCAGCTATCCTGGAGTAGCAAGCCAAACATAAAAAAAATTATTACTCCATCCACCTGACAGTAGGGCTGTGCAAAGTTTTGCGTGCTGATTCGATTTGAAGGAGATTTGGCCTGATTCAGTGGCTGAATCTCCAAATCCAAATGGAATCTGGGGACCAATAAAAAGGTCCAAATCAATTTGAAGCTCTCCAAATCTTCAGAAAAAGATTTGGAGAGCTTTGATCATTTTGGCTGTCCCCAGTGGCTGCAGCAGGGAGCTGCAGCCAGACTCAGAGCTGGTAAGTAGGAAAGGCGGGCTAGAGCAGAGAAGGGGGGGCTAGAGGAAGGGACCATGGGGGGGACCCCGGCCAGCTCCCATCCCCTGCCTGCTCCCCCAGCCCCCCACCATGGCTACCTGACCCATTCCAGCTCCCAATGCTTTAAAAAAAGCCCCACTAACCAGGTGCTGCCTGGTAGGGAGGCAATCCCCGCTGCCCCCCACTGCCCCGCACTGCATGAAGGCTCCGCCACGAGCCCCCCAGCTAACCCCTCCCCACTGTTCCAGCCCCTCCACGGCTGCCCTGCCTGCCCCAGCTCTGGCTCTTTAAGAAAAAAATGCCCCCCAAACCCCCCTCACTAACCAGCTCCTGCAGTGGCCTTGGGGCTTTGGAGGGATCGTGCAAAGCCCTCCACATGGCATGGGGTAGTGGGGGGAAGTGGGATCATCCCCCACTGGGCAGCAACCAGTGAGGCCAGAATTTTTGGGTCTTTTTTCTTAAAGGGCCAGAGCTGCAGCAGGTGATGCAGCCATGGGGAGGCTAGACAGCAGGAGGTGGGGTTGGGGAGGGCACATGCTGAGCCTCCCACTCAGCATGGGGCAGTGGGGGGCAGTGGGGATCTCCCCCCCACTCCTGGCAGCACCCGGTGAGAGTCAGGGCTTTTTGTTTTCAAAGTGCCGGGAACTGGGGCAGGCAGGGCAGCCATTGCCACGGCTGGGAGAGCAGTCAGGGGATGGGCCTGGGTGATTTAGTCAAATCCATTCGGGACAGTGATTTGAATCACCAAATCAAATCACTGTCCCCCAAACTGGCTGAATCCAAAGCAAATACTAGCTGCTTCACACAGGCCTACCTGACAGCTGTTTCTGGACTTCACCACTAGGTGATAAAGGAGAAGGCATAGCCTATTGTTTTTATGACAGCAATCCTGGGATGAATATGGACAGATGAAACTTAAACTGGTGTAACATATACCAGTGGAGGTTCTCTCTTGATTCTCTTAGGGGTAATTCTTCACTGATTTAGGGAGGTTTAGGGATCTGTAGCATATCTTCACTATTTTTTTTTCCACCTGATATAAAACCTAGTAATCTGGTATAAACCTGATGTCTATCAGGCCCTTGGCGACTTATTTTTCTTAATATATCAAATAAAAACTAAAAAATGTTAGCTAACTGCAGCCACTCTAGAAACAGGTTTCTGAGACCAGGTTAACAAAAAGAAAGGCCATTAGTTTGTTTTGCCTGATATGTTTTTCCTGATAGAAACAGATTTACAATCATCTATTACCTATGAAGGGAGGTGATTGCTTCTTAACAGACACTATTTTAAAAATATCCAGTGGCTATAAATTGAAACAAAGTGAATAGAGTGTGGAAATGTGGCAGAAATTTATACCAGTGAGGAAAAAAATGGAGCAAGTTACCTATGGATACAGTAGGTTTCCTATCAATTGATGTCTTTAAATGAAAATTGGATGTCTTTCTAAAAAAGATGCTCTAACTTAACTATAAATTGTTTGGTATAATGAAGAAATAACTGGGTGACAATTCTTGGCTTGTATTAGGGCAGATGTCACACCACGTCATAAAACAACCTACTGGCCTTAAAATCTATGTTAGTGCATACTAAACTGTTAAAAGCTCTGTGATCAGAATTGAGGAACAGCAGAATTCTGTTCCCCTTTATACATCTAAACATCAGTTTTCCAGCAGCCAGCTACCTGACCATTTTTGACTTGGGACTTATATTTTTAGGTAAGTCCATGCACCTAGACTGAACATGTACACTAAGGCTATGCACTGGCCAGGAAGGTACACCACATGTAGACTAGATATGCACATACATGAGCGTAAGTCTGAGAAAGGGGAATTGGGTGGCAGGGGTGACGTACTATGAGACACTGCAAGAGGCATGTGCGGGAACAAAAACAAAACACTCCCCATGCTGCAAATTTGTAGCACGGGGGCAAATTAGGCTCCTGAATATCCAGGGGGCAAAAAATACCCCAGGTGAAAAAAACAGGGCAGGGAATAGTCCTGGGCTGTGTCCTGAGGTAACCAGAGGCTTGGGTCCTCCACAGAGATGCTCTGCTAGCCAGCCAGAGCATCTCTATGGCTGCCCCTTGCCCTGATGCTGAAGACCACTGCCTGCCCATGCATAGGAGGTGGGGGTGCTAGAGAAGGGGGAAGGGGACCATGGGGGGACCCCTGCTGGCCACATTCCCTGCCCATTCCCTAAGCCCCTGGATTGCTGCCCCACCTCGCCATATCCCCTGCCTGCCCCGCAAGCTCCCCCCCAATACTGCCCCACCTGGCCTCACCCCCTGCCTGCCCTGCAATACTCCCCGATCACTGCCCATCCGGCCCCATCCCCCTCTGGCTCCTGCATCCCCCATGATGGCTGCCTTGCCCTGCCCCAGCATCTTGGCAATTAAAAATAAAAAAAGGCCTGCATTCACCAGCAGTAACAGCTACTGTTGGGATCACTGGGGCCTCCTGGTAGAACTCCCCCCACCCCCAGCATGGAGCAACAGAGGGGAGGAGGGCAGTGGGGACCGGCCTCAGCCACCTGGCACCCACACTGCCATAGCCCCATCGTGCAGGTGCAGCTCAGGTTGGCAGGGCACTGTGAGGCTCTGCATGCTGTCAAGCAGCTGGGGCCACTCAGGCTGAGTGGTGCCAGGCCCCAGGTGACAGCTGCAGTGGCCCAGGTGCCTAACAGCACTTGAGCACACAAGGCACAAAGGCCACCCCTGCAACCACAGCCCACTGGCAGCTGGCCCAGAGGGGCAGGTGCCTCTACTGGCTCTGCAGTCCCCATTTGGGTCTGGCAGGTGCGCAGCCGTCCCCACTGCTGCAGTGGGTAGAGGATGCAGGGAACTCTCCAGGCTGCTTCAGCAATTCAGCTGGAACAAGGGGTAGTGTCCCCGGGTACCAATTGGCTGGGCCCCAGAAGCTCCTGAGAGTAAGTAGCCCTGAGCTACTTAACAGGGCAACTTTTTACACTGCTGGGACCACCACTGGTAGGCTCTAGCTTTCCTTGGATGCAGATCTGGGAGGAGCCAGAAGGGTTATTTTGCCCCAAAGTGGCACAACTTGCACTACATCAAAGTGCATGTCCGGGCACATTCGCTGAGGCAAAAAGCCCCAGCTTAAATTTGCACCATTTCTATTGAGCTGCTGTAGGTGCATGTGCTTGCATGTGCGGACATGTCCGTTGAGGCCAGTAGTTGTCACATGGTCTCATCTATTGTGACTGAAATAAGGAATTATTTTATTCTGACTGGCTCCATCTCCAGTATCTCCATCTCCAGTAACCAATACCTGATAGCCTGGGTTTCTAGCCATCTGTTTTTGTAACAGAGATGCAGGTATGAGTCTGGAAAAGGTGAATGTACATAATCAATGACACATGCTCCTAGTTAGTGCATAGCCTAGTGCATATATTAGTCTAGGTGTGTACACTCATGCATCAGTACTTCTGGGAAAAGAGAATTAGTACCCGTACATAAGTGCCAAAAACACTACTACTAGAAAGCTGCCTTTTAGAAGTGAAAAGGGATACAAAAAAGGTGGAGTTTCTCAAAGCCTACTTTGCCTTAGTCTTCATAACCCTGTACCTGGAACAGCAATTAGACAGCTAATAAATATAAATCAAATTAATTATACAAATAAAGAAGGGGAAAGGCTGAGGGTCACAATAATGAAAGAACACAGGAGAACAGAGAGTGCTTGATTAGTATGAATGAATTTAAACCTACATGGACTGAAGAACTTCATCCCAGGATACTGAAGGAACTAGAAGAAGGAATCCTAGAGCCATTAGTAATAATATTTATATAAGGTATAGGAGACATAAGGTTTCAAAAGACCAGAAAAGGGTAAACATAGTGCCCCTCTTTAACAAAGGCAAAAGAGATGACCCAGGGAACTATAAACCAGTCAGCTTGAGTTTTATACTCAGAAATGTACTGCAACTAATGATGAATAAGCTGATCTGTAAGCATTTGAAGGAGGAAAGGCTGATCAATAGCAGCCAGTCTTGACTAGATAAAAAAAATAATGCCAAGCAAACTTCTTTGACAAAGTAACTAGTTGTGTGTGTGGAGGGAATGCAGTGGGCATACTGGACTTTAGTACGGCTTTTTATAAAGTTCCACACGGCTTTCTCATAACCAAGTTGAAGAAATGTGGGCTACATAAAACTACTACTGGCTGCATAGATAATTGGCTCAAAGACTGCAAGCAAAGGGTAATTATAAATGAATCAATTTTGTAATGGCAGGAGGTTTCAAGTGAACCTGTTTCAAGTCAACAGGCTTATTAATGATTTGGATAGCCATACAGAGTGCTTCCTGATCAAGTCTGAAGATGATACAAAACTGGGAAGGACTACAAACATTATAGAGGACAGGAGCAGAATCTAGAAGAATACTGATGGATTAAAAAACTGGGTGACAGAAAACAAGAGGAAATTCACTACAGACAAATACAAGGTGCTACCCCTAGGGAAAAATAACCATAAGCACAGATACAGAATGGGATTTAATTGGCTGGGCGATATCATTTCTGAAAAGGATCTACAGATTTTGGTGGATCATAGACTCCTCATGAGTCAACAATGCAGTGGCAATAAAAGCAAATGTAATTTTGGATTGTGTTAGCAAGAGTATTAAGTCTAAGATATGGGAAGTGTTATTGCCACTCTGCTCAGCCTCAGAAGGTGGTCAGGCCTCATCTAGAGATTTGCATGCTGTTCTGGGCACCACATTTTAAGAAGGATGTGGGGAAGGATCCAGAAGCAAGCATAAAAATAATAAAGGGGTTGAAACACAAGCTATAAGAGGAAAAAGGGAGAAAATGGAGACCGTTCAGCTTGCAGAAAAGGCAATTAAAATATGTAAAGCAGTTTACAAATACCTGTGAAAAAGATGGAAAATACCTTTTCTCCCTTGCTGAAGAAGGTGGGACATGAAGCAACGGCTTCAAATTGCAGCAAGTGGGTTTAGATTAGTTATAAGAAAAATCTTTTGTTCTGTTAGATCAGAAGGACTAGAGACAGACATTCAAAAAGCCTGAGCCTGAATTGACTGAATCTTTGCAGGTTAGTCTAACCTGGCTAGGCTGAACTGGTTTGAAACTGGACAGACATTCACTCTGAACTGTGGAAATGCAGGCACATGCCTGCCGTGGCTCAAGCTAGAAGCCAGGTGGCTTCTACATCAGCCCTCATTTCCCTTCTGCAGGGAGCTGAGCTGAGGGGGGCATGGCTAGGACTCTCTTATTAGGGAGGTATGCCTGCACGGTCTCAGGGTTTTCCTCGCTGGCTGCTGAAGGAGCAGGAGTGTTGCCAGCCCCCAGCCCCAGGCTAGTACTCTGAGGCAAGTGGACGTGTGTGCTGCATGGATCTGTTGATGATATGGAGCTTTTCAATCTTCCTCCTTGCTTCATCATACTGTCCGCAGCAAACTGACAAGCAAGCAAGCCAGCTGATGAGCTGATAACAGTATTTATCACCCAATTAGCAAAATAGCCTCTCTTCACTTCAAACTTCTTAAACAGCTTACAGGCTGACCTGTTGATTAGCTCCAAAAGCCCTAAGCAGTCACTGTTCTGTCTGCCTATCCCAGTGAAATTGGAGACCCACACACAGACACCTCTCAGAATTAGCTAGCGGACCACATGCTGGCTGCGGTCCCTGCTGTGGCAGGGGGGGAAGGGATCTCTGCTTAAGCAGCGAGTGGTGAGAGCAGGGAGACAGGGGGACATGGGGAAGCCAGCAGAACCCACTGTACCTGCAAGTTTGTGCTGAGCTCTAGCTAGGGAGCAGAGGGGAGGGACCAGAACTGCTGTAGAGCAGAGAGCCCCACCCAGCCCAGAGGGCATGCCAGGCTGCTGTAGGACTCTGATTTAACTGAAACCAGCCTGGGGTCTAGGACAGACTTTGCATAAACTGGTTTGAGCCAAATCAGTTAAGTCTGATACTGCATTCAATCAGGTTTATCTCAAACCAGTTTCAACCATTTTCAAACTGGTTTACATGCAGTGAACATCTGCTCTGTTACAGTGTAAACCAGTTTTTGATCATTTAAACCAGTTTATGTGTAATGTCTGTCCCTAGTTTTAGACAGTAGCCTAGATCACCCAAAGAAGTTGCAGCACTTCACTGGAGCTTTTCAAAAAGAGATTGTATAAGCCCTGAACAGGGATGACTTAGAAGCAGCTTTCCTATAGCTGTCCAGAGGATTGGACCAGATGACACATTAGGTCTGTTCCAATTCTATGATTCTATGAACCATCTCCATATAAAGCCTATCAAGTTCTTGCTCAGTCTTCTCTACTAAAATGAAATAATCTGTTTCTAGCCTTCTTCTACCTGTCTTCTTTTTCTAGATGTCTAAGCATTGGTCTCCTCTGAACTCAATTATACTTCTTAAAGTGCAAGTCTCAAAACTGGACACAGTACAGAATATGAGGCCCCATCAGTGCTGAAAAGACTGAAAGAATTATTTCCCCCAGCTGGCATATGGAAATTCTGCTAATATATTCCAGGAAACTATAGTTCCCCTCCCCAGATAATATTATACTGCTGACTTATATTCTGCTTGTGATGTACTATAAGCCCTGGATCATTTTTTACAGTACTGCAGCCAAGCCAGTCATTCCCCATTTTGTATTTGGGCATTTGAGTGTTTCTTCAGCACAGTACAGTACTTTGTATTTTCCTCTTTAATTTAATCATATTCTATTCAGACCATTTTTCCAATTTATCAAGGTCATTTTGAATCTCAGTGTTGTTCTCTGAAGTGTCTGCAGCTCCACCCAGCTTGGTGTTACCCAAAAATTTAATAACTATATACCTAATTACATCATCCAAGTCATTAATGAAGGTACTAAGAAATAACAGATTTAGGACAGAACCCCAGGGAACCTCACTTGGTACCTCTCCCGAGTTTGACATTGAACTGCTGATGAGTACTTGCTAAACACAATGATCCAACTTTCCCTGAAAAAGGCCAAAATTTGGGGTATATCAGGAGAGACAAACGAATTGTGTATCCCTTGTGTGCATCTAAAATGGAAAGTGAATCCACTAACAGATTTCTTTCAGACTGGGTTTTTTTTGGCAAGGAATCCAGAAAGTCTATTAAAAGATCTAGGCAAAGAACTCAATATATCAAATTTGTCCTATTCTCTTGCAATTATTTTATCCACTGTGTTCTGAATTGTTAATATCCATTGGGACTTCATTTCATACAATTTCCAGATGAATAACTTCCATCTTTTTTTCCCCAATTTAAGACAACATGTAATGTTCACTGATGGCTAAGAAAAATGTTCTGGTTTGAGAAAGAAAGGTAATTTTCCATGCCTTTATCTTACAAAACATAATACTTCAATTCTCTTGCAAAACTGGTTTGAGTTGATTCATGGATTATAATAGAGCTGTGTGAAGCTTCGGTCACTGATACGATTTGGAAGAAATTTGGTCCAATTTGGCACCTAATAAAAAAAAAAGCCCCACACTCACCGGCTGCTGCAGCAGCCATTGGAACCTCTGGGAGCTCATGGCAGAACACCCCCATGCAGTGGGAGGCAGCAGGGGGCAGCAGTGATCACCACCCCCACCTGCCAGGAGCCAGTGAGTGTGGCTTTTTTTTAAGTGCCGGGATGCTGGGGCCAGGTGGGGCAGCCATTGATGGGGCTGGGAGAGCAGGCAGGGGATGGGGGCTCATGGCAGAGACCCCAACACAGCACGGGGCAATGTGGGGCAGCAGGGATTCCCCCCCCACGTGTCAGTAGCCAGTGAGTGTGGGGCTTTTTTTTTTAAAGTGCTGGGATGCTGGGGCTGGGTGGAGCAGCCATTGGGCTGGGAGAGTGGGTGGGGGTGGAGCCTGTTCAATTTGGAGAGTCGGTCAATTCGGCAGCAGCCAAATCTCCAAATCAGATTCAACTGAATTGATTCAGGACAGTGATTCAAATCACCAAATTGAATCACTGTCTCCCGAATTGGTTGAATCTGAAGCAAATGCTAGCCACTTCACACAGGCCTAGATTATAAGGACACTGGGGACTGTTGTGATATGTAGTGTGACCTCTCCTATAACACAGACCATAGGCCTTCTCTGAATTCTTTCCTGATTGAATTGCAACATCTCATTTTGTAAGAGAAAACCATTCCCAATTTAAATATTACCAGTTTTGGAAAATCCACTAAATTCCTTGCAAAGTGATTCCTGTCATCCTTTACCCTCACTGTTACTTGGTTTCTAGACTAAATTTGTCTAGCTTTAACTTCCAGCCATTCAATTTTGTTATTCTCTTTCCTATTAAACTGAAAATGTTACGATTAAGTTTGTATAGGTACTTAACAGGTTAAATCCTATTTATGCACCTAAGTGCTTTATACTAACTCTGGAACTGTAGTTTTTCCACTTATACACAACTTGTAATTCAGCTCCGGTTGCACAAGTGTGCATCAACCCACTTGGCATGCTCAATAAGGAAGGTACGTGGTAAATGGGCAACTTGACTGCATGTAGAAGGCCCAGTAAATCCTGACATTTAAAGTGCAGAGATACATAACCAGTGGGAGCATCTACACATGCCCCTTACTGCACAGTACCCACCAATGGTGCATCGGTTGTTTTTAACCCTACTACACAGTAACAACAAGCTACTGCATAGTAGCTGCAGCATCACAGTTAGTGCCCACCAACACCATGTTGCTGTAGCAATGACTTGTCACCATAGCTCGTTAATATGGTGACATAGCATCTTGTGTAGACCAGTATGTGTTAGATGTAGGAGTAGGTGAAGGGTCTCCCAAATTAAGTCTCATAGCATAGTGGTTAGGGAACTTGCCCAGGAGATGGAAGTTGTAATCCTTTCACCCAGAGACTACCTTCCTCCTCCATTTTACTTCCTGCTTCTATGCAGGTAGGCCAATTCTAATTTACTGCAGAAGAAAATAAAATCCCAAATTGTGTGAAAATGCCAAAAACTGTAGTCAAGGGACTGTATACATGACACTGAGCCCCCTGAAAGATGTTACATTTGTGGCATAACCAATACGCTAAACACCATAAATGTCAATATATCACAGGTTCAGCCAATTTATGGTGCCATGAAATGGCAAATAATGTATAACATAGAACATCCTTGTGGCTGGTTATGGAAACTTAAATTGACTGTGTGACATGCCCTCCACATGCCAATGACTGACTGATTGTCTGCATGGGGAGGGAGGCAGCCCTGACCCAGTTGGAGAACCCAGGATGCCTGGTTCGCATGATGACAATTATCAGATTGTTGGTATGGGCACTGGGGTAGCCCAGGGTCTCAAACTGGACCAGAACCCCACTGAAGCTGTCAGGCACACCACTTGGAACTTTCCAACCAGGGTAGAGCCAATCTGCTCCTCCTTCCGAGCACTTACAAATCAGCACCTTCAGCAGCCCCATGCAGTGCTGCAATATGCACAGATTGTTGGTGAAGGTGGAGCCTAAAATCTCCATCTTGACTGGGATCTGACCCCTGATCCTCATGTGCTCACTGCAATATTAAATGAATGTCTACCAGGTGCCTTGGGGACAAAGTAAAATAGGATTTAGCCCTGTGTTTTAACATGCCTACAAGAACAAAAAAGAGTTGTAGTAGTAGCAGATGAGTTCCACAAGAGCTCTCACTGCAAATTTAAATCTCAGTATTGTTTTGTGAAGCAGTGGGTAGGGAAATAGTATAAGGCAGAGGGACTGAGATATTGGTCTAGTTCTGTGGGAAAAGAAAGCTGTCAGTTTGGTTGGCTTCCATCTCAGTAGAAGAACTAATTTTCTAGGGGCAGGTTGGCTAGACTAGTTGGGAGGATATTCTTCTTGGCAACCACCGATCCTTTGGATCATAGTGTATGCGCGAGAGGTCCATGCAACAATCAAACCAAGACCTTCAGCATGCACGTGTAAGCAAGAATACAGATGAGTAGAGGTTAGCCTAGACCTACCTTCCCCACTTTAGACCATCAAGACAGTGTCCCAAAGCCAGACTGAGTCCAGATGTTGTAGTTTTTGCCAGAGAGCAGCAGATTAGAGCTACTGTTGTCTACCAAACATGACAGAGAGGGCACTTTTCTGTCATGGTGACGTCCCTTAGCTTTTCTCCAACCCATAAGGCAGTGTGGGCTAGGGTTCCGAGGTGTCCTATACATGCCTTACTCTAGAAGTTGCAACTTGGTGGTATTTTATAGAAGCTGCCCTGCCAAGAGTAGCCCCATCACATTTCCGCCTAGCCCTCCAGTCAGATGCAGTTTGTGGCCATACTCAGGACCCTCACAAAGATATTAAACTAATAATAAAAGGAAAGACTGTAAAGAAGAAGCTAGTGTAAACTCAATTAGCACAGAATCATGCCGAGAACAAAATTAACCACGACACCAAATGATGCAAAAATAATAAATTTTTCTGCTGACTATACCAGTACTAGAAGTGTGGTTAGCAAACAAAAGGGAAGTGTAATTGCTATTTATTAACATAAATTCAACCAACTTGATGTTGAGGAAACCTGGGGGAATGATTTTCATAACACTGAGTGGACATAAGAGAGGGAATTAACTGCTTAAAATAGCATCCCTTGTTTGCAAGTCCTTGACAACATGGAAGAAAATTATCTGGAATGGGAATGGATCAAAGTCTGACCTATAACATAGGGCTAGATTCTATATAGGGCCAAAATTCTATTGGGCACATAAGTGCATATAGGCACCTACATGCAGTTCTGCTGCACTACACCCAAATTCCTGAAAAACTGTTAGCAGAAAGGTTATTTCTGTTACAATTTATAGAATGTTTTGGAGTTTTACTCTGAGAAATTTAGCCCTTTTTCATGAACTAAATATCCCAAGAATAATCTCTCAGCAATTTTAAAGATTTGGTTAACATTACTTATTTTTTAAATGGACATTAATGCATACAAATAAAAATTATGCCCACACACAGAGTTGCTGGAATTAAAGATGATAATTTTCTGTCCACTTGCTGATGCTTAAATCATCCTACATAACCTATAAAATAACCATAAACAAATATTGACTTAAACATAAGTAAAATAAAATCTACTCTTCATGTCAGTTTATAAGGGTTTGTGTGTGACTTCAGGATAACAATACAATTTCATTTTGATTACTTCAATTTTTTTTTATCTCACAGTTTAAAATGAACAGCCATGAGGTGCATTATTAAACAACAGCATGCACAATAAAGTACATCTAATGTAATGTTTCTATTTAACAGTTTAAACAATTGAAGATGGAGCTCTTAAGAAAATATTTTTTACCTAGGCTACATTTTAGAATGTCTACCCAACGTGTACCACTAAATCAGATACTGAAAAAAGGTTAAAGATTAAAAATATTAGAACTTAAAATAATCCCTTTTAGGTGGCTGAACAGTCATGACCTTAATGGCCACATCCACACAAGTGTGGACGTTTATTTCCCCAGGGACAAGAAACAGAGTCCCCGGAGAACACCTGTGCCACACGCGCTCTAGCACAAGGCAGGTAACCCCAGGTGGGGTAGGGTAATCTAAAGCCAGCACTGGGCTGGTGCCAGCAGCTTTACCCGGGGGCCTCTTGGGGCTAAAGCTGTAGCAATCCTGCCGCTTGAAGCCTGGCTGGCAGCCAAAGTGCGACTCTGGCCAGCCAGCCTTCAATTCTGGGCAGCACATACTGCCCCCGTGTGCAACACTCCCTTTTTTTTTTTGGTGCAGTTTCTTTTTTTATCCCAGGGTCAACCCTCTCTTCCCCCATGCTGTTACCTTGCAGCATGGAGAACAGCAAAATGTGTGGTATGTGGTGCTGCAGATGTGTCTGCAATGCCGCATACTGCAAGGCTGCGCTCATGTGGATGCAGACAATGAGATCAAAGGTTTATGGCTAGTTTAGGTCTGTGTCTGTATGTATAAATACATGAGAATGAAGTTGAAATTCTCAGACCAATAGGAACTGGTAACTATTAGAAAAGAAAATCAGGATCTAAGAATAAGAAAATGGTGACTTCCCATATAAGTATATCAAGTCCAAAGCCTTTGGTTGTGTAACGTGTTTCCATTGTGAGAGCAGCCAGTAATTTATCCTCTAACCTGCAAAATACATGCATGCAGAAAAGTTAGACAGATATTTACTCAACTGTCTTGTCTGTTGTGCTGCTGTGCAGTTGGAAGAACTGCTCCTCAGGTAAGAGTCTTTCAAAGTAGTTTTAAATCACAAGTGATCAGGCCTTTACTTCTTCCCCAGGGATATAATTCTACTGTCTAATAAAATGTCAGGATTAATAATAATTCCAGACATGCAGTCACATTTTTTCTCTGCTCAATTTTACTCTATTATACCTACTTAAATGCCCATACCACACCTTAAGAAACTTAAGTCTCTTCTGTAAGTATTCTCCATGTACTTTAAAATGCAACTTCTTATTCTTGGTAAGGCCAAAGAAAGAGAAAACAGTAATAAAAGAATAACAAGGGAATTTCTGAAACTCCCCTGTGTTGCTGCAAAGAAAGGAAAGCAGCAGATGAGCAGAAAGTGTCTAGACAGAAAAGATTTACAGCAAGTAGAGTTAATCCATTACTTGGCCTAGGAGCCATTTGAAGGATATGGCAAAGTCACCATAAAAGGCACATTTTTTTCTAAATTAACAATGGATTGTTTTTTATTTGCTTCTGATTTTAAGGAGTATTAAGGCTAGTGTTTTCCAGATTTCTGTGCAATCAGAAGGACTAGGAAAGCTACCATTTTGGTAAATGAAATCTGCAATTTATACATAATACCATGACTCCTAGAGCTAGGGCTTTAGGCAAGACAATTAATGTAGAGATACTCTGGATTAAATTGGGGTACATGGCAATATTGGTTATGCCAAGTATAGGAACTGAGTGTAATGGTATCTGCATTACATAATATTTTGTCCCTTCAGGTTCTTTTAGACAGCTAGGTTTCACCACACAATCAGTAAGCCAAGCATTACTTTTTTTTTTTTTTTAAATAAATTGTACTTTTTGTAAAGCTCAGTCCTTCTAACTTGTTATTCAGTTAAGCTGCTCTTTCCCCAGTTCTCTCCAATTTACTGGCAGCTTTTCAAATACTGACATAATGGCTATATCCTCATACTTGCAAGATGTCACACATCATTCACGATACTCAGAATTGCCAAATTTTTCATGCATTTTGAGAGAGAGAGAGAGAGAGAGAAAGAAATCTCAGTGTCTTAGGAAAAGGAGCCCTGAACTATAACACAATGGAGAGCAGATGTATCAGACCACTGTTGATATTTCTGTTCTGATTCGCAACCAAGAGCTCAAAGCCCTCTCTTAGAGGAAGCATCTACAGGTATGTCAATACTATGGATGCCTGGGGAAAACTACTATCTAGCCATGTGTTCACACCAGACCTATACATGAAATGGTAAGGCCACTCCAGTGTCTCCTCCTACTACTCTCAACTACACTGGAAACAGATCATTTGAGAGTAGCTGCTATCAAACTCCCTTGGGACATATTCACCACTTTATTTTTGGATGGGGTAGAGAGTGTTGGCTTATAAATGGTATGTAAAGGCCTGTTTTGGGGGGAATTGGCTTACAGGTATATATACATTATAAGGGTTCAAGATGGGCAGCAGGAGTTAAATGGATTTGTAACGAGCTTGGGAGACACACACACAGCTTCTCATGGCCCTGAAAACAGACAGGCTGTCTAACACAAGGCCAACAAGGACACATAGTCTAGACAACAGCCTGTGAACCAAAGGAAATATGTAACATACTGTCCCATAACACAAAATAAGTGACACCAGCTACAAGGCCACAGAGCAGAGGGGACCTTAGTCCCAGTTTCGTGGGGACAGACCAAATTAGGAGAAGGCCCAGAAGGCTACGTGAACATGTGACCACAGAGAGACAGCCACCAGAGATAGCCACAGATGAAGAGTCATCAGGAGTCATCAAAGGGGAAGAAGAATACAAAAGCAGAGATTTGAGATTAACAAGAGGTCCCTCCTGTCCCCCCACTTTGACTCGTCTGTCCCTCCTGGCTTCTCCTGGTCCCTCCTTTCATCCTGTCCCTCCCTGTCCTTCCTTCTCTTCCTTGAGAAGGGTCCCCATCTCCATCCTCCAGGAAGGGTCCCCTAGGCCACCATGGACCAAGGGCATACCAGCAGCCTGTCTCATGTACCCCACTGTAGGGGGGCTGTGGGCCCTGACATCCCATGTCCAGACTGCTGACACCTAAGAGAGAGAGCCTTACAGTGGAGCCTGCATCCTGATCAGATGTACTTTGACTCTGATGACAGCCCTAGGATTGGTAGATATAGAATTGCTTGATTGTTTGTATTGTTGTTTTTTTGTTATCACTTTGTATCAATAAATTCGCCTATTATCAACTAGCAGGTGTTGTGGTCGGTCTGAGGGTTGTGTTCACCTGAAACAAAGGTATAGGGGCTGGGTTCCTAAAATCCAGTGTCAACACAGAGAAGAACATGCTTAAATGGGACCCTCCCTGGGAGTTCATGAGAAGCGATGTAGGCATACTCTGTAACTCACTCACTTTGCAGATATGATGGCTCTGACTCTGATAACATGAGGTGTCTCCAGGCAGGGCTAAGAAAGAGCCTAGAACCAATAAAGGACTAGATTCCTCTAAGTTAGGTACTGCAGCTCCTACCACAAAGACATCTGACCTCCAGAGCAGAGGTAGACTTTTGTGTCAAAGTATGGGTGCCTAAACACATGCCTGATGCCTGCTGGGGTTCTAAGATCTTAGCTGGGTTCTAGGATCTCTTTCAACTCCAAAGGATTATAACTCACATCTTTTCCAGGGACAGCCCTGATGGCCAGATGGCATAAATATAAAAGGTCATTATTGGCTCCAACAGCCAGAAAAATCCAAGAATCGATAATGTAAATTTCACTTTTATCAGTGCCCTAACACTTAAGTTTTGAAGCAAACACAGTTATCAGCACCTTTCCTATCCCCCTTTGAAGTTGTTCCATGGGGCAACCAAGAGGAAAAGAGTCATGAGGCCAGAAAGAGCAAATAATAGGGAATCTAACTCTGTAGCCTAGGAAGGAGAATGTACTCAGGAAGAAAAGGAAATCTTGGTTCTGGTCCCTGTTTTCTTAATGTCTGAAAGGAATATCAGACACCCCTAGAAAGATTTCCTTCTTGGCTGCCCAATGACCTGTCCTCAGCAAGAAGGTGTCCAGTGTCCACACGATTACATCTCTCCTATTGACAAAAAGTCGGTACGGGTCAGTTCCTCTCTGGGAGATATGAGCCTAGAACCTGGGTCCTCCACCTCTCACATCCTGAGTGGATGGTCTAACCAAGGTGGAAGGGACACACACCTGTGTCAGAAGGACTAATTGTGGGCTTTGGCTGACTGCAAGCTTGAGGCTTTATACTGTTCTTGTGTGTGCCCACAGAGAAGCCAAATCACAGCAGAGTATAACTAGACTAAGGCACCACCAGGGCAGAACTGAATCACTTCTGAGCACATGAATTAGAGACAAATGTAGTCACGAAGGGTAGAACTATATCCACTTAAAGGATTTAGGTGTGCACATGCAATTCAGGACATTATATCAGGTAAAGTAGATGACACTGGGTGACTTAGATGCCTAAACCTGCATAAGCATCACTTACATTACTTTACAGTGAAAGAGAATTCTCCTTTAAGTCATTTAGCCTGGTGGACTTAAACCTCCTTATGTGATTGAACCATTAACAAAAGCCACACCAAGTCAGAGTGGGTTACCTAAATGCATTTGAATGGACAAGCCCTGGGTTCTTCGCCTGATGTGACCTTGTGCAAGATCTTAGTTATTTTTTTTATGTAATGTGGCTGAATGGCAATCACCTCTATAAAAATACCAGTTAGAGGTCTTGATTAATAATGAGAGTGCAGGGCACAGAAATGTTAAGAGCATTCATTGGAGTTTGAACATCAGAGCCAGAACCTCAGAGTTGCAACTCATGAGTTTTCCCTTGAAGGCATTCTCAGTCACTTGTTCCTACTCCTCACGTATCCAAAATACCATGAAGACAGGAACTTATCACATTTTCAAGATAACTGTGACAGCAGAGCCAAAATCGAGTTGCTCGCAAAATGCCACAAGAGTTTGCAACACTGCCAAGTCTAAGGATTCATCACCCACATTATTGTTGAAATGTCCAAACACGTTACTGAATTTTAATGACTGAGAAACTGGGTATTTGAAACAGTAATGGGACATTTGCCAGGTAAAAATGGATTTGTCTTTAATGCAAGTTTTATTTTCTTGTCTCAGGACCACAAAGAACGTACAGGACATTTCTGTAACTAACAGCTGAGTTACTGGCCACGCTGGTCTACTGCTTCGTAGCTGAGGGTACCACATTGAAAAACCTTGTGACATAATAGAATGCAAAAAGCAAAAGCCTAGGCAACAAGTAGCAGGAACAAGCGTTCAAGCAGAGCTAGCATACACAGGCTGTGCGTGAGACAGCCTTGATAAAAGTGTCAGCCACACTTCTGACTGTTTACTAAAGGCCCCTCTAGACATTCAGGTAAAGGTGTGATAGCATCTGATGTGTGATCCACACAATCACACCTCCTGCCATGCCACACATGCCTGGCAAGAGGTGTAATTGTGGGTTCCAGCATAAGATCCAATCATGCCTTGTTGTCGGTGAAGGGGGAGCCCGGGATCTTGCTCCCAGGCTCCCCTTGCACTGTGTCCTGTGGCTGCAAGCTCCACAGCTGACAGGGCTTGCAGCAGAGGCAGCATTGCACATACTGCTGATGAGGCTCCCAGTGTTCCCCACACTGCCCCTGCTGCGAGCTCCATAGCCAAAAAGGTTCATAGTGGTGGTAGTGTTCTCCCTGCTGCCCCCCCATGTGAGCCCTCCACAGCTGAGGAGGCTCACAGGGGAGCAGCACTCTCCCCACTGCAAGCCCTGCTGCTGCTGAAGCCCACAGTAAGGGCAACGCTGGGAATGCAGCTGCCACAGTGAGCCTCGTCAGCTGTGGGGTTGACAGTGAGTGATGCACCCCTGTGGCTGGGATCTCAGTCACTAGGGTTCCCAACCACACGGGAGCACCTGCCACATGTTTAATTAATGGCATGATAAGAACAAGCTACAAAGCTATTCCACATTTTTTGCAAAATAACTTTGTAGCGGACTGCTTGTTTTATCATGCCATTAATTGGTTAAATGTGTAGCTGGGTCACAACTTAAGGCATGATTAACTGGTTAATCATGCTTCAAGTGTAACATGTTACAAGTACCAGCTGGTGCTACAAAAGAAAACATCTATATCTAAATTATTATGAATATCTAAATTATTATAAATATCACACCAACTGAATGATGCCTAGAAACTTACAAGCCTCTAGTCAAGGAATCAGTACCAACCTTGTATCTCCTACGTTGCTCTTTCTTTAAAAAAAGAATATATAATAATTAGACATTACACTCACCTTTCTTTATTATTGGCTCAGGATTCTTTATCCTCAACAGGTTTTAGACTGGAATTTTATTAAAAGCTGTTCATCTAAGCAACTTTTCAAAATGATAGTTCAAATTAAACACAGAATAATTCTGGTTAAGATGGGAAACCAAAGAGTCAAATTCTGTTTTCTTCCTGGTCAGAGCAGGGACTAGATAAGGGTTCACACGCAGTGTGCATGAGGGACAAGAATCCAGAACCTGAAGCATCTTAAGTGAGCACGTAACCTCTGATCTACGGGCCAAATGAGGCACACTCCCACCCCCTCTGTTCCTAAAGCTAAGTCAGTGGTAATGGGTTTGGGCTAAATCCACTTTCAGGTATATCCACCAGGGGTATGCATACAGTCTATGTCCACTACTGTGCATTAGGGATGTGTGAAGTTTCAAACACTGATTCAATTTGGAGGAGATTCAGCATGATTTGGTGGCTAAATCTCTGAATCTGAATTGAATCAGGAGACCCATTAATCTCTCTGAATCGAATCAGAAGCCTCGGATTCAGTTTGGAGACATTTGGAGAGATTTGATGATTTGGCCATAGGCACAGCTTTATATGTTTTTCTATATACCTCAAGGTACCAGGCACGGCTCACGAGCACTGAGATGGTGGGGCAGATGGAGCGTCCCATGGGACCATTGGGGGTGGGTCCCCCACATGCTCAGTGGCAGACTCGGAAGTGGACCAGAATTACTTCCAGTCCACTTCTAGGTCCACCGCTGAGCGTGCGAGGGACTGCCCCTGCGCTCCTGTGGAACGCTCCATGTGCCCCACCATCTCAGTGCTCATGAATCATGCCTGGTACCTCGAGGCATGTAGAAAAAACAAAGCTGTGTCAATGGCTAAATTGCTATTTCTCTAAATCAGAATTGAATCTTCAGATTCAGCCGAATCGAATCAGGACAGTGATCTGAATCAGCGAATCAAATCACTGTCCCCTGAATCGGGCCAAATCCAAATCAGAATTGAATACTGCCTGTGCATACCCCTACTGTGCATGCTTAGTACACACAACTACGTAGTCACACACAGTTATCCATGTGTGCAGAACTACATGCCCAGGTATAGAATTCCCCTGGGCATGTAAGTGCCAAAAATGCCCAATAGCCAACCAAGAAAAAATGCCCACTTAGATGATCAGGAACAAATAGACTGTAACCCAACCTCTGTAATAGCTTCTTGTGATCATAAAAATAAAATAAACTTATATCAGAGTAACTGATATAAGTCTATACTACCATACCATAACTTGATTTTTTATGTGGGAGTGGCCTTAAAATAAAGCAGTGCACCCCAACTTTGGTGATGCAGCATCTGTGCCAAAATCTGTATCTCATTTTCTGTTTAAATTTTTCAGGCTGGTTCCATCTCCATTTTTCATACACACTTTTGATTTCTATTCAGTTATGGCAAAGATGATCTTGCTTTGTTTCTAAATTAAACACTATACTGTTGCAAAAAGTGTCAGCATAGCTTACCTACATAAAAGCAATGCTTAATAATTAATAATGGTACTGCACTGCTTTCACATACTTCCAGAAACAATACTTCCAAGCTACCCTCAGCTTCATACTGAACATCTGAAGATTTCTTCAGACCCCTTCATTATATATTGTCCTACCCAGGTTTGAGTATTGCAGGATTTAGGTAAATATCTCTTGCTGTTTCTCCAAAATAAATCAAATCATATCACAGCTACTGAGTCTTCGGGATCTGTGTGCCAGTTACAGTCTCAGTTTTAAAAAGCAAATGTTCATAATTAACTCAATAAATAGTGTACTTAGTGCAATTAAAAACAGTTACCACTCCAATTACACATGTTGTACAGTAATGTAAATGAAATCTATACTGGTTACACTACAAATTCAACTGACGCCTATTAAATAATGCTTATGATATGCCATGTACTGGATAATATACAGTTTATTTGGCTTTACAAAACAGCTCTAGGGAGGACAGGGATTATAATTCAGGAGGAAAATGATTTCATTTCATAAGCTTTGAGACCTGAAGACAGTGCTGAATATAGAGTCTGGGAACTTTGAGCTACTGGAGGCTCATACAAAATGAATGAAATAAACTTTAAAAAAAATCAAAGGAAATCAATACTTGCTTACTTGGAGCTACAGTGCAGAATAAGAACGCAGGTATCCACACAGGGCTAACTACAGTTGAGAAAAATATAAACTTCATATTTTGGTGCTGCAAGTGCCACTATATTTCTCACAGATAAGTTGATCTCAGTCTGAATTACAATGGCTACTATGTGAGAGAGGGCATATCCATCAGCAATAGTTTCAAGTCACTTGAAATGAATAGGCTGGTGACCCACACCAATGCTGTTAAGACAATCTTCAGGTACAGGCAGTGTTCACATATCATGACTCAGAATATTGCTCTACTCTCCTGAACTGGCCGAGAGAGAGTTATTTCAGGGGAATGGACATGAATACTAAGAATTTTAAAATCTGAAACATATAAAGGCCCAAGATGCAAAGTATGTGTATGTGAGATCTGGAATTTGCCTTTACTATGTGGTAGATGCTGGGGTATCTGAGACTGTACTGCCAGGTAAAGAAAATAACTGCATATTCTCTACTTTATTGTCTGATTGCTAAACTGGTACATAGTTCAAAGAAATTTGTTTTAAGTCATCCTGTGCTTCTCCAAACAAATAGAGGTTTTCTTGGCCAATACCACTAGCTGATGATTAACCAACCATATCAGCTGATGCCACCCTGATAACCGATAATTAGTAATAGTGCAAGGCATTTTAAATTACTGACATAAATAAACTTTTTTTTTTTGTTTTGCATTTATAACACGCACACAAGCCTCCTGCCTGCTCCAGCCTTTGATAAAGAAGGCTGTGACACCTTATCCCTACACACATTGCCCCCTTGCCCACAGCTCCTACCCATAGCCCCGTTCTCCACGCAGTCCATGCTGCCATCCCAGGCACATGGGACAAACCATCACATGGACAGCAGCGTTTGGAGCTCCAGAGCATGCTGCTGCCTCAATGCTGGTGGGCCCCACTCAGCCGAGCTCCTGTGGCCACTGGTGGGAAGCCACCTTTGCAAAGGCGCCTGGTGCCCAGTGGAGTGGAATGTGCCTCGCACAGCACCTCACCTCACCTGCAAACAGCCCAATGTCACTGTGACAGCCCTAGAGCTCAGGCCCCTGCTGCATGCATGGCATTGCCATGGCAGCAGCAGCAGCAGCCAGTAACAGTACCTTTATTGTTGAGCGCAGCACCCTGTGATCACTCCCTGGTACCCCCTTCCCCTCCTGCTGCTCACTGAGACTTGTAGTCTGACATGGGCTCAGGCCAGTGGCAGGGTGTGATGGCCAGACTATGCTTGCCAGGGTGCTTTAGGCATGCGGCCATAATTATTGGCTACATTGACCCAAAACAGCCAATAACATAATTTCTTCTTTTATCGGTGCCAATCCAATAGCTAACCGATCTATCAGTGCACCCCTACAAACAAAATTAGCAGCATTCTGGGTGTAACAATGGTCCAGAAAATGTATGAGACATGAGTTTTTCATGACTTTTTTTCCCTGGATCAACTGTACTTCTGGGAGAGCTTTTCGACAAGCTGTTGGGCAAAAAGATGCCTTCCTTCAGTTCTGTGATGAGATATCTAGTCCTGCAGGTGTTAGTCTGCTGCCTGGTGTTTGTTCCAATTCTGCACTCAAGAGCTGTTTGGGCAACAGTGAATTCATGTAAGTAACTGGGTGCTCCCAAAACAGACCGAGAAGTGTCCCTGCTCTGTTTAGCCCTCCTAATAAGACTGAAAACTGCTTCAGCCCCAGCTTTTATGTGTGTGTAGTGGGAGCTGGCTTACCCCTTTCCCCCCACCACTGGACCTTATCCAAACTAGCCACCCCTGTTTTCCATGACTAAGGGTTCATATTTTGTACATCTCTAATAATGAGAGATAACAGATTTAAAAATGCACTCATGAACAATCTTTGAATGTATGTATCCAATCATGCAGTCCTTTCCTAAGTCAAATTATTTTTTCACTTATACCAAATCATAAGTGATGCTAACTAAAACATGTACCAAGATGAGTTGTCTACTTAATGTAGTGAGTTTACAAAAGCTTTTACAGGGTGGTATCACATAGTGGTATCACATAGAGTAGCCCAGATGCTGCTCAAAATTATGTTAGACGCCATCATAACCCCAAGATTAAGCAAGGTAACAAAAAGTTAGAATAAAGCCACCAGATCTTCTCCACTTCACCAAGACTCACCCCAATATGCTGAGGACTGGGCCCCCAGACCAATGTTAATTAGTAAATGATTTGAACATTAAAACTTACTTTCCTGTATATTTACTGGGAGCCTTATTTAAGCAAAACTGAACAAGAACTTCAGTATCACACATTTCAGTTTTATTTCCTCTTCAACAAAATATAATCAGGCTTTTTAAAAAGGCCAATACATAGTTTATTCCTATCTCAAAGTTTTGTAAAAGTATTTATTTGTTAGCAGTTTATAAGTTTGCTCATAAATCTATTCCCAAGAGTTGCTGTTACAGAATTTGTTGAAATTAATGCTCTAACTCAAAATATCTAATCAGATAACTGCTGCCATAACAGTATGCAGGAAAAAGCAAGTTAATTTGCCACAGGAGGAAACTTTGTTTTTCCTATAATAAGAAAATAATAAAGAGAAAAACTCAAATCTAAGTCAAAGTGTATTGAATGTTATAAAATAGGCTCAGGATCTGGGAAATAGTCAGTCCCTGACTTATAACATTTCAAATTACAATGTTTTGCACTTACAATGTTTATAAATTGACACCCTCTTTCAATTTTCTGATGTCAGTTTCGACTTTACAATGCTTGATCGGTTGCCCATCTCCCATCTGTCTAAACTTCCTTGCACACTTTCTTTAAGAAAGCAGACAAAACTCCAGAAAGACCTGCAGCCAAGACTCCTGAGAAGACTCCAGCTAACAACCCTTCAAAAAGTCCAGCCTCAAAAGATGTACTTCCCAATCAATATAATTGCTATTTACAGTATAAATACATTGATGTAGGTATATTGCTCATCTATAATTGACTGAGTATAAAATTCTGGGTTATTGTTCATGAAAACAGAGTATCAGGCCTTGGTTCAGGACCCAACCCCCCATTTATAACGTTGTTTCCTATGGGAAAATCGGTTCCGAGTTGCAACGTCTCAACTTACGTCACAATTGGTTCCTGAGAACCATGTCCTAAGTCTGAGAACTGCCTGTAATAGCACAAAGAACAAATGTTAATGTTTTATCATGCCAAATTCTCTTTAGCCTCGTGATGCTTCTTTAGGAATAGCACTTGTTCATGTGATAGAAAAGCATGTGCACACCAATAACACTGCAGATTCAGCCAATGGGAACTTTAATTCCTCATAGGGCAATCCAAGCCAGACCAGCTGAAAATCAAAGCACTGATCCTCTATGGAGAGCTGAAGGTTGAGCAATAAAACAGTAAGTTTAGCCTCATAACGAAGGTACAGTAATAAAGAGAAACACACCAAATTCAGCATTCTAGAAAAAGGTAAACCAAAGTTAATGGACTCTGCCTTGGCAGAAATGGCAATTCTTGAAAGCCCTCAGATATACAGAATTCAAAACAAAGTATGAATGCAGGTTTCTGAAAATGAGAGCAGGGGCCACAACACCAAAAGCTGTATAGATAATAAAAAAGGATTAATGTAATCTTAAAATCCTTGGAGTTAGTGAATGGTGATAGCCAGAAATTGGTTAAAAAGTGACTCAAAAATTAAAATGAAATCATAAACATACTGGGGGGAAGGGTAGTCACCACTATGAGGCAGTAGCATTCCAAAGCAGGAAAAACACTTGCAGAAGGACAATCATTTAATAACTGCTTGCTTTGAGGAGGGCAGGCTGGAAACACAATACATAAAAATAACAGTCACAACGTTAGGCACTAACAGGTAACTGCAATTATGAGCTCGAAGATCAATTTTACAGTTGCCTATTAATTTTCCTTAGAAATAAGGGATTTAAATGCCAAAGGAGATTACACAAATTGAATGGGAAAGGCAACAGTGTTTTGGTTTTCAAAATTAGGAAGGTGAGAGACTCTTAGAACTTAGTGTAGTACCAAGACTTATAACCGGTAGAACATTATTCCCACACAAATATATCCATAAAATAATTTGGTATTTTTCTCACTAGGAACCAGAGAAACTATCTATGCATTGAAAGGAATCTGATGATCTGTTTTGCAGGGAATGTGAAAGCATACGGAGAAGCTGACATTGGAAAGAACCACAATTTATACACAGCAAAAGCAGAGATCAAACTCAAGAAAAATAAAACACCAAGAAGCACCAAGAAAATTGGCAGTAAAAAGTAAAAGACAAGTCACTGCAGCAGTGATTTTCAAATTGAACTGAAGAACAAATATCAAGTGCTACAAAACTGGGAGCAGCCAGAAGAATTTAAAGTTAACAAGTCATAGCCCTTCTCCATGACAGCCCCAAGAATTTCAAACTAACTGCAGGTGTGCTTGTCTGGGAAGCAATTAAAGGCTGGAAATCATGTATGACAGAAAAGAAATAAGCTAAAGCAAACGTTAGCACCTGAAGAAAAAAAAAAGTGAATGCTGATGGCCTGTAGCTCCTCCAGAACAGAGGTGTAGCTGGCCAGAACTGTGCCTTGGGCAGTCCCCCTCCATCCTCTTCCTGTACTTTCTCTGGCTCTGGAGATTCTAGCAGCAGACAGCAGACAGGAACAGCAGCTGAAGTTCACTGCCACTGTCATCTCATTATTTTTGCTGCTGTTGCCCATATTGAGCACCTCCAAAAATCCATTTTAGGTGGCAAAAAAACAGGGTGACAGCTCCCCCACCAGCAACAGCAAACTCCAGGTGCTGCTGCTCCACAGGATTATATTTCATTGCCACACATGCTGCTGCTGCTGCCACTTGCTACTGGGCTGAAGCCAGGAAGTGCAGGGGGAGCAGGGGAGAGGAGGGTGAAGCATTAACACTTTGGTGCCACCCCTCCCCTTAGGCACCTTAGGCACTTTGGTGCCACCCCTCCCCTTAGGCAGCACCTAGAGCTTGTGCTCCAGTCACACTCCCATCGGCATTCTCCAGAAGAAAAAAAAAGGGGGACAATGCACCACACACACACACACACACACACACACACACATACACACACACACACACGCCCCATCGAAGTAATAAAGCAAAGGGCAAAGTTATGAGAGAAGAGTCAAGGGGCACATCTACAATGTGCTTTACAGCAAAGTAGACTAATTGGCTACAAAGTAATGCATCACTGTCTATATGTGCAATGGTATTAAGCTGCAGTAAACTCATTTACACTAGAGTGAGATAGTATTGTGGGGGATAGTCTATCTTATGATGGTATAATTTACTATAATTAAATGCAAGTGTAGATGCTGACGGCAGGGGCGGGGGTGGAGAGGGGAGTTCCCAGTTAGCCCAGCCAGCCAGGGGCCAAACTCCTGCCTGCTGCCTAGCCACACAGCTCCACACTTCCAGCACCCTTATGCCCCAACCAGCCCCCCTGCCACCCAACACTACTACCTGGAGCCTGGGGCTGGCCCTCTGTGCTCACTAGTAGCCTGGGTTTGCTCTACCCAAGCTCAAATTGCTGCTTGCACATCACAGGCACAGAGTCTACTCCAGCTCAAACTGCTCTCAAGTTTATTGCTTCACATTAACTACATGTGTAGATACACCCAAGCAGATGTAATTAAGTAACATCAGCAAAGAAACTGAAAAAGCATCCGAAAGAGGAGGTGATAGCAAAACACAATATCAATTCATTATGGTAATCATGGGCAAGTCTGTACCAGCTAGAGGACCTGTTAAGAATAAACAAGAGAGTGCACACATCTACACAAGACACTTAACTTCACATTAGCATAGTTTACTGTGAAGTAAGCATGTGTGTCTACATGCGAACATGCTTACTTTGCAGTAAACTTCCCTAATCCTGAATAAATTTGCTACCTGCAAATGCAAGTAAATTACCCGAAATTAGTAATGGTGTCATAGCACTCGTGTGGATGTCTGACCAGGATCAAAAATCTGATCCTGGTGAGCCATCCAGAAGACAGTAGGAGATAGCTCCCTGTCCCTGGGAGTTGTCTGGTGCCAGAGCAGGCTGTGCCACAGGATCCCAGGCAGGGACAATGTCTCCGTGCCCCAGCACCTGCGAGCTCCAACCCCCCCTGCTCTGACATCACACTTGAGGCATGCTGGCTAGGAAATCCTTATTTCTCAGTCTCCCTTAGCCACTGCAATGGAAGAGCTGGGGGCTGGGAGACCACTTTTCTAACCCATCCAAATCTGCCTGAATCCATTCGCTGTCCACCCATGTGTTTACTTTCCCCATAATTTGGTGTTGTCTACAAAATGGGACAGTGTTCTCCATTGCCCTCATCTAAGTCACTGATGAAGATATTGAACAGCACCGGTCCAAGGACCCCACTGCCCACATCCTTCCAGGTTGACATTGACCCATCCACCACCACTCTCTGGGTGCATCCCATAAAACAATTCCCCACCCACCTGACCATGTAATCATCTATTTATTTTATGTCTACATGAAGCAGCAAGCCAACCAACAAAATATGTGGAACATCTTTGTGGCTTGTTTGTAAGGCAACATTAACTGAACATGTTGCAGATGTGGATGGAGGGACATGGGGGATGACAGAACAGCCCTGATCCTGATGCTGAAAATGGACTGCTGGGGCTCCTCCCACCAGAAATATGGCAATACCTGAGCCTGTGATTCTTTCCTGCTTTTTGCTGCAGCCTCTCTGGGCACTTTAAAAAATGCCAGGTTGTAGGAAGCTGGGGTATATATTGGGTTTTTTTCAGAGGTCCTGGGGCGCAGGACCCCAGGACTTTCGTTCCTTGACTCCAAGGTCACAAGTCTTAAAAACCTATGCAAGCAGGTGAAAGGAATCAGAACTTGTGGCAGAGGTGATATCTTATTCCTTTTGCCTGTAGACCAATATGGCTACTACCTGTATACATGCAAGCGGGTGGACAGCCCTGGGCCAGGAACCAGTTCTGGGAATGTCCAAGGTGGGGTCTGATAATTAGCTAATTGAGGTCTGGAACTGGACTGGGGCTGAAAAAACCCAGCTATTTGTCATCCTCAGCCCTGACAGTCCCAGGTCTGGAACCCGTTTAGGATTAGATGCAGCCCTGGGTCCAGGACAGAGTTGCCCCATGCTTGATCTGCAGGATCAGCATTGGGGCAGCTCCACATTCCCACTTAGGAACAAGAATTTTGTAACACAGGCTTGACCTATATCTTTCGCTTTCAGCACTACAGCAGCCTTCTCCTACTTAAACTACCTAGCAACAATGTCAGCAGTGGCAACAGTCCCTTGATACAAAGATAGCAGTCTTCCAGCAAACAGGTAAGTGCAGAGGCTGATCCAAGATCTTCATGTCCGACTGCAAACAAGGCAAGCAGTTCTGAGAGGAGGGGCTTGGGCTGGGAGACCCGTATCTCTCCCTGTAGTCACAGGGCTTCAGCTAGAAGATAAGAGTCACCCAACATAAGCTCCATGACTACTGACCTCAGGCTGGGAAATAAGAGTCTTCCAGCACTGGCCCCGCAGTCTTGGAGCCAGCGCTGGGAGTTCCCTGTTGGTTGGGGCAGGGGAGCCTGTTCCCCAACCCAGCTCTGTAAGCATGGAGCTGGGAGGGGAAACAGGCTGGTGAGCTTGTTCCCCAGTCAGCTCCACACTCACAGGGCTGGGTGAGGAACAAGCGCCCAGTCCGTCTCCCCCAAGTTCCAGGCTCATAGAGCTGAGCAGGGACAAGCTGCCTAGCCTCTGCCTGGAGTGCAGGGTGGGAGCTGGGAATGCAGGGACAGATCCCAACCCTGTGCCCCAAATGAGTGATCGGAGGAGGAGGCAGCACAGGGAGTGTTTACATGGCTGGTCCCAAAGAGTGAGCAGGGAGTGGGGTGGCCATGTTAACACCCTTTCATTATTCTAAATCCATCATCCATGACAGGCAATTAGCTAGTTTTATTTATAACTCGACTTAGGACGCCATGCACTGGTACAGGCTGAAGACTGACTGAACAGGCTACCCAGAGAGATTGTGGAAATCTCCATCTTTAGAGGTTTTTAAGACCCAGCTAAACAAAGCCTTGGCTGAGATGATCTAGTTGGGGATGGTCCTGCTTTAAGCAAGGGGTTGGACTTGATGACCTCCTGAGGTCCCTTCCAACCCTAACTATCTATGATTCTACTGGGGCCTCAATTTGGGTCAGTTCTACTAATCTGCTCCCTTGGAAGGAGTGGCTATAATATGGGAATCATCCTACCATCATCCAAATTGCAGACTGATACAAAGATTTCATTTACCTTCTTTGTAGTGACCTTACACTCGTTGACTGTTCCTTTTACTCCCTGATTGTCAGATAGTCCCGCTGAATGGACTGAAAGCAATCTTTATGCTTTCGAGGTACTTTAATTTTTGTTATTCTCATGTTTGATGTCTCCAATAAAGTGCTCCTTAATTTTGTTTTTCTATTGCCTTAGTAGAACTTTACATTTAGGTTGCCAGAGTTTATGCTTTTGTTATTTTCCTCATTTGGACATGACTTCCATTTCTTCAGAGATGCTCTTTTGCCTTAAATAGCCTCCTTTACACCCCCAATTAAGCATGCTTGGTCTGTTTTAGTCTGCTCACTATTTCTTTTTTTTTCCATCTGTGGTATGCATTCAATTTGTGCCTCCGATACAGTGTTGTTAAACAGCACCATGATACCTTCAATGTTTTAACTCTCTTTGTTGCCTTTTTCAAGTTGTGGTCACTCTTACAGAGTGGTTCCACAGCATTTGCCACTTGGACTAAACCTCGGACGCTACTTGAGACTAAATTTAAAGTGGCCTGTCATCTTGTGGATTTCAGGACTAATTCTGCCAAAAACCAGTCACTTACAGTGTCTTGAAATGTAGGGCCAGGTTCTGTTGGAAATGTACTTGGATTTAGGTACCTCTGTGTGATTCTATTCCATGTCTCTGAAAACCGTTAATATAAAAATTGCATGGGTCCTCCTCCTCACTGCTTTTTTGTGACTTGGTTGTAATGGTCATATAAAAGGATGTTACTAAAATAGATGCATGAATGGATTTTCAGGGACTTGAACAGGGTGCAACAGAATCACATTCAAGCACCGAAGTCCACTCAGAACCCTAAAAGGTGGACTGGCCCTTAGTGTCTGCTGCCTGCCATGAAGTGAGAATTATAGGCAAAGACCAAAACACCATGGAAATGTTGAATCCCAGCAATTATGAGACTCTAATGCAAATCACTAAACCTTTTGCTGAAGTATGGGACTAGGAAAAGCTAAGGGAAAATAAACCTGGATTTTGACCCAGATGATGTTTGGATCAGACTTTTTATCCAAGGAATAATTATAGAAGTAAAAGGCAAAAAAACACTTATCATAAGCTTCAGAGACTTTTAAGAGAGATTTGGCATTCTTTATCATAACTTGCCCTGAAAGTCTGGAAGTATTACGGCATGCTATAAAAATAATAAATATCATCGAGGCTTTAAACCAAAGCGCAGCTTGAACTCTTCAAGCAAACACAGATTTAAGTTTTAATATAGAATGACTATCAAACAATGCTTTCACCTCTCCTGTTTGGCCTTGCCATTGACTTCATTATGAAAAAGCATTAATGTAATAGGATACAGGCATCATATGACTTAACAACAATACACTAGAAGAATTCATTTTGCCAGCAATTACATTTGTGTGTGAGGGTGAAGGGCAGTGTGAGGCATACCCACACTGGGCAGCACTAAATAACATGTGTAGTCAGGATTCTTACATTTTCTCCAGAGGTTCAGCTTTCGTTTTTTGAGCGGGTGGATGTGTGAACTGGCGGCAGGAGCTTCTTTTGTACCTCCTTTGTTAACTGTTGTGCATACTGGCAGGTGCAGTAACCTTTTCTTGTTAGCTTTGGGCTATACAGAATTTCTACATAGAAGTAAAAGTTTATGCCAGGTTGTAGTTTCTAAAGGTGTCAAAACTGAATTGTGAGCAACGTGCTAGTAATACTTCAAACTATTCTGATTTTCACTTCGTAATTAGTGCTAAAAAGCTGGAACAGGGAGATTCAGAATTTGTAGTGTAACAAACTATTTGCTATCACCCAAACCACTACAATGCACAATAGGAGGTAATATAAATTGCTCTCCCTACAGCCAGGACTAGCTAGGAAGCTTTCTGAGCCACTGATGTCTATATTTAACAAATCTTAGAATATAAAGGAAGTTCCAGGGGACTAAAACAAGCAAATGCTGTGCCAATATTTAGAAAGGGTAAAAAGGATGATCACAATGACAAGAGCTTATTAGATTGACATTATTCCAGACAAAATCATAAAAAGGCTGTTATGTAATACAATCAATAAAGAATGGCAACGAAAACCAATGCAAATCAAAATGATTTTATAGATAATGCTCAGTGTAATGCAAACTCAGTATTGCTTTTGATGACAGCACAATTTTGGCTGCCAAGAACAAGACAAACTCAAATGTAGACTGTGCTGAACAGGTCAGATAGGTAGGGAACCTGTACTCCACAGAGATGAGGGGTAATGGATAACCACCTGAATGTCAGTTCTCAGTTCAACAGTGGCACTTTACAGAACAAATGCATTTTTTGGCTATATAATCAGGAGAATACATTAGAAGCAGCAGAGAGTACTGTTACTTCATATGATGTGTGAGACCACTATGGTTCAAATTACTATGTAACTTACACACACTATGTCAAATTACAGTTTCCACCCTCTGGACCTGTGGACCTGGCCCTTCTGTTCCTCATTTGACTCTTTCCTGCCTAGGACAGCAAAGCAAAAGTAACTTTGTCCAGGCATTTCTATGTGGAGAAAACTTGGCTCTATCCCTAGGGATATGCAAGCTCCTCTGTGAAACTCATGAAGGGTAAGACAGAGGACATATGCCTTTACTTTTTCACTTTTGGCTTTTTCAGTCTTGTTCTCTCCCTCTGAAACCTGCAGGAATATCAGCCACTGTAAATACCTTAGAACAGTGGTTCTCAACCTTTTTTGTACCAGGACCCATTTGTAAACATCAGTGGCCAGTCCTGACCTGACCCACTGCCCCCAGCCCCCAACCCCTCAGTGTGTGGGACAGGAGGGGCCCCAAGCAGCCCCTTGCAGGATGGAGCTCTGCCAGCCTGCAAGGGAAAAGCCACAATTAACCATGGTTTGTTTCCTTTAAAGGAAACTCCATTTTGTTCGTGACTCTTAAGTATCATTTTGTGACCCACAGATTGAGAAACAATGCCTTATAAGACGAAAGAAAAGCAAGGAGGAAAAAACCTCAGAAGACAAACAAAATCCTGAGCCCTGAGCTAAAACATAAGAATTTACATTTAATTTAAAAATATAAAAAATGGAATAACATGTTGGAAAGGTCTTCAGAAAAATGCTGGAGCAGTAATGCCTGGCTGAGCTGCTGGCCACAACAGAAGGAAATGGTAGGGGACTGATAGGTCTAGTCTTCTGCCAAGCTGCAAGTCCCAGCAGGGGTGGATCCAGGGCAGGTGTGTGTGTGTGGGGGGGGGGGATAGGGGTGCACTCACACCCTCTTTCAGCTGTATGCCACATGCAGTGAGATCTCTGAGATCACAATCTTGTCAGAACAGCTTTTCCTAGAGCCACTGATTTGGTGTGGCTCTGAAAGCCAGGAGCTGAGTGCTGCTACCACTCACCCCTCCCACTTCCCCTGCCACTGAATTCAGCAGTGGACAAAACAGTGAGGGCATGGGGGAAGATGGGACTGGCAGCAACAAGGCATTCATCTGCTCGCTTCCAAAGCCACGCTGACAGGCCAGTGAGCTCAGAGTGCTCACTGTGCATGAACTGCGTGTTTCTGTGGACCACAGAGAAACAGATATAATGTATAAGCATTTTTCCTCTGGATCCCTGGTTACAAATCTAAATGTTGAGAAATTTCACTGATTTCAAGTAATCCTTTATCCATGTAGTAGTAGCCTGCCTTACAATGGAGATCAAAAATGAGTAGAGGTGGTCAGATTTTCACTGAAACGTATTGAGGAAAATCAAGTAGAGGGGTTTTTGTGTTTTTATTTTACCAACTTGAAACTAAACCACAGAAGCACAATAAAAAAACCCAGATGTTATGAGCACCCCTCATAACATTCACTTTATTATTTTTTGATGATTATTTAGACTACACATCTACCTCACTACTCCTTTAACATAACCCAAGATGAAAATCAACTCCAAGCAATAGAAACCACTTAACTCAGAGTGAAAAAGCTGTTAATTATATTGGTCACTGTGAAAAGAGAAAGTTCCAGGCAGGTACACATCTCGGATACTATTTTAATAAGCACCATAGTAAATGAACAACTGTTCTGGCAGTTTGCTAGACTAAATGGGAAACAAATCCAGAGTAATAAGTGACTCTAGTCCAAACTTTGAATCTTACATTCTCAGCTTGTAAGAGGATTCAAATGAAATACAAAAGGATTTATTTTGCACTATGTGTATAAATAGCCTATGAACTGAAGCTTTGATGCTTCTGTCACTAAGTTGTAGAATACTGCTTGTCTCATAACCTGGACCTTGTTCTTTCATTCACTCCCCGTTATTGACGTAACACTAAATGGAAATGAATGAATGTTTTGGGCAAATGACTACACGAAGGATTTTTCTAGAGGGCATGCTTTCCATTATTGATTATGCATACTATACTTAGAGTGGGATTTGGCTTCAGCATTTGATAGTTTTGACCCAATTTACAACAGGATTGTGTGTTTTATTTTAAAAAGTGATTAAAATAGGCCTCTTTACTCCTTTTATAATGGAATGGACTTGCTGACATTTGATCAAATACAAAAGCTCAGCTGATGATGCTAACTTACTGTTTGCTTCAACACTAGACATACAAGTTGGTTGAGATAAAAAGGAATAGCTAATCACATTTAAATAAAATGAATACTGGATAGAAGCCAATCTTGAACTGATGGTAAGCCAGATTGCGCCAGTGCATCTTGTTAAAATAAATCAGTTTGATATACCATTTATGAGCAGAAGATAGAAAGAAAGGGAAGGTCTCCCTAGATGTTTCAAATCATGCCTGAGGTAGGATGTATACTGTTTACTGTATCCGATTCTGGAATCTTGAAATAATATGTCTCATTAATTTAAATATCATGGACCTGTTTTGCCACTGTTAGTAGTACCTGCCTACCTGTAATGTTTACACGAGGAGTGCAACTACACAAGATGTTTACTGCAGAGTAGACTATTAAGCTGCATAGTAAATGTTGTATGTCTACACATGCCTCTATTAGGTTGGAGTAAACTAATTTACTCTGCAGCAGGATAGTACTTGTAAATAACTCTACAGCAGCACACACTTAGATGCTGCCCCAGTTGACTGGTGCACAAGGTTGCTTCAGTGTTGGGGCTGCCTGTCAGATAGGCCTGTGCTGAAGCACCCTCGTGCCCCAGCCAGCCCCTCCACAGCACATTGAGCCAGGGGAAGCAGCTCTGGGTTGGTAGACTGATCTCCCAAGTCCCCTGATAACCAGGGTTGCTCTGAACTGGCTCAACATATTGCGATGCCAGGTGTACATGTAAGTGCACACCGAGGAGAAATAAACCTGGGTGCAATAAGCACCAGAGTTTATTGTAGCACATTAATATGCACATGTAGATGTGCCCTAGGTGTAAAAGACACCAAGGAGTCAAGGCCTATGTGTTATTATTGTGAATGAGCTTCACCTTACATTAATTAGTTTTTCTGCTCTTTCGAATATTTTGCTCTCTTTCTATTGCGGTTTCATCTCTCTAAGGTTAAGAATTTTAAGGGTAGATATGCAATTAATAACTTTGATCTTGAATGTTTCCCTATTTGTTACCCTAAATACAAGGACGTTGTTTGTATAACTGGGAACATAATTTAGTCTTTTCAAGCTCTAAGCACAATAAAGATATGTTAAGTAGAAGAACTGATGAAGAAGAGAGAGCAGAAAGTGCCTTATACACTTAAGGGTCACTTGATCTGAGACACAATTAAGCTCATCAGGATGCATCTCAGGCACATTATGGTTATACTAGCATTATCTCTAGTGACTGTAAATACATTTCCTAGATAAACAAATTGCATACGACTGATATAATGCAAAGAACAAGCAGAAACTAAAGTGGACAGAGAGAAAGGTAACAAGTTGCTTTTCAGCTCTCTCAAATGCTGGGGCCACAGGGGGCCAAAGCAGGAATGACATGGCATAGTACAGCCTAAGGTCAATGGCAGCACTGAGTACATTGGTGCTACTCCAGAACAACCAGTCTATTTACTCCCCCACCACACCGTGCAAAGGTGGGGGAAGTTTCAGGCTTTATAATCTGAGAAACACTGGCTGTCTGCCACAGGAAATTTTTAAGCTGCAATGGAGGCAGCACAAAGCAGCCACAACCATACCTGAAAAGTTGATCCCTTTCTTTCTCCAAGTAATCTAGTATATCACCTTCATTGTTTGTTTAGACTCTGGCTGACAAACTGTTTTGCAGCACAGTAATTTTAAACAAAGGTATTTTGCTAAAGCTATTTTCAGTAAAAGCACAGGTCTTCCACTATAAACCTTAAGATTCAAATGTAACAGAAATATCTGTGTTATTTTCATTATCTGGTTCATTATCATTTCATTATCATTATCTGGCTTTTGCATAAATCTGTTTAGACTGGAAACAATAGACAATGCTAGGGGCAGCCTAAATCTGGACCCCTAACTTCTCAAACATTAGATACAGATCATATGGTCTAACTCAAGATAGTTCCTAATGTACTAAAGAACACAGGCCTTGTGCAAAGAGACAGAGAAGGGAAGCCCATGTTGTGATAGCCACCTGTTGCCTCTGGAGCCTGATGTGTAAACTCAAGCAGTGGGGCTAGGTAGGAGCAAACATTCACTGCAGCTGCCTCCCCTGAAGTCCTGCCAGATTCCTACACAAAAATTCAATTAAGAGTAAAACAGTAGCTTGGCACTCTTAATTCCCTCTGCCTATCCTCCCCAGGTACTACTATGTAGCTTTAGGAGGGCCAAGTTAATAGCAGTACAGATCCCACTGGCAGCTGAGCTTGCCAGGGTGGGGGGAAGGGATTTGAAGAGCTATGAGGTCTGTTTCCCTCCCAATTCCCAAAGCTTCTCTGAAATGAGATGAAAGTATTCCTCACTCAACTTTGCTGAGTTTTCTTGCCTCTATTTAGCTGTCCTAGGTGTTCCTATGTAGAAAGCAAAAATGAACATTCCTTGTGTGCTTAACACCCCTGAGCTGGGCTTGCATATTATAAGAAGATATTTGATTTATTTAGACGTAAAAGAACACAAAAGGTACCTCCCATCACACTGTAGGTCCACTAAAAATTATAGGTGCACCAATATATCGGTTGCCTATCAGATTGGCACTGATAACAGGGACATTACATAATAGGCTATTGGCTTTTTTTGGCCATGCTGGAGTCCAGCTCCCAGGACCTGGGACTCAGCAGTAGGGGAAGAGTGGCCTGATTTATCCAGGCTTAAAATAGTCCCATGGCCCTGCCCAGGGTAGAAATTATGCTTTCTGGCCAGGGCCCTGGACACCTGGCCTGGGTTCCCTCTCCCCTGTGGAACTGGGGCCCCCATTTGCCTGGGTTCCCTTCTGCCTGTGAGTTGACCTTGAGCACAGAGAGCCCAACCCAGATACGGGGGCCTGAGCCATTTTCCATTCATACCCCATTCCCTTACTGACAGGCCAAGCAGGGCTGGAGTGGAGCAGAGCAGTGGGTACAGTGTCCCGGGAGTGGGCACAGTGCAGACTGCAGGCGGGAGCCAGGGCATGCACTGTAAAACGTGGCAAGTGCCACAAATATGTGACTGGGGTGGGTAGAGCTGTCTGGTCTAGCCCAGCCCAGCCCAGCATGACTCAGCCTGTAGTGCCCAGGGATCCACACCCCAGGGGCTGGGGTAGCCACTCCCCCATGCTATGTGTAGTAGGGTTCTCTCTCAGTCCCTCAGCTTGGGTCACCACCTGGTCCCTAGCTGGGACTAGTCCCAGTCCCGGGCTGCATGACTCCAGGATAGCATTTGTCCCAGATTCACAGCATCCTGCAGGGATCAAGAAATGGTGGGTTTCCCCTTGCAGGCAGGCAGCATTCTAGCCTGCAAGGGGAAACTTGCTTAGGGCTGCTGAAAGTGGGACGCAGGGGGCCCACATGCATGACAGCACACATGAATGTGGTCAGGAATACAGCCAGGCAGCATGAAGAGCAGCTCCCTGCAGGTAAGCCTATGGAGGGTAAGGGGCATCAGGGAGGGTCATGGCAGGGAGCAGATGGAGGCCTCCATGTTGAGGGAGAGAGTAGGGCAGGGGCAGGGGCAAGGGCAGGAGCAGAGGGGTCTACCCAGCTAGGGCAGTGCATGGGACCCAGGCCAGGGCAGGGAGCAGGGTGGAGCCACAGGCGGCTCATCCAGAGGACATGGGGGGAAGGATGCCCACCACTGTGAGCACCCTCTGGGGGAGACATGAGGGGCACCCCCCCAGATTTGTAGGATGCATGCAGGTTGTTCACTGTGGGTTTGGGGATCCCCACCCTGCTGCCTTTCCCACATGAGCCCTGGAATGGTGGCACACCTGCTGCCTATTTAGCAGCAGTGGCAGCAGTGAGTTGTGCCCCCTGAAGCCAGGCAGCAAGGGGGCTCCCTGGGCAAAGGCAGCAAGGCTGGGAGCCCCAAGCCCACAGAAGGCAGCCTGCATCCACCCTCTCCCTGCTCAACTCTGCTCCAGCTGTGGCAGAGGGGGGCAGAGAGGACTGGCGGGCATATGTCACCCTGCCCTTAGCCCAGGCTGGAGTCCAGCTCCCAGGACCTGGGACTCAGCAGTAGGGGAAGAGTGGCCTGATTTATCCAGGCTTAAAATAGTCCCATGGCCCTGCCCAGGGTAGAGAAAGGAGAGGGGGAACCTGACCCAGATCCCACCCAGCAAGTCTCACACCTTCTCCCTCAGCCCTGCTGGGCAGGGTCAGGCAGCTGCCTCTTGGCGCTTTTACATGTGCTCAGGGGGCAGGAGGGGTGGCACTTTAATTAGAGAGGCTCTGAGAGCTGCTTTAATCGAAGTGCCACAATGTCTCATGTATCAACATTCCTGCACTTAAAAATGGTAGCAGGGGTGCTTGAACTAAACCTCATTTGACCATACCACCATTTATAAGTACAAGGATGCTGATACATGAGACACAGAAGGCTGCTGCAGCACACCAAAAAAAAAAAGGTTTATGTCAGTAGTTTAAAATGCTTTGCATTATTTATTATTAAATATCACTTACTGGATTGTCATCGGCCAATGTGGCTGGTCAATAATTGGCTATTGGTATAGGTCAAGAAAATCTTTATCAGTATACCCGTACTAAAACCAGAAAGTATAATACAAATATTGGAGAACAGTTATCAACTATTTAAAATCCTTTTGGTTCCTGAGTGACAAGAGGCAGAAGGCAAAAATTTGTGCAGGTGATATGTGCATTGCACAACCAGTGTGAACTTGAAAATTTGGGGTTGTGGAGCACTTGGCAGCATTTGAGGGGAGAAAGGGATGACCTATGTTGTACAGGAAGGGAACGGTAAGGTGTGCTAACCTTCTTGGTTGGTCACTAGATGTAGCAATAGACAGATGTTTAACAACGCATAGGAATAGAGCTAAGAAAGCAAATACACAACAAGAGTGAACTTAATATGTCCTGACCAAATCAGACCAATGTGACAAAGGACAAAAAAACCAAAAAACAAAACGTGATTACTTATGTACCAAAACTACAAGTCTGGCTAACAAGGAAGAAAATGTTGCTTTTATAAGTGGCCAGAAGCAAGCAGAACAGAAAGTTAAGTCATTATACAACAATATTACCCCTTTAAGAGTACATCTTAATACTATACGAGGTGCCACTTCAACTTGAGATTTTTCATTGCATTTAAACTGTTTACTGGTAATTTTATTCATGACATACACCTTGCACAGAGTGTTTTACCTTAGATGTGGTTGCACTTTGCTGCAGATGGAAATGGTTGCCACTATTATAGAATTTTTTAATCATGTAAAGTTTCTTCAGTTTTATGAAACTATTTAAAGCCAGATAGATATGTGAATGTGTGTGGGGATAATTTTTAAAAGAGCAGTAGGAGAGAGATTGTGAGGGTGAAGCAGGAGAAAAGCCAATCAATAAGGGAAAGATGAAGAGCACAACATGATGTAGAAGAAGAAAGGAAAATATATAAATGGCAAGTGGGAGAGGGCATGAGAAAAGGTAACAACAGTTTCAAGATAACGTGGAAAGTGAACTAAGTGGGACTAACAAGGAGATCTGTCTCTTTAAAAGAAAAGCAGTCCTGTTGAGAGAGCCCAGCTTCAGAGCATTCAGATAATGAAGAAGTGCTCCACTGGGAACATAAAACCCCCAGGGAGAAAACAGAAGGGAAAGCAAGCTGTGGGCTGAGCTGCTGGCTGCATGAAGGAGCCACTTTGCTGCACTGGGGTTAGAGTCAAAGGGGAGCCCCTCCTTGTGTCCAGGACAAGAAAGCAGGATTCTGTTTTACTTGGTTTTTTTTTCTTTAAACACTGTGTTTCATTTGGAAGGACTGGCTGAGGAGCTCCTCAGACAGTAAAACCCTCTTACAAAAGCCATCGAACTAGGGAATCTGCTTACAGGGAAGTAAATGGAGGAGGGGATGGAGGGCAAGGAGAGCAAAGACACCAGGATGTAAAAAGGGAAAACAACAAACCCAAAGGGGATAAGACCATTGCATGCTGTTACAGTGCAGTTTAGAAAGTTCACTGATATTGCTACCATTAAATACGTGCATAACAAAAATAACTCTAATGGATATGGGCTGATTTGTTTTTGCTATTTCTGGAGAGGAGAGAGCTTTGGGAGAGGAGAATAATAGCACAAGTGTTTTTTCACCTGGGCTAGAAACCTTTGTAAAAAGTTTTCAAGGTGTATGCATGAAGGCTACCTTTGTGTTTGCTAATGAACAGGCAGATATTTGAGGAAGCACTGCAATCCTTTACTATCCCTCTTATTTTTCCTTTCCTACCCCACTTCTTTCAAAAGTGTTCTATGCTGCGGCATCCTTCCATCTTTCCTGGAAGACGGTCATTACTTGGGTCAGCTGACTGGATCAGTATAAAATAAATCAACATGTTTTTCTGTGGGAGTTTAAAGACACCACTTCTGCAGTTCTCCCAACACAAGTAAAGGGAGATCAGATTAGATAGCCAAACTCAGAGTTTCGGCGTGGCAGCTGAATGCCAGGCTACTGCAAATGCCTAATGTGAATAATTGTATTCCATCAACTTGTTTCTGCCCCTATCCCCTGCATCCCTCTGCTTGTCACACCTTGCAGTAGAAACATATAAGTTGTTGGAAAAGAAAATTTTCAGTCTTCAGGAGATAGATTTTGGCTGTCAAAGCAATAACTCCTATCTGTAAATTTGTTGCTACTGAAGTTAGGTTTTAATCTGAGATGTTTATTATAGTGGAAGTATGGTATAGTTTATTATAGTGGAAGTATAGTTTATTATAGCAGAAGTATTTGTGCTTCATTCGCCTATCATCTGAATAAGCAGTTGTTACTGATTTGCAGAAGTATGTATCACTATTTTAATATAATCTAGCAAGCATATTCTCTTTTACAAGTATTATCTAAATTGTGCTTGTTACTGCTCTACCAACCATTAAGCCTCCTGACATTTCTAAACCTTGTACTAATTTACAGGCTTTCATCATTTAATCAAACAATGTATAAAAGCTGAAGTGAAACTATAACATGTTAGGATTTATCCAACACCTGCAGGATATTAAGCACAAGCAGCAGTAACCCCCCTACTATACCAATGCTCTTAGTAATGTTTAAGGCCTAGTTGAAGTTGTCGTTATTAAATACACAGAAATGGATGCTGTCTGTTGTTTTACAAAATACGCATATATTAGAAAACATGGCTATTTAAAATGAAATAGAAACTTTCTTACTGTCTCTACTTATTGATGAGACACTGCATAAAAGCATATGTTTTAAACCTTTAGTGGTGCAACACCTTATCTGAAATTAAGAAAGAGTGAACACAGAGGCATCCAACTCCTTAAACATTCTGGCAGATGGCAGGCGCCTCTATGTAATGTAGATGCTGTTATGTCACCTTGAGCATATTTTCCACATATGCCTCTGTAAATGAGAACTTCATACATTTTAATGTTTTGTTTCCCATTGCTATTTTCATGGTGGGAATGACCTTTTTCAGACCATTCAAAAATCTAATGTTAAAAGAGAACAGCCCCAGCCAAAATGAGAAACGACACTATATGAACGCAAATAAAGTCCTTTAATAACCACCCAGCTTACTGCAATGAAAGACCTCCTTAGAAAGTTCCAGAAAACACTGCAAAAAGTCACCATGTACGTAAAGAGAAAAGTATAGATTTGTAAAAATGCTTGAGGTAAATGTGAATAACGTGTAGGAAAGCAAAACTTTCCAGGCAGATGTTGACACATCTCAAGCAAAAAAAACCCCAAAACCAAAACGCACTCCCCACCCCAACTCTGACTTCTGAGGAGTTGCAAGAAGGGAATGGAGAGGAAAGCAGAGATTCCCAACTCAGTGCATTAGCACTACCCTTTGAAATGATATAAAGTTCGTATTTGCATTTGCATATTTGTTCGGTTAGCGTACTGACTAACATGTAATAGCTACCAGGCCTCACCAAGGAAACTACTTTTATTATCCAACTAAAAGGCCCCTCACTTCACTTTCACCCTCATCCATGTCCCCTGTCAGTCTCAGTTGTAGCCCATATATGCCCATCTTGTGCACTGAACTAGGCAAAGGGCTATAGAAAAAAAAATTAAATATGGTTATAGTATCCTCATATACATATTGCCCTGGAATATTGTGAAAGGTGCTTTTCAAAAATCACGTAATAAGCTACTATCCTTTCTACTACTTACAAAGGGAATAAAAAATGAACCTTTTGGCTAGGGACAGAAGTTTTACATAAACCAGTTTAAATGATCAGAACCTGGCTTAAACCTGTAATACAAGAGAAGCTGGGTGCACATAAACCAGTTTCAAAATGACTGAAACTGGTTTAAAATAAACCTGGTTGAATGTAGTATCAGACAACTGACTTGAGTCAAACTGGTTTATGAAACCTGAATTAGCCACATGAACATTATGCAGAAGAGCAGTCTTCCCACAACTAGATCCAAAATGTCCACGTCTGAGAGGAAAGCAAGGGAATAGCAGAAATGGCATTTACAGGATGACTAGCTAGTTTGCATGGGTCACTGCAAACTTAGAGACCATCAGGCAAAAGACTAGGTTCTCTTCCTCGCATCTTGGGAGAACAAGGGATGTTTTATGCTTTCTTTATTAGTCTTATCTGGATGAATGCTTTTGATTTGTATCAGTAGGTAATAGGATTTCTCAAAGGAGGAGAACTCTACAAACCAGAAGAGAACAGCTGGAAAACAATGACTTGCTGGGGTTAAATACTGGGGCACCTAATCGTTTTAACTTGGAATTTGTTCACTCCAGTTCTGTGCGAGGCCAAAGAGAGTTTTCTTAAATAATAATTAATGAAAACTGAGTAATATCTTTAATCAAATCCTTCCTAATAAGCTCTGGCCATAGGTTTATCAAGACCCAGAGCAGCAAATCAGGTTGCCTGAATGATCTCTATTTCATTCAGTTTATGTGCGACACACTGTATTTACTTGAATATAAGATGAGCCTGAATCTAAGACAACCCCCAATAATTAGATCCTATATATGGAAAATATATAGTTTTTTTATAATTTTCCAGGTATAGACTCAAAGTGTTGGAGGGTTGCCTTGAATTGCCCCCTCCCCTGCCACTGCTACAGCTCGGAAAGCAATGGCTAGTGGGTAGGTAGCCCCTCTGTCCTGCCCGCTACTTCCCCCCTACAGCGTTCCTGCTCTCCTACCCCATCCCCAGCTGCTCACAGCCTCTGCCTCTTCCCCCTACTCCCTCAGTCTCTGCCCCTCCCAAACGTCCCATGTCTGCCTCTTCCCCCACTGCTCTCCAGTCTCTGCCTCTTCCTCCCCTTCCCCACAGTCTCTGCCTCTTCCCCTCCTCCCCCACTCCCCTGCCTTACTATCAGACCCTGCTTAGGCTGCTCCATCCAGGGGGTGGGAAAGGGGTGTGAAGGGAGAGGGAACAGGATGACCAGAGAGAGGGGGAGGGACAGAAGCTGCAGAGGGGAAGCGGAGGCAAGGCAGGAGGCTACCGCACGTCTGACTCTGACCCTAACCTGGGCTCAGGGCCGCAGATGCTGCCTGCTCCTCCCTGCATGTCATACACCAATATAACAAGGGGCTTTTTTCCCCATGCTGATTGAGGGAACAAGCCTTGTCTTATATTTGAGTAAATATGGTATATCAAGTAAAGTGTATTTGAGCTGCCGACACATACCACGTACATCAAACAACTTATAAACATTCTGAACAGCTTATATATGTTTTTGAGGCCTCAAAATGCCAAGCTGTGGAACTGTTAAATAAATCAAAACCTGCACTTATTGTCCATGTGTATACAGAACCTCACTGACCTTCAAGCATAGCATTTCCAAGTTTTATTTTAATGATTATTACCTTCACTGAAAAAGCCTTTAAAGAGTTTTTTTAAAAAATCAGCAAGAGAATATATAGCACACCTTACCTGAACCAAATTCCATCCTTTTAGAGACTCAGCAATGATAGAGGTGACTGTTGCACATACTCCACCAAAAACCATCAGGTGATTAGGTCCATATTTTATTGCATCATAGAAGGCTTTGAGTCCTTTTGCATTGTCGCACTGGAAGGGAGAAAAAGGAAAAATTCTTAACTGGAAATCACTGACAGTATGATTATAAATTACAGTAACAATTAACAACAAATTACTCAGTAGACAAAACTTTTAGATACTGCAATGACTAAGTTTGATTTTATAGGGCCCAGACTTATAAAATGCAAGACAATCTCAGCTTGGGACCTCCTGGAAAAAAGAGCTTCTATGTGTCTAGCATTTGTGCAGGAGGCACCAAGGTAGCAAGGAGCGTCTCCCTTCGCCTTCTAATTCCCTTCTGTACTCTGCAACAGAATTTAAACATTGAAAGTGCTAGATATTAACTTGCCATAAAGAACAGAGCGCCAGGAGCAGATAATAAGTGCTAACATTTAACATTTCTGGGGCAGGGGTTCTCCCTTAATCTGAGTTAGATTTTTCTCAGGCAAATGTATTCACTTCTAAAATGTGCTGTGACAGAAGTATGTTGGGGGGGGGGGGGGTCATGGAATTTGGACACCAGTTTGTCACAAGAAAATATTACACATTGGCATCTGCTGCAAATGAAGAAGAAAAATGGAAAACCTTAACATTGTGTGTGCATACAAGTGCATAAAGAAATACCCTGCCTTTACATTAGAGAGATATAACCTGGTCAAAATGTCAAGGAAGTGTTCTGTTAGCATCCTATGACTAAAAGGCTTGATCACTATTATTTTTATTCTAAAACAAGGGGTCATCAATCTATAGCATTCTGGTCTGATGTGACCTATGAAGAGAATAGATCCTAACCACAGCAGCTCAGTCGGTCTGCAGCATGCTTCACCCAGAGGAGCAGAGGAGGCATCCCCAGGTGTGGTATATGGGATGTATCTTTAACAGGCCAGCAGTGGGATGACCCAGTCTCTCACCCCGGTGCTCTGTGGATGTGGTTTGTGGTGGTGGGTACTTGCAGTTCTCCCTGCAAGCTGTGAGCATGTGAGTTGCTTGCTCCTGTTCCTAATAAAAATAAAGCTGTTTACCACCCCATTGGTCTCTGCTGAATGGTGACTCTATTTTTATAAATAGTGGTACAGCTGCCTCCAATATTTCATTACCATAGGTAAATAAAACAGTTACTTTACTAATATCATCCCCTTTTAAAGAATATTAATTGTGTTGTTTTCTGTTAAAAGAACAGAGATTTCCACTAAGAAGTTGGCAAGCTTATATTAATCTTCTTACTGATTTAATATTTATTAAAAATGGTTCTATTTGAATATCAGATAAAATTATTATTGGCATTTGTCCCAAATGATGCAGTTTTGCACTTTGTGGGTGTTCTTTGCATGAAATAGTGCAAAAAAACCTGGCACAGACTTCCTTATTAATTTGATGGACTATTGGTAAACTCAAACTATAGAAATTAAGAATACAATTAGTTGAGTGAGGATCTTCCTTGCAGTCAAAGAGCAATTTATCTCAAGTGGGACTTGAATGACTTTACAACTAGGTCAAGCTCAACAACAGTTCAAACAATAACTCTTGGCATGAGGCTTAACCTGATCTCACTTTCAGCCAGGTCATATGACCTACCACCCTGTAGTTCTAATGACAGCATATTCCTTATTATACTAACTCCAACTTATTTGATGTGGCTGCTGACTTTTATAGTTACATGAAATTAATTTTTCACAGAAAATATGGTCTGTGGCAAATACAATCAGAATATGAGAGTATTAGTGAAAAAGCAGTGACAGGGATGTACGTATATTGTACATATAAAATGAGAAGAAAAATAAAATTTGTTATTCCAAAATCTTAAGATTTTCAGGCACATTTAAAAAGATCTCTGAATTAGTATGATTTCTACTGAAGCTGACCATACAATCACAGCCAATTGGACTGTATATCCTCTCTCTCAACCAGTGTCCAAATATTGCTTCTTCAGGCCCTAATCCTGCTAAGAAATCTACCTGCACACAGCCTCAATAAACTGAACTGGGTTTCATCTCAGTCACAAGGGTCCAAATGAATGGATTCCTTTGAAGAATCAGGACTTACAGTGTAAAGTTCTTCATGGCTGGGCATTTGTTTGCTTGTTTAATTTTACCTTTTTAAACTCTAATTTTTAAAAAGGCAACTACACAAAGGCTCTGAATATCCTACCACTTAATTCAGCCTCCTAATAGTCCCCCATGCATTGAGCACTAAGGTTCCCTAGAATAACAACCTGGGAAAAAGAACAATTGTTCACAACCAGCAAATGGGACCTCCCTGGCAGAAAAGAACAAGAAACACCCCCAGCTCTTCCTCCAGGGTTCAGAGAAAAGTCAATATTACTTTCTGATGAAGGATACTGAAGGCATCTGAGACATCCAGTAATAATAGCAGACAGCCCTTTTTAACCATTGCCAGAAGATTTTCAATGAATACAAATAATATAGTTTCTGTGTCAAAGCCAGGTCCAGACCAAAAGTACATTATTAACTTCCACATCAATCATCAAGTTCTGTGAAAATAGCTTTGCTATAACCTTTTCCATAATTTTTTTCCAAAAAAAAAAGGGAAGAACTAATTCAATTTTTTAATGTTGGTTATATCTATTTATACATACAAAACAATAAATTATGGGGCAGTTTACAGTTTCTGGTGCTAAATTTCCACGGTATTATTCATTAGAAAGTCCTTTTGCATTCAGTCTTAAGTGTCAGTGCTTAACATATCGGAAAATCAGGCCCTGTACACTAACAACAACAACAACAAAAAAAAGCTACAATGCATTGTTAATACTGTGGGGGATAACACTAATTTTAAAAAGTTCTAATTCTTTTACTATTTACGCTTTTGTTTAGTTTTTGTTTTTTCATCTCATTGGAAGTGTCTACACATGACATTTACTGTGCAGTTTCCTAATTAGCTGCACAGTAAATGTCTCAGCATCTACATGCACAGTGCTATTAGGACAGAGTAAACTAATTAACTCTGCCATAGGTTAATACTTGTAAATACAAGTATTATCTCACAGCAGTTTTTTTTTACTCTGCAGCAGTGCACACACAGACGATGATGGAGCTAGCTAGGGCATGCTCCACTGCTGAACCTTGGGGCTTTCTACCAGCCGAGGCTGTTCTGACCTGGCTCAATGTGCTGTGGTCCTGGGCACATATTCAAATGCAGTGCCTGACAGCAACAAATTTCAGTGCAATATGCACTGGAATGTATTGCAGCACATTGACTGCATGTAGAGATGTGTCCACTGGATGCATCTACAAGTGATATTAGCATAGAGCAATACATTTGGGTGAATCACCAGAGTTTATTGCTCCTGGGCACCACGTTTACATGTGTACCAAGGACTGAGGCACACGGAGCCAGGTCAAAGCAGCCCCAGCTGGCAGGAGGCCTGGTGGGGGTCAGCTTGCGAGCCTGAGGCTGCTCCATCCCAGCTCAATGTGCTGCAGAAGGGCTGGCTGGGACATGAGGGTACTCCAGTGCACAGCTAGCCAGCAGGCAGCCCCTGCACTGAAGTACCTTCATGCCCCAGCCAGCCCTGTCAGTGTCTACATGTGCACTGATGCGCACTAAATAATGCTGCTGCAGATGGTATTTGTATTTGTAAGTACTAACCTATGGCAGTGTTTATTAGTTTACTGCAACCTTATATGGGTACATGTGTAGACACGGAAAATCTTTACTGCAGAGCTAATTAGGCAGCTCCGCAGTAGAGGTCTCATGTAGACACACCCACGTATGAAAAATGAAAACAGAATAGTCAACGTCTCTTTTTATCTAGCAAGTTTGATAAATTTCTCACTCATTCCTCATAGAAGAACAGAATATTTTGAATCCTATAGTTTTGGAGGAGGAAGGTCTTTTGTTTTGGTGGGGGGGTGTTTGTTTGTTTTAGTTAGTATCTCTCAAATTTTCTCTCCACCCTTATACTGATTCCTTTAGTTGAGAGTATTCAGTGGTTTGTAACCAAAGTTGATTCAGTGATTTGTAACCAAACTGCCATTGCTATTAGATAAACAAATAACAGCAATCATGACTGCTTTCTCCATCTTCACTGGGCCAGAAGGTTGCACACCTTCTTTATAGGTCAGGAAACTTGTTATCCCAATCTATAATTCTGTTACACTTAAGAGAGCCCCAAATTTTCCAAGATACTTAGTTTTTGTTCTGTACATTGCTGTGAGACTACCAATTAGATTTAGGACTTTTCTATACCTCTGTAGGAGCAGTGATGAGGGTGAGCACTCTGCACATGCCTAAGCCGATACAGTCTTTGATAGGCTGACAGCAGCCACAGGGGATCAGCCCTAAGTGGATGTGGTGTGCTTCAACGGACTTGCATGAGCAGGTTGTGCTCAACTCTGTCCTTGCTGGGACACACTGCTGCAGCAATATAAACAGAGAATCATGGAAAAGTAGGGCTAGAAGGAACCTCTGGAGGTCATCAAGCCCAACCTCTTGCCTGAGGCAGAATCTTCCCTATCCAAACCATCACATACAAATCCCTGTATAACCCCTAAAACTATATTATCAACACTGTCACACAACTACAAGACATAGCACCCTAACTGGCCACAGGTAAAGCAGGGGGCCAATGGCAGCTGGTTTCCTCTTGCTGCAAGAGTCCTTAAACACACTTCAGAGATCCAAGGAAGAAGGCCACACACCCCACTACAGACAAAGGCAAAGCCCTTGGTTTGTAAGCCACTTCAGCAAGATGACTTAGCTTTTTATGTCAGTTAGGGCTCGAGTTTTAAAAGTATATTTTTAGACATTTAAAAATGCAGATTTGGGCTTAGAGAAATTTTCAAAAATATGTAGGTGCACTGGAACCTTTGAAATTTCCTTAGGCTACAATCTCAACCAGAAACACCTAATATGTCAAGCAGATTGACACCTAAGTACAACAGTACATTTAAAAAATGTGGGTATGAGTGGAGGTCAACACAAGATGTTAATGTACTATAAGATTACTACACAGTAAAATAATAAGCTTAAGCTTTATATAAGCAATAAGCTTTTCCTTGGACGGGGTCTACATGTGTGCCCTTCGGTAGCAAATTTGCTCCAAAAGGGAGCAATTCAGTGCAGGGCTACTCCAGCCCTGCTGTGCCCCACTACAGCAACCAGGAGGCACTCCAAACTCCCCCAGGTGCCAGGCCTAGGCTGGCAGGGGCCACTGGAGTTAGGGTCTAGTTTCCAGTGGGGGCTGGGGGGTGAGGAAAACTGTTCCGCTTCTCAGTTAGCTGCCTCTCAGCCTTGTGCTCCAATTTGCAGATTGGGACATAGGGCTGGGAAAATGTTCCCTCCCCCAGCTGTTCCTTCTCAGTCCCATGAGAGGAATCTCCCAGCTGGCAACGGGACATTTGCTCCCTGCCCCCGTCTGCTGATCAGGGTGTGGTGTGCATCAATGGATTTGCATGGGCAGGTTCTGCTCAACTCTGTCCTTGCTGGGACACACTGCTGCCCAGGGGAATGAACAGTTTCCCTGCCCACTGCTGTCTAGGCTGACCAGGAGTAATTTATTCCCAGTCAGCAACACACTACTGCACAGTAGTTACTGGACAGTTAATCTCCTCCCTATACAAGTAGCAAACCACAATGCAGTAGACTAATCTACCCTGCAGTAAACGCTACACATGTGTAGACAGTAATGCTTTACTGTGCAGTAGATTACTCTACTGTGCAGTAAAGCATCTTGTGTAGACACACCTAGTGACTGTAATACATGCTACATGGTACAAACGTTCATAGCATTCAGTAGTTGAAGATCAGAAGTACACTGCTGCACTCCGCAAAAAATCTTTGCAAATATACCACCACTGCTCTAGGATGACCATTGATTATCTTTTGGTTTCCAGGTCCTGTTGAAAAGTTGCTTCTCACCTATAAAGCCTTAAATGTTCCCTCCCTCCCGAGAGGCCTCTTTTGCTGTGCCATGTTGCCACACTTAATAGCACCAGAAGCATTCACACTGGAGCCCCCACAGTATATGAAAAAGGGAGCTGTAGGCAGAGCTTCTACTTTGATAGGTCTGGCGTTTTTGTTCCCTCCATCCCACTCATCCACTCCTTCCTCTGAAACATCCTGAGTCTATTTACCTGCCAGGTAGGATGCAAAGCCATCTATTTTCACAGACACTCAGGACAAGCTGATGCATTTGGAGGTGGGTGAATTTGATTTGTAATACATTTGCTGATGGGTGGTTGGCATCTGAAGGAGAAAATATGCCACTTGGGTTTTTGTAACAGTTATGTTATAGTTTAAAATAATGGCTAGCATGTCTACAGTTAGTATTTTTATTATTTAATTCACATAAAAATAAGATAAATTTGGTTGCAATTAGGACCGTATATAAGTTTGTCCGGAAGAAATAAAAATCTATACCTAAAACATATGTGTGGCAATAGCAAGCTTTAAAAATCTAACACCCTTCCAATTTTTAAGCCAAGTAGGTAACAGCTCTTTGTTACACATATTCCTTGTTGAGAAAGAAGACAAGAGAACCCTACTCTTACTAAACTAAATTGGTTCTTACATAAGGCAACTACTTAAGGACTGGCCTTGCAATTTTAGGCATTTACACATAGACTGTTTTTTTGGTGCCTTTTCCAAAATTCTTTCCTGTGCAGCACCTGCTTCTCACTTTTTAAATATGTCAAATACCTGTTATAGTATTAAGTAGTGTCCATGGTAATGTTTTCCTTTGTCTTCTCATCATGAGGATATTCTGGTTCTGTACTGTGATCTAATTCATTACTTGCACAACACTGGATGGAATTCCTCTGTGTCAATGGACATAAATGCAACTCACTAACATCTTATTTTGTGGGTTGCTTATGTACAGCCCACATTTGGCCAGTTGCATCAGAATGCTTTATGATATGCAGCTGGTCATTTCTCTAGTCTAATTTTGCTGGGATTTTCATTTGCCCAGCTTTACCATCCAGCTACAATCAAGCTGGTTATTACTACAGATAATGCCAGAAGGTGCCATTATCGTATCTAGTCTTACTATCTGCAAACCCCAGGTCATAAAACAATGGAACCTGATTACTTCTGTATCAATCCAATAGCACTGAAGTAGTGTGTTCTGTTTAGAGGCTTTTTTGAATGAATGGCATAGTCTTCAATATGGCAGCTGAATTAATGTCCTATACACGATCCTATTTCTGAACTGTGAATCTTTTAATGCTTTTAAAACTCTATGGTAATGCCAGAACTCCTAGCTTCCTTAACATAAACACCTAATCTACACTTGTCTGCTTGATTTCAGGTTAAGAATCAAAGATCTATTGAATCCATTGACTACAGTGTCTCATGCTCTCTGGAGCCACAATATTCAAACAATTATAAATTCTTCCTCTGGAAGAGTCTCTCACTCATTTTTTTCTGTTTTCCCCAATTGGAAAGTAAAGAAAAATCTTCTATTTTAATTTTCTCATCTTTATTCTGTATTGTCAGTCAGCTCTACATATAGTCTCGTTTCCCCCACTGATTCCATGCTTACTCATTCTAGGCAGAAAAGTGGAGTGAGGGTCACCAAATATCCAGAGTCCCTAGGTGTTCACCTGTTTATAGTTTCCCTTTTTGCTTTCTTGCTGTGAGTCTCAAACTTATCACTGGTACCATGTAATAATGCAAGAGGGCTCCATTCTTATTAAACTAAAACTTGGCTGTACATTAAAAGAACTATTTATAGAGCTGTTCCAATTGCATCTTAACATTGCTAGCCATCTGAACACAAGGGGATTTCCGATACCTCCATAAGCATCTATCCTGGAATCGTGCGTTGTTACACTGCTCACCAGGTTTTGTAGAAAATAGATTTATGTATATATATAGTAAGTTAATTTTTAAAGAGAAATAATATTTCAGCGCTACAAAGGAAACAGGACTATTTAAAAGCCATTTTTCATAATTCTGTTCGTATAATATAATGACCGAATGTCTTTACATGTAAAACTTTCCTTGCTTGTCTATACTGCAAAGAAAATTGTCATGAAAAATGCCTCCCAAACCTACAAAATTCAGTGGGAAGCCAAAATGAGAATGTTCTACTTTCTGGAGGATACTACACCATGCAAAGTACAGGCAGACATGCCCACAGCAACCAGTCACTCTCCGCTCTTTTACCTTTTCAGAAGGGTTAAAATAAAGAGTTTTACCTTTTCTCACAATGACAAGCAAGTTAAAATGCCTCCTCTCCTCAGAAAGATAAACAGCTACTTTCTGTTTGGCAGAAGATATGTAAAACTGTTCCCTTAAGTCACAATTGAGACAAACTCCTGCTAAGGTCAGGATCTCATTAATTGCTTCCAGCTGCTTCCTGTCCTGGTGGGATTATTCCTGGAAGAAAGTCCTTGCCTCCCAATCTGACAAGAAAGAGGGCTTCTCCTCTGCTATCTCTAATACGGAGTTTAACACGTGCACTGTCTATATGGGTACCATGTATGCAGAAATGCCATTTTCTTACCATGAAATGATACAATATTGAAATATTTTCTAATACAGCACTACAGATGGGATTCTATTTCCCTTTGTGTGTCTAAATGGCTGCTTTTTAGCTGTCTACATGGCATTGTTGGCACTTACATGTAGGTAATGATTCTTCTTTCCCTGCAATGTGAGTATGCGTTCAACAGACTTTCCACTGTCTGGCCACATGCCCATCCTGGACATAAAACTGCATTCAAATGAAAATCAATCTAGGCAGAACACAGGACACATGTTAAATGGAGGAGAGGCTCCTGTGTTGTTGCCCCCCACCCCACCAAATTCCTAGTCCCAATAGTTGGTTAAATCAATCACCCAAGAAGCTACAGACCAAGACTTAAACTCCTCCAACTGAGAAGGGTTGTGAACCAAGTGTTCTTAACCACCATGCTCAGGCTACTCACACAGGCTAGTGTAAATCCAGGGCCATAAAATAGCCAAACAGTGAGCTAGAAAATTGCCATTTAGGCACACAAAGAGAAATGTGATTTTATTATTCAACAATTAAAGGCCTGGTATGTCTAACTTGCAATAAAAGGCTTTTGAAATTCCTCTACTGCATCAGCCATGCTTTGGCATTTAATCAACTTCAAAAGGTGTTAATGATCTTGGTGTTCAAGTGTGGGAAGGATTTATCACTTAAATGTATCAAAGCAAACTAGCTGCTGTTTTGTTGCCACCAATTTTTGTGGAAAATCCTAGAATGGAACAGACTTAGACCTTATCTGTGCTAGAAAGTTCCAACAAGAGGAGCTACATGTCTCTACTGCAAGCTACCCTGTTTGCTGAATACAACCTGGGAAGGCATCTCTGGGCCCCTTGCAGAATCTGAGAAATCAGTGCATCCTGGGATGGAGCTTGGCAGCACCGTGGGATGACCAGATCTCCCCAAGGGATGCCTGGGTAAGTAGCATCTTTCATGCACAATGCATTTGTCTCCATCTTCTTTAGTTCTTTTGCCTCCTTGCCTGCCATTTTCAAATGATTTCATAGATTTCATAGACATTAGGGCTGGAAGGAACCTTGGGAGATCATCGAGTCCAGCCCCCTGCCCAAAGGGCAAGAAGTCAGCTGGGGTCATAGGATCCCAGCAAGATAAACATCCAGTTTGCTCTTGAAGGTGGTCAACGTAGGTGCTTGAACCACCTCCGGTGGCAGGCTGTTCCAGGCCTTGTGGGCTCGGACAGTAAAGAAATTCTTCCTTATGTCCAGCCTGAAGCAGTCTTGTAGTAGTTTATGACCATTCAACCTAGTCGTCATCCCTTGGGGTGCTCTGGTGAACAAACGTTCCCCCAGATACTGGTAGTCACCCCTGAATGATCATAGTCCCCCCCCCCTCCACCCTCACTCCTCTCATGCTGGATCCCCAAGGACTCTTTAGCATCAGCAAGTACTTCACAATGGACTATGCTGTTCTCATGTGTTTTCACCCCAAGTGAAAGGAATGAACAGCAGCAGCACTGGGTAGTCACAGAGAAGTAATGGGCAGGAGATAAGTGGAGCTGCTTGCTTGTGACAGTTGACCCAGACCACATATAGATGATCAAGCACAAGTTCAGGGTCCAGTAGATTGACATGGACTGGCATGGTCCTGAATATATGGGAAGACCAGCCATGATAACCTTATGCAAGTTCAAGGCTGCTCTTCATTGAATGCTAAATTTGCTGCTGCACTGCAGCAGTCTGACACACAGGTAAGAGCACTTCTGTTTTTGAACAAGGGGTGGCAAGTGCACTGTGGAAAATGGTGACCATGTGTGATACCGACTAGTTGGGGATCTGTATGACATTAAGACGTCATGACTTCAAGGTTGACAACATAATACAGGGGTTTGAGGCAATACAGTTCTAGAACTGCAGTGGGACTACAAGTGAGACTCATACATTTCCAAGCCTCTAAATCCAAACAGAAAGGTGATGCAGGCCCTGATGGATCACATAGGCTGCTTTATGAACAGTAGTGCTGACTGGTCTAGGAAAATGCACAGCATATTCATATTCAAGCACAGGAACTTCTCTGTCAGGCTGTGAATGAAAACAGCCTATTTCATCCATAAAGGGGAAGACAGATATGCCAGTAGATATTATAGGGGGCTCAACCTAGCTTTTCATGTCATGGTTCATGAAGTCATACACTGGCAGTCTTGTCAGCACCAAAGACAGATTTCTCTACAGACTAGTGAAAAAACAGAAAGTGAAGTGCATCTTTGGATGTCTGAGATGCTCTCCTCAGATGTCTACCATTAAAGGAGAGATTGTGGTGGCTTACCCACCTAGGAGTTAGGTGGGTGTGTTCCTGTGCCCTCAGTATGGTCTCACCAGCAATCCTGGACTCCTTTTCCCCTCAGACTGGCTTTCCAAGGGATTCTGCCCATCAGTTCCCTGAATAAGTCAAAGTCTGCTTTTCTGAAGTCCATGGTTCATACTTTGCTACTCTTCTTCCTTTCTTCCTTCCCTCAAGATCCTGACCTCCATCATCTTGTGGTCACTGCTACCCAACTTGCCATCCACTTCTATATTCCTCATCAATTCTTCCTTTTTTGTGAGCATCAGGTCAAGAAGAGCATGGGCCCTAGCTGGCCTTTGCAGCACTTGCACCAGGAAGTTGTCCCCAGCACTCTCCAAAAACACCCAGATTGCTTGTGCATTTCTGTATTGCCCTCCCAGCAGGTGTTAGGGTGATTGAAGTCCTCCACAAGAACCAGGGCATCTGACAGGAAACTTCTGTCCCCGTATCACTGTTAATTGGGCAGAGCTCCTGGGGACCAGCTCAAGGACCCAGACAATAAAGACAGGAAGCCTGGCAGATCTACTGCTGGTTTCACAGCAGGACCCAACCAGCTCTCTTATTCATAGATTCACGTGATCTATGAATAAGGGAGCTGTTTGGATCCATACATAGACCAGTCAGGACAGATAGACAAGGTGGGAATCTTGCTGAGGAAGCACAATTATAAAAGCCTTGAGTTTCTAGAACAGAGGTGCATTGCTGGAAAAGATATATGATGTGGAATGGGTCCTGCTGTGACACCAGCAGTAGATCTGGTGCTTCTTCTATAATGTATACAATAATGTATAAATAATACAACAATGTATAAATGATACATTATTGTATACATTATAAATGATGTATAACATGCTGCAACATTTTTTTCCCAGGAAGACATTTCTCTTTTTGTCTTGTTTTTATGATCCTGGTCAACCAGTGGTCAATACAGCAGTACTAAAAACCCAGCTTTCTCTTTTACTCCTTTGGCTGTGAGTGGAGAGGGCATGACATTTAGATGAGGGTAAAGCTACATGTTGGAAGAAATGGGCAGATGGTGGGAGAGGCAAACCACTGCAGCACTTATCAGAAGTCTGTTCTCAACCCTCATGGTTTTGTGTCCTCTGGTGTTGTGTCTCGGGCTTTCAAATAGCAGCTGACTGTTGGAGGAGACCAAATGGGACAGGGTCCCCATCCCCTTCTTGTTTGTTAGAGAGGTTGTTCTCTTTGGCATACAGTGCCAATAATATTCTCTCAGGGTCCAGCCAGCTCTCTTTAGATGTCCACCATTGAGGTAGAGATTGTGGGGCTTACCCACCTAGGACTGAATGTACCTCCATAAACGAGGGGCATGAGATGGTGAAGACTTAAATGTCTGTTGTGGAGAAATGCCTAGCAGCATACTTGCTGAAGGTGTTTTCCCTAGCTGCACAATGCCAACAGGCTACTGCTTCTCTCATAGGTTCTGGCCTGCATCTTCACAGGTATTTTACCTGACACGTGCCAGTTTTTCCCATTGCCTTGGAGCTGGGATTGGCTAGGCCAAACACTGAGATGATCTGAAACCTCTGCAGAGAAGCATGGGCCTTAGTTGCAAGCCTGTCATCACTAGTAGACATGCTGACTGTTTGACACACATGTGCTGGCAGGAAGAGGGTTTTTAAAATTGCAGAATGCTATTTGACAAGATGCTTTGGGGCCAGGCTGCCAGTCAGTTTGAATTTTGGCCATTAGAGCTCAAGCTGGTGTCCAGAGCAGTTGGCGCAGTGAAAAGGGGATGGCTGCTGGAGAAGTGCTAAGGCTGACCGAGGCTCTCCTGCCAGGTGCCATATGGTGCTCCAAGAACTTCTGTCGCTTGGAGAGGCGATGTAGCACTGCTGCCAGGAAAAGGGGGTTCTGCAGCCTTAGAGGAAATGCATGCAGACTTCTAGTGCTGGATGCATTAGGCTTCTACTGCTGAAGACAGAACAGGACTTTTTAGTGTAGACTCAATCTTCAGGGTATTTGTCGATTGCAAATCAAATATAATCTGAGAAACAAATGGAAATAATGTTGACAGGTTAACGCCAGTCACCAGTGTCACTTGTCCTGTTTGGTGCTTGGCTCATTTGGTGCTTTCACATTTTTTTTCATGCCCTTCACTCTCATTCATTGTTTATACTCCATTTCTCATAAAAAGACCCATGCTATTTGAAAGAGTAAAACAAATCTTGCCACACTGCATGGGACTACTTAACGAATAGCTTAAGTTTAGCTTTCTTTTCAGACCTGTATGGACACCATTTTAGAATATAAAACAAAGAAACCACATGAGAGATTTTTGTGTTTGATCATGTTTAACAGTGCTTGCCTTCCTTTTCTTCATCTAAAGTGAGTTAAGTGCCCTATTTCAATGTCATGATTTTTAAATACAAAATAATTAAAAGTGCTTCTTATTGCAGGAAAACTTCAAAATCATTTCATTCAACTTTTGCTTGAATTTTTTATAAGTGAATGATTTGTTATGAAACTAGTTGAAAAGTTTTGTATAATGACTACTCTTCAGTTTTGTTTTGAGGCTGTTAAGCTATTGGAAAATATTTAAAACATCCCTTTGGACCTTGGGTTGTCTGCAGGCATGTTTCTAATACCTACAGGCCTATGCACAGGAGTCCATTTCCTTGGGATTCAAGGAGAGTTTTTCTGCTCCTTTCTAGGCCACCCCCTACAGGACTGTACTCCATAATCCATTTGCCTGGGAATCCCATATAAATAAAGAGCTTTTTTACAGCTGGCTCTCACATCCCAAACCAGGAGGATATCCAGACAGTAATCCTGCCCCTCTCCCACCAATGAAAATTTAAGCAAAATGGCACAGCTCCAGCAGAAAAGTATGAGAGAGGAATACACTGTGTAGTCTAGTGGTCAAGGCACTTGGGATGTAAGAGACTTGATATGCATCAGACAGAGCAAAAGCTTGGATATGAGGCATGGACAGATTGCCTTACCTCAAGGTAAAATGACATGGGGCTTTATTGGGTATATGCTGCTGTGTAGTAACTATATACCCATATACCATGAGAAATGAAAATTATAGTCTTAGCTTCCAGAGACAGAGGGATACATTACTGTGGATTAGCTTCCACCTACCACAGGGTAATTTCTCAGAGTAACTTGTGACGTTTTAAAATGTACCTTCTTTTATGCCTCAGTAAATTGTCCATCTGTCCAGACCCTGACATTCCTATATTTCAACTAAATTTTCTTTTCATTGGGACATTAGTCTCTCTCACACACTTTCATATATATGACAATCCTAGGGTACAAGGAAGAAACACGGCTGATAACGCATTGAACCAAAATTGCTTTGAAAAAATAAATCCAAGGCCCTAAAGAGAACAGGACTTAACTACTGCATTTGTGGTGCATGTGCTAATGAGTGAGTCCACCAGCTCACAGGATGTTTCACAGTCACAGAATGACTTTTCACTAAAACCCAAATATTTTAAAGTGTTTTTTCATCAAACATGTTGGAAACACTTTGCTATATCAATACAACTAACAAAAAAGAGTGACAGGCAAAATCTTAATAAATAAAGAATTGTACCAAGAAAAAACAGTTTATTGACCCAAAAGGTCACCAGAATTTTTCTCCACTTCTCCATTCATGCATCGCTATTTTTTTTAATTAAAATCCTTGTACAATTTAAAACAATGGAGCTCTGACCATAGTGAATTAAACTCTGCTAAACTAACTTATTTAAAATGAATCATATATGATTATACATTTGTTAAAACGCAAATTTAAATTCTGAGTATGTCTTAATTCAGATTTAATTTAGAATGCCAACAGACTATGATAGTACAGCATTCTGCTACACAGGAGAGAGATTTGGGACCTGCTAAAGTACACCAGCATACATAGAAATGTCTGTGTCATTTTTATCACTAGCTAGTTACATACACCAACACAGAAAACTGAACTAATTCCTCTGGGTTCCAAGACTGCACAATCCCACTTGGATTTATGACATAACTGTTCACCTACCTTAACTCGTAAACTAATGGGTAGATCCTCTTTAGCTGGAGAGGCTCTACACAATGCATCAACTCCTGGACACCTCTGCAGAGAAGAGGACCACCCATGTTCTACGCATGTAGTATGCATGCAACTACTGTTGCATACAGTCACAACTATATGCCACCTTTTCCATCTATTCCAATTTTAACTTCTCTTCCTCCCCTTTCCCCATTCTCCACCTTTTCTGTGTATTTTTGTTTCCCTGTACAGTTCCCTCCCTGCTCTCTTCCCTTATGGGCTGCTTCTACAAGCAACTAAGCGCACCAGAAGGAAATAGGTGGATGATCTGTACATCCAAAGGAACAGCAGGCTTTTTCCTTTTTCCCTTGCATAAGTTTTTGCTAAAGTGGGGTGTTCTAGTTTGAAATGGGAATATAGCAGAGTCCCTACCCTGTGCTTTTTATCTCCTCTGGCACCTCTAGCTGCTCTTGCATTGTCTCAGTCTCATTGCAGCCAGTCACGGAAAGAAGACCTCTTTGTTAATGTTTCTATAGCATGTAGTCTAAAAGATTTACTGCAAGGTCTACTTGCAGTGGAGAAACAGCTAATACTATTGCGATATACCTGACCACTGCAATATGAAACTCTTAAGGCTGCAAAACCTTGTTTAGTCACTTAGATCACCGTGCAACTCTTCTGGCCACAGAAAACTTGTTACCAGTATCTCATTTTCAGTTCTGCCACTGGCTTGATGTGCTTCAAATCAACCATCAGCAAAATGCATTTTGGGCACGGTTTATAATTATTTTAAATAGAGTTTATTCTATCACAAATGCCACAGAGATGGGGTGGGGCAGAGGCCTGGGGAATGAGATGGTCAGATAAAATCACAACTCCATTACTGAGGACTTGTGCAAGGTAGCTGTCACCTGGAGCTGAAGAAAATCAAACACTTTTAAAAGAAACTCTTAAAATGTTGGCCAGCTACAGGGGGGGACACATTGGGTATCTCTCACTGACCTCCATAATGGCATGGCAGGGGCACTTTTGATCATGTCCTAGCAGCCTACTTCCATGTCTGCACTCCAAACCCTGAAATCCATTGTATATCATCCCCACCAGCTGCTTTCAAGTATGCTGAAGACTGAGGCCCTGAAAATAGCTGGAGGAGAAACATTTGACAGGTCTATCGCCAGGTTTGGAATGGATGAGCAAGAGCAGGTGAGGGAGACATGAGTGGGAGCGCTCCTGCTGGGATGTGCTGGGAACGTGATGTTAACATAGCTATTAGATCCCATAGCTCAGAGGTCCCCAGTACTGGGCCGTGAAGGGTTGGCTGCTGTTCTTCAGGAGGGCTGTCTGCCAGACTGGAAGTGACCAGCATACTGTGGACCAGCAGCCAACTGTTTTTCATACTGAACATAAAAAAGGGTTGCCTGCAGCTCCACAGTATGCCAGTCACTTCCAGACTGCTGTTTGCCGGTCCTCAGTTTGCTGGTCTGCAGTCACTTCTGGTCCACAGTCACTTCTGGTCCGCAATCTAAAAAGGTTGGGAGCCCCTGCCATAGCTCACAGACCCACAGGTTTTTAATAAGTCTTCACAGCCAAAGAGGCCATTGTGATCCCGTTTTCTAATCTCCTGTATAATATAGCACACAGGGCTTTTCTAAATGGATGTCTGCTTCAATTACTGTGGTTGAACTAGGGTTTATGGGGAAAAGAAACACATAGTATGGATTTAAAGACTGCAAGTGATGGAGAATCCACTAGATCCATTGTTCCATGCTTAGACATCACTTAAATTGCACACCTTATTTTTAATCTGAATGTGTTTCACTTCAATCTCCACATACTGGTTTTGTGAGTGCCCTTGCCTGCTAGACTGAAGAGTCTTTCATTCTTTCCCTTCAGTGCTTGTGCCACAGCAGTCATAATACCTAGTGCACTACCAACCACTGTATTTGAGCAAGGCCTCATGAACAGCATTCTGGAGCAGTAGTTATAAGAAAAGTGTCAATTTTAAAAAATCTTCCTGTAGACCAGATACACAATGGTATTCATTTAACCACAGGCCTTTCCATTCCAAAATAGTTCTGGAAAGTATCATATAGGTTTAAAGACAGAGTCAGTTATTGAGGTCTTGCCACTGCTTAAGGAAATGCCCTATCATCCCAGCATCCTTTCCTGAAGTATTAACTGTAGAGCACTGAAACACACATCATGCCCCTGATGGCTGTAAACCAGAGGTCCACAAAGGCACTGTATGATACAAGACCCAGTGGAATAATTCTCTCTAGCCTTGATCCTTATGTAGTTATTTATTTGTGTGCAAAATGAGTTCAAAGCAGGAGAAAATAGGTGCAAAACAGATGTGAATAAGTCATTTATGGCAACTTTGTACAAGTGCACACAGTTATGAAAACTGCAGGATACAGAGAATTAAGCCCCCTGCTTGAATACAGAAGGAAAAAGATGATATATATTAATTAGTCATGGGACACCCAGCTAAATGTTCTTTACAAGACATAAATGTGTCCTAGGTACTCAAAGAGATGCTAGGTCAAACACTGTGGTTTTCATTAGATAAAAGATATACCTCTCCCCCCCCAATATATTAAAATCTAAGTTTTTTAAACTAATATTACCCAGAAGTTTTTAACTGGAAACAGCTGGGTAGGAGGCATCTGACAAACATCTATCTTGCCAAATTTCAGAACTGGCTATAGCATACTGAGGAAGGGCACTTGGGCTAGGAACAGAAATTACACATACACTGTTGTAAGTGACCAGAAATCAGTTCAAATCTGTAACATAACAGAAGTTCAGTGCACACAGACCATATTCAAAATGACTGAAACTGGTTTAAGATAAACATGGCTGGATGTAGTATCAGACTTAACTGATTTAAGTTAAATTGGTTTATTGAACATCTGTCCCAGATCTCCTCCACATTGAAATTAACTCCCAGTCTCCCAGCATCTCAGAATGCTTTGCACCACCCACACAAACCCCTCTCTTGCAGGCGGGGGTGGGCCAACCTTGGCTCAGACTGTCCACTCCAGATGAGAAGGAAAGCATGCTCTAAGACTCCTGGCTTCTGGCCTGAGCCACTGCAGACATGTGGCTGTATTTCTAGAATCAAAAGTGAATGTCTGTTCACTTGCTTATGAGTTCAATCTATGCAGTTTAGACTAATCTGTGAAGCTTGAATTGATTCAGCTTTGAGATTTTTGACTGTCTGTAGTTAGCCCTGATGCCCAAAAGCTTGCCTAAGACCTTTCCCAACCATACAGCTGGTCCAATAGTAAATATCAAATAAGATTCTCACCTGCCATACATTTCCTGAACCATCATGGCTAGAACAACACTCCTGCTCTAGTATGACAATCTTAAAGCACAAGTATAACAAAAGGCTTTAAAGAGCTACTAAGAAATCTGTTTCTCCAGCCATTGAAAATATGTTACTTAAACCTCTTGGCACATTATAGTTGAATCTATAAAACCAAGCACATTTCAGAAACAGGTGAGAAAAAGATAAAGCTGAGTAAGTAAGCTACAATGGAAAGCTGATAAATCTAAAAAAGTGTATAAAACAGAAGTACTGTCCTCAGTAATGTTAAAGCCTGTATTCTAATACTGAGCCAAGTACTAGATATTTAGGCTTGGGGTAGACATTTAAAAAGCCTGAATCTGAATTGAGTCAATCTTTACACAGTAGTCTAACCTGGCAAGGCTAAATCACTTTGTAACTGCACAGACATCCTGCAGTGGCTCAGACTAGAAGCCAGGAGGCACAAGAGCAGTTCTCCCTTCCCTTGCACAGTGCTGAGCTGGGGGGTCATGGCCAGGTCCCAGCAGGATGCTTGATTAGGGAGGTTCCCTCCCCTCATCTTCTGACCAGCCCAGCAGGCAATTGATAACAGTGTCTATCACCCCAAACTCAGTGTTTATCAACTCATTAAGAAAACAACAGAGGAACATTACCAGATACCTATTGAATCTGCCTTTGTCCTCTCTGCGACAGCATGGATTGTAGCCAGCATGTGGTCTGGTAACTAATTCTTAGAGGTGTCTGTGAGGCAGAGGGGATGGGGAGGGGGGGAGCAGAGATGCCTACAGCCTGTGCCAAGCTGCAGCCAGGGAGCAGAGGGGAGGGGCCAACCCTGTTGTGGAACAGAGAGCTCTACCCAGCCCAGGGAGGATGCTGGGATGCTGGGGGTGTCTGATTTAACTTAAACCAGGAAGGGGTCTGGGACAGACATTGTATAAACTGGTTTGACCCAAATCAGCTAAGTCTGATACTACATTCAACCAGGTTTATCTCAAACTGGTCTCAGCCATTTTCAAACTGGTTTATGTGCACTGAACATCTGTTCTGTTACAGGTTTAAACCAGTTTCTGATCACTTAGTCTGGTTTAAGTGTACTGCTTGTCCCTAGCCTTAGTTACCAACAATTAGTTGTTAATAGTCTGCATGAAAAATTGAATACATCTATTATGTTGCAACATGCAGGCAGAGGGAGTTTAACTAGCAGCTGCCAGTGGGCTGAGGCTCATCTTCTCTCCCAAAAATGTTCTAACACTTCAAAAGATATTGGATTCATTCTTTATTCTCTCTTGTTTGTGCTGGTGCTGAATATAAAACTTGAAACTGTATCCAAGCTATCCTCTTATCCCACCTGCACTGCTTCCCCACTTGGTTCCACCTGCAAGTCCTTCTCATACTTTATATGTAGCACACACTTCATTATTCTGGACCAAGACGCAAGTTTAGCAACTTATAAAAAGAGCCTGGCATTTCACAGTAACTAAAATTAAACTTTCATTTAAAAGTTCTGAAAGTATAGTCCTATACCTATTTGGAAACAATAAAATTAGGATCTGTTTTAAAATGGTCTCAACATTATATACCTGAATAACAAATAGTCTTTTTGTGACCTCTGAAGATGATGAATTGAATTTCAATATGCATGGAAAAAAGGTTCTTGATATATTACTCCTATAAGTGTCAGAAGTTTGCCTCAATTTTTTCTACATTTTAAATATGCAAATTATTTTTATTTGCATGATGACTGAAGAAACTGGTAACTCACATTCTTCCTCACTTATCTGGTGAATGTGGAATGTTTAAGGTGAGAAAATCTAAGAAAGTCAAAGAAAGACAGCACCCTGCTCCTTAACCCAAGTGTATTTAAATACTTGGAAATGCAGTTTTATAACTTCCGTTTAGCATGCTCTATAATTGTAGCTTATACCGAGTTTTGGGAGATAAACTTCAGTGTAAACTATTGCAATTTGTCTTCTATCAGTAGTTTGACAAAAGTCTTTAATGGCAGTTTGGCAGTTCGCTGGAAATGGCAGGCTGGGATCATAGCAGTCATTTGATCAAAAGAGGCACATAGACCCAGGAAAGCATGTTTTTAAAGACCAAGGGATTTCACTTGGGTATAAAATGCTAGTTTGAGACAGAGACAATCTTATCTCAGGAAAGCAAATTTTTGTAAGATAGCTCTGTGTTAGAAAGAATCCTGATCGTATAAAAGAAAGTAGCGCTGCTACACACAATGCAAAATGTTTCAGAGCGGAGGGATACATGAGAGGTTGTCGCAGCTGTAAGATAAACTGTAAAATGCACCTTTTAAGACCCTTCTCTTTGCAAAGGGAAGCTTTCAGTGCAAAACCACACACACGTTCTCTATATTAAAAAATATTCTAATGTCTTCATTCTTTAAACATTAATGAAAACATTTATGGTTAAGAAATACTGTAGAATGTGTATGCACTTCTTCCAAGATGTTTCTACTACAAGTGAAAAGCTTTATTTCTTTCTTTTAAATGTAAAATAGGAAGACACTCCCAAACCCTTACCCTCCCTCCCCGCCATCTCAGGAGACAAACCTAGTCACTAGGGCTAAAAACAGACTCTATTTCTGTTGAGGCACCAGCTGTGCTGGGATGTGAGCTGGCACAGCAGACCTGACTGATCAGAAAAAAGAGACATGGCTATTGTCCCACAGAGTTGGGTCCCTGCCATTCCTGGGGCTTCAGGGATCCAATCCTGTGAGACAATGGTCCCAAGTGCCACACCACGACCCACGGAGTAGCATCTGTAATACGGCCTATGGGCTGGATCCAGCCTGGCAAATGACGGGATCCGACCCCTGAGCGAGTGCCCACCAATTCATAGGAACCAGCCCATGGCTGCTCCTGCAGTGCTTTCTTAAAGAGCTCTGTCCTTTAGCTGCTGTATGTACTCTTATTGGCTTTTATCTTGTGCAAGTTCTGCCCGCCTTGTCTTGAGACTGCATAGGAAAAAAAGCGTTAAAACTCTAACTTAGAGACTTTTAACAGAGTTTGCCACTGCAGAGACAAAGGATAAGACAATTACAAACTGATGTTGTATTATCAAATTGCACATTCATGTATGGAAGATACTACCAAGACAATCCTACAAATAAGCCAAATAAAAAATGACAGTGACTGATATGAGTGGTAAGGATTTTGTTGGCAATATCTTTTATTGAACCAACTACATAGTTGGGAGGAATAGAGATAAGATTTTGGGTATAAAGTATTCTTCAGTCTTTGAGAAAAAAAGCAAACACAACATGAACTATATAGCAGATAAAAAAAGGCCTGTGCAGAATTCTGATGCAAGTAAAAACAGGATATAAAAGACATTATCAGGTAGCTAGCAGACAGGAAAAATACAGTAAAAAGGATAACCTGGCTGATACTCAGTCGAGTCAAAACCCTGCAAGAGGCAAGCCTTCCTCTTCAGCAAGGTTTAGGAAAGAAAGGAATCAACGTCCAAACAGAAAGAGCAAACCATACTTTCATCATAATTCCATCACCTTCAGATCTGCCTGTTTACCCTGACTCCTCTTCAAGCATGGAAGTAACAAGAAGAGGAAAAGGAAAAAACAAACCAACCCTGTGCATCATTAAGAAGCAGCAACTTCTAGTCTACATCTGTCCTTCCAACATCACCTCATCAGCACGATTCCAGCAGCACTAATGGAGTGAAGTTTGCAAAAGCACACCCAAAGGATTGGATTTAAATTTCCCTTTGTAATGATTCTAATAGGATATTAAAATGCTATGGGAGTGTAAGGTATTAACACTTTCTCCTGTTAAATACCAAATTGTTTAGATTGCATATTCCTGGAAAGGAGACATCAGACAACAATGGTAAATACAGGGGTACACTGAAATTTATAATTCAGCTTTGAGATTCTTACTATTCTCAAAGCCAGTCTTAAATCTCTGCCTTTAAGGAACTGATTGAATAACTTTCTCCGGTTTCCTGGGACTTAGTTAAGAATACTCTTCTTTGGCCAAATTATAAACTGTTTAGGTTGTCCATGTTAAAACAAACAGGACTTACCTACCTTAAAAAAAATCTTATGCCTCTCTACAAACAGTTTTAGTTATCCATGATATATTAAGAGTGAGACTTGGAGAATGGTATGTTAGTATTCATTTACTTAGAAAAGAATACCATCAGCAGGATAGACCAGAGGCATAGCAGGGCAGCTCCATGCTTTGGGCAGTGGCAGGAAATGGGGCAGCTGCAGTAGCAGCTATTTTTACTTCTCTCCAAAGGCAGCCCCTGAGGCTGCTTCCTTGGTCCCTCCATTTCAGTTATGCTACTGAGATAGACTCTCTCAAAATGTGCAATATCTGGTAAAAACTTTCTTCCAAACAGAGGAATATGCGAGAGAGTTTGCCCTGAAGTAACAATTTTTTATTCCTTATTTTCATTTTGTTTCTTTAAGTTTTCCCATTAATAATAAACCAACGGAGATCACTTTGCTTGTTTTTAATAACTGTTCACAAAAGAGTGAAAACCACTTTATATAACTAAAATAGTACAAGTCATATTCTCAAATTGGCTGTAAAATAGGTAGTTATTAGGATTTGACTTACCATTTTTTGTTTCTCTACCTATTTTTAACACCACACATACCATATATCACACTTTTCCCCTCAAAATTAGCCTTCCAAAACTGCAATGTGTGTGTCTCTTAAGCAAGGAAGTTGATTTTTTTTCTGCCCAAAACAGAAGCATGGAAACACTGTAAAAGTTGCTGCTTCTTTTCTTCCTTTCCCTCCAGCAATCACATGAAAGGAAAAAATGGAAAAGCAACAAATCCAGCAGGGGCGGGTTTGATTCCTACTCTACCCAAAGGATAAAACCACCTGGACAGCAGCATCCGTGGCATTTCTAATTGTTGTTCAATCCACAGCTGTTACATAATCTCTCCTTTTTAATGGGTTTGATGTTCCACTAATCAAGATACCCCTTTAGGACAATTTTGCTGTCTGATATCTTCTCCTGGTGTCTCTTCTATTTCATAGATTCATAGATGTTAGGGTCAGGAGGTACCTCAATAGCTCGAGTCCGATCCCCTGCATAGGCAGAAAAGAGTGCTGAGTCTAGATGACCCCAGCTAGATGCATATCCAACCTCCTCTTGAAGACCAGTTCACCATTTCACAGCCCTGAAGACTGTTTATAGCTCTGTTCAAAATTCCAGATCTGCCAACCAACTTCATCCTTCAGCAGCAGCTACACTTCCAACTTTTACCTGAGCAGCTGGTTGCTATTGACAATTCAGCTGTGAAAGGATTAAAGCTGTAGCTTTTGCCTAAAAAGAAAACTGGAGGGTGAGTTGAATATTAGGCCCTGTCCCTGCTCTATGTAGCCATACATCTGGAAACATATTTTTTCGTCGTTCTGTCTTCCCCACAAAAAGGTGCATGTCTTATTCTGAATGTATTCAAGTCATCAGGGTCTGATGAATTTCAGCTCAGAGTGCTGAAGGAACTGACAGAGAAGATCTTGGAGCCCTTGACGTTCATGAAGTTATGGGAGATGGGCCAGGTACCAGAAACAGAGAAAAAGGTCAATGCAGTGCCTTTCTTAAAAAGAAAAAGGCGGCGAAAAGGAGGACCCAAGGAACTAAAGACCTGTTAGCCACACCTCAATACTCAAGAAGTTACTGGAACATATCTTAAGGAAGACTATTTGTAAGCAGCTGGAAGAAAGGCTGATCACAAGCAGCCAGCATAGATTGGATGGATTTGACAAATCATGTCAAACAAACTTGATCTTTTTTAACAAAGCAACTACTTAGGTGGATGAAGGAAACGCTGTGGATATAGCATAATCTCAACTTCAGGCAAGCTTTTGATAAGGTCTCACATGACTTTCTCATAAACAAATTGGAGAAATGTGTCTGGACAATGCTATAAGTTGGATAGACAACTGGCTCAATAGCCACAAGCAGGGTGGATTTGATTTAAATTGACTTAAATCACTGGTCAGAAAGCCTCTAATTAATCATTGTTTTCTACAAAAAGTGCATTCTTATTGTAACTTTAATACATATTATTCACAGCTCAGATGTAGGTTTCACTTTTAGAAGGTACACACTATACATTTTAAAACAGAGATTTATTTTGATACTTTTTCAGATTAATTTTGCAGCAACATCAGAAAACAGAATCATGATTTGGTTATTTTATTTACCAAAGCTAATTGAATGAAACAATTTGCATGTCACTGGGAGGTAAACTGTCTCCCAATTCACTAGATTAATCATGGATATTTGGGGGATATTTTTGCCATGCTGTATTAGGAGAACATCAAATCAGAGTTGCAGCCATATGTTATTAGCATGGGGCTTTCTTCACTTTCTTCTACATTTCTTTTCATGTTTGATTTCTTCTCTCTTTTATGACCTGGCAAGCTTGCTTCCATGATAGGTTTTCCCTTCTACCATACCATTCCCTCACTAGATCTCAAATCAATGGAGAGGCTATACTCAGAAACTTATTCCTCAAAACTTCTGGAATATTCTGCTCAAAATGTTTCTCTTTTGTCTCTACTGCCCCCCCCCTTGCATTTATCACCAGACTCCCGCTTGCCTAAATCTACTCCACCTCCAACAATCCTCTATTCATTTACGTTCTAGAAACTTTACACTTTTACAGAGAGGTAAGGGCTTGACTCTATGTACACGAACTTGCAGAGGGACAATAGGGCTGATGGGTAGCTAATTAGGTCTCATCTCTTCTCTCCATATACTGCTGTTAACAAGGATGTTATCTCCAGAGGCACAAATCCAGAGTCTGAGAGCTGAAACTAAGCATCACAGAGAGGTTTAATGGGATCTTCTAGTTTGAACAGAGTCCCAGTGGGTAGAGTAGTTTTCTTTAGACTTTATTAATCTATATAGGAGCCTCTAGGAACCCCATAAGATTGGGCCTATAATATAATCCATGGCCTGTTGTGACATATTTAGAAAACTTTTCCAAAAATGTGAAGGTGACTATGTCAAATATGAATATGTATATATTGTCTCAAATAGTATATAATTAGAAGTTATAATCCCTATTCCATTATGATATCTTTGAGCTTTAACATATCTTACATTAAAACTATATATCAGGTTTTTTTTAAAGTATCAAAAAATAAAAATATGATTAAACCAAAAAAATCTGGGTTAAATTAAAAATTGGGGGTTTTTTAATTGTTGATTTTTTACCCACCCTGGCCACAAGCAAATGGTTTTTATACATTTTCAGAATGACAGGAGGTTCTGAGTGAAGTCCCACAGGGGTCTGTCATGGGCCCAGTGCTGTTCGCTGTGTTTTTAAATGGTTTGGACACTGGCATAGAAATCTTCTTAAGCAAAATTGCAGATGACACAAAACAAAGGGCTGTGAACCCACTGGAGGATGGGAGCACAATTCAAAGGATGTCAACTGATCGGAAAGCTGGGCTGAAGTTAACAGAACGAGGTTCAATGGGGACAAGTGCAAGGTGCTATACCTTAGGAAGAATAATCAAAAATA